>VXBL01008405.1:470272-535723 GCA_013400195.1 Aramus guarauna | reverse complement strand
TCTGCCAGCTCCTTCAGCACTCTTGGGTGGATCCCATCCGGCCCCATAGACTTGTGGATGTCCAGTTGGCATAGCAGGTCAAAAACTGCTTCCTCCTGGATTATGTGGGGTTTGTTCCACTCACCGTCCCCATCATCCAGCTCGGGGGGCTAGGTAGCCTAGGGATAGCTCGTCGGGCCATTAAAGACTGAGGCAAAGAAGGCGTTAAGTATCTCAGCCTTTTCCTCATCTTTAGTGGCAACTAATACCTCTTACTGGGGATGCCAGTCCATCCTACATTAACGTTACTCAACCCTTGCCTTTACAAAGGATTCTTGTGACCTTTCTCTGGGAAGGGATCACACCTCCATTTTTTGGAAGCAGGCATTCAATACTCAGCACAGGGAATGCCCTCGGGGTAAAGAAGTGTCTTTGCCCTGGGAAATTCCACTCTGCTTTGGTTGAGACATTTAACGTTAAACCTCTGTTTTTTCACTTTTCACAGTTTTCTTAGGCTGGAAAGCATGTTGGCAATGCTCCAGCACGACTGAAGGATCCGAGCGAGCCGTGAGGCACATGCTGATGGTTCAAGCCAGGGCTCATACTGAATTCCTCCTGGCTTCAGGCACTGCCAACCCTACAAAGCACCTCTGCTCTCTGCAGTTGCTTTTGTAGCAGAGTTGGCCAAAGCAAACGTGTCCCAGCCAAAGCATCAGCCTCCAACCTGTCTCCGCTCATGAACCACCCGAGCTTGTCTATCAGCGTGCTGAGGATGGGCTGAACCTGTTGGCAGAGGAGCAGCAGATATTGCCTAGAGACACTGCTGAGCTGCCAGAGCAGCTGCAGCTGGGAGATGGTGGAGGACTGTGCTTCACATCACCGTCCCATCACATAACTCTGGGGCCCCCATGATGGATGGAGGGGTGCCATCCCCAGGCAGGAAGGAAAAAGAAAGGTTACTTTATGCTTCTTTCTTCTCCCTCCACAGTAGTGCTACCCGATCTGGCACTAAAACTTACTTCTCATCCTTCCTCTTCCTCCTCAGAGGCAGGAATTCCCCAGCTGAGAAATGAGGGCTATCACCTTCCACCCACAAACTCCCCAATAGTAGTGCATGTCCCTCTCAGTCTCTCGGACAAATCGCAGGGACATGAGGCCCTTGCCTTCCAAGGGCAGGAAAGAGAATACCGGATTGTACTCCTCCTTATCCTTTGAACCAGACACATGAGAGCGCAATCCTTTTCAAACGTCCCAGACCTAAACCCCACAGACATGTGCAGAGGAATGAGGGTATCAGGACCATCAAAGTCTCTGAGTTACAGTACTGAAGGCTCAGGGGTCACTCACTGTAGATGATAGTAAGGTAATTTACTACAGTCACGTAAGGTAATTAGTGCTTTGTTTTGGCTGTCACAAATTGCAGGAGTTTATATATCAGCACCACATCAGAGCCTTGCTATGCAGGGTAGAAGCAGTTGACATCTAAATGCTGGAATATGGCCAGAAATGGCATATTTGGAGTTGCTTGTGAAACCTGAATTCAGCCACACTTAGGTGTAGGCATTAAACTGATTTTTAATTACACAGTCCTTATATGCTTTTTGTCCTGAACCTTCAATGCATCCAGGACTGGGATGGGATGTCTGAGCAGGATCCGTTCAGGTTATATGGGGAAATTTAAACCAGCTATTTCCTAACTTTTCGTACACATGGCATTGCAGCCTAAATATTTCTTTCATGCATTGATTTGATGAATACAGCATAGATTTGACTACAAAACAAGAAGCAGCATAGACACAAGCTGGCTGCTACTTCCATGATCTAAAACTAGCTTCAAGAGGAGGGAAGTGGTAATAGTAAGCAGTCCTTTCAGCTCATGCCAAAGTTTTAGAGTCCAAGACCATTGTAGGACACTGCACACTCCTGCAGTTGTGCACTTCCCTTAGTACCACCTTTTTAGGAGAAGTGTGCACTCCCCTTTCCAGCTGGCCGGTGCTCCTAGAAACACTGACCAGTGTCCCCATACTAGGTGTGCAATGGCCTTGGAGGCAATGAGAAACAACTCCCTGGGTAAGGTCACGTTGCTGAATAAAATGTGGTCAGGGAGATATGCTGGCCATGAGGCCAGGTGGAGCAAACTGGTTTCTGCTCACACCAGGACTAGTTCTTTCTGGAGCAGTCTGGCCACATCCCTGCTATATTGAGCCTGGTTCTCCTCTGGCCACAATACAGTACTAAGATGACATTTTTATTTTGGAGGCAATTTCAAATCAGCACAACTGCTACAAAGGGAGTCCCACCAGGTAGGTATTTTCATGGCAGGAAAGGACAAGTATGCTTTGCGCATCTGGAGGTGCAGCAGGAAAGCAGTGGCTGTTCGAGAGGGCACAGCTTGCTGCCACTGTGCCAGATGCTGCGTAGGGTGCAGGGAGCCCAACCTGGCACCTTCCAAGAGCCATCACTGGGGCAAGCTCCATCCACCAGATAGTTCATCCAGTGGTAAATCCAAAAAGGCAATGTGGGTGTCTTGAAGGCAGCAGATTGAAGCCCTCTCCCCATCCCAGATGGTAAGCTAACAATTAAGTAATGCAATTAATCAAGGCTTCAGCACTTCATTTTGCTCCCTGTGCTTCTTATTTGGTGTTACTGGCAACCATGTGATTTGCCATCTCAGAATGATGGTACCATTGGAAATGGCAGTAAGCTTCCTGCCTCATTGTATCCAGGGGCTTAACATGTCTTCAGTGGCTTCCTGAATGTCTTCCACAGCTCACCCACTGCAGACAGGTTACTCACACAGAGCAGACAATCAAACACCTCTCAAATACTTCATTTTTATTGCACTCACTGTTAAGCCTGCAACTCCTCAGCCCTTTCATCACTAGAGCGGAACATCTATTGCTTCTAAATAAAGTCAGGCAACTGTATGAACTTTCCACATGGAAATTTGAGCCGTCAGGGTAAATGAAAGGGAAACCAAAAGGAATTAATTCCTACTGTATTCTATATTCTAGATGTGTCCTTCTCATTTTTAATATCATTTCCAGATCTTATCATGATAATTTTATCATGTTTTATTAAAACACTACCACAAATGCAGATCTTCCTTAACAGGAAAAGAAGCATAAATGAGATAAAATCAAGTACTCTTAACCATTTCCCTAATTGTAGCTATTAAATACAGCAGCTGTAGATTAAGATCTCACTTTCAGAAGTCTGCGTGCACATACACAATATAAAGACGGTACTATTTCAGACAATGTAGACATAAAATTACCTGTATTTAAAATGACTGTTTGCTTGAACATTGGTGTGTAAATCAGAACTGCAAAATAAAGATTTGAGATCCAAAAGGTACAGAGACTCTTACCCTGCCCATGAACACCTATCCCCATTTTAATGAGACTGCTCAGTGCAAGCGCTGAGACCTCGGAAAATCACCCCGCTAATGACTGACAATATCAAAAACAATTCTTGCTGCAATGTTGTTCCTTCCTACCTGATCACCCTACAAGTTCTGGAAATACATTTATTTCCAGAAGTGGTGGTTTAACAAGTGCCAGAACTTTCAAATTTAAGTCCTGTGAGTAATTCTTACTTCATGTTTGCCAGATTGGAGACCATTACACAGAAGCTGCTGAAGTGTTGCAGTCCAAACCTGTAGACAGCCAGACAGTTGCTGTGATGTATTTAGTCCTTCAGGGGGAAAGATACTATACTACTTTATTTGAAGTGACGCTAAAAATCGATCTTCTAAAACTACAATATGTTTTGCAGCATGTAATGGAAGTCCTGCCCCTAGAGCCCGAGGAATGCAGCAGGTGAGGCAGCTGCGTTCTCCAGAACAGGGTGCCTGCACCTTCAGACTTCACAGTCCACTACAGCACTAACATATTTTTACCTTGTCACCCCTGGACTACGCTGGTATCATTGCTCAACTATGAGCAAATGCATGCTACAGTACATTGCAATAAATCACTATTTGCAGAAGCCATTAAAAATTAAAAGCATAAGGCAATTAAAAGCTGGGTGAAATGCTTGACTCCAGGCAGTGTTCTGTACACACTGAGCATGCATTGGGATGGATCCTGACGTACTCATTAGCCTGTCTGATATTTAATGCCTCACTGCGCTGCGAGCAGCCACGAGCTGGTGGTGGGAGTGAGGACCAGAAAGCAGTACACAGGAGAAGAATAAATATTCTGCCCATCAGAAGTGCTCTGTAAACAAGAAGAAAGCCCAGGATGCAGGATTAGGTCCAGGTTGAGTCCAGAGATCCACATCTGTAACACCTTGCACCAATATGTGCATGACTGTGTAAAAAAAAAAAATAATCAAGTGACAAAAAAAGTGTCAGAGGCCCATTGACCATTAGCTTGTGCTTCTATCAGACATGAGAGGGTGCAAGGCAAAAGCACTGGCAGAGTGCCATCACAGTCAGTAAAGAACCACATCACGAGTGAGCTAGGGTGACCACTCTGATCAGGTTAACCCCAAGTACAATAATCTGGGAGACACAGTGATAATTTGTCACTGTAAGTCCCTCTCTTGGTTTTGACCAGTTTCCAGCTTCAACGGCAGAGGCATCCTGCATCAGCAGGACCAAATCCGTGCATGTGCCCCATGACCATCTTGTAACAGATGTTCTTGCAACCACAAGCAGCTCTAGCTCCAAATCACAGCCACAGCACATTGTTCTTCAGCAGCCTCTCTGCATGTGCCAAAGCTCTCGCTGTTTCTGACCTCATACTTTATCAGCTGATGGAGCTTGACAAAAGGAACACATGCCACCTCCAGTGTGATTTGATGATCATACATCACAGTGGGATCTCGTCAGTGACAAGCCGCCCTTCCTAAGGCGCTGAGAATCTTTTATCGGCTGCCCACTGCCCTTAAGCTGTACATTAAGGAGACAAGAAAACTTAATAAATCTGAGAACCATTTTAGTGAATCAAAGGGAGAGACGAGGGTGTCTCTGGTTGTGTGGTTTTCAGAACAATTATGGGACTGAGTCATGCTGCAGATTTGTTGGACTCACTGATGTGGACTACTAGAGAGGAAGGCACAGTGTGTGAAGCTGCCATTGCCATGAATTATTTAATGTGCTGGCTAACAGGGCACAGGAATGGATGAGTGTAGCGGGGAAAATATGGGAGATCCATAGAGCTCCAGCAAGGAGAGCTAGTTTTAGGACGGATATGATTTTAATGTTGAGGCTGGAGTGAAGAGGACAAGGCGACCATTTTCAGAAGGGATTAGGGCTCTCGCTCCCTTGTTATTTATCGGCCTTTCAAATAACCATGTTTGGTTGTGTGATGGGGAAGAGGGGGAGGGAAGGGGATGTCTCATGAGCTGTACCATGTAAGGGCAGGTTATGACAAAGACTGCATCAGGCGAGCATGTTTTCTTAGAGAGAATCTTTTGAGCACATGCTTCATGGCCCCCCCTTTGCCCACCGTAGCAGCACGATTCCTCCTCTGCTCTTGCATCTGACACTCCAAGTACATTTAGTCAAGGAGTCACAGACTGCAACCAAACATCCCCACAACCCTCCCACGAGCAGGTCGTGTGACTGTCCCTGGCCTTGGGGCACACTGTGCTTACAATGTGAGACATGACAGGCTGTCTTTGGCTGTGCAGCAGCAAAGCTGGGGAGTTCCAGGGATGTGAACATCTGGATTTGTAACATCTGGCACGTTCGTCTATCATATATCAGATGTATGGACTACACATACACGCAGAGCTAGAAAGACCCTTACTCAACAGACACTTAGATTAAATACAATGGACACAAATACTATCTCCCTTTCCCACTGAAGGACTGAGGCAAAAGTTTTACTTCCTCTCACTTAATCATGTTTTACATGGTACATAAAATTATCCTCTTCGTGCTTTATTCCTCACAGCTTTGACAGCCTCTAAACACCTAAGAAGCCAGGCTATGTATTTTACACTTCTTTTGTGCTATAAACAAGAGTTATAACCATATACAATTTGAGAAAGTATTGGAGGATGCCTGCTTGTCCTTTATTGGAAATAATTTTTCACACCTTGATTCAAGAAACTTCCTCGTTGTTCTCTCTTTTGGGATATCATTTGCCTTGGCTGTGTCAGCCACATGGCATTAAAGGTGAACATAGGTAATTTTATTACTTATCCATGATCTTAATTTTCTTTTACTGTTTCCTGTGTTCAAATCACAAAACAGCACAGCATTCTTCATTAAAAAAAAACAACAAATGATGATACTTGTAAGATAATGGTAAGGGACGTGGCAAGCAAAAGTAGGTTAACAGACTGAACTACGCTTATTTTGCATCAGTTATAAAACAGTTTTGTGAATCCTCCTTAATTGGTTTTGGTTGTGTCAGGGCCTTTATTTAATTCTCCATCACTCGTAAGAGCCCTGAGGTAACTCACTTCACAGAGAGAAAATGCTGACTGACTTTGAAAATGTGGTATTGTTGAGCAAAAAGACTCACTGAGCAGACTGCTAGTTTCTTTCAAGCAGCAGGAGAGATCCAGGAGGTGATTAGCTTTGTTCTCATTTACAAAGCACCAGTGGGAATTTCTAAAGGGTTTCACAGGCCCTGGGGATAAGGCCAAGAACAAAACAGGGCAGTGAAAAGCAAATAGAGCACTTCATCAATAAACTACTTAGAGATGCCACATCAATAGCAAATTAGGAAGAAAGGAAGGCACTTTAATACTTTCATATAGCAAAGGAGGTTTATGTTTTGTTTTTATTCCTACTTGACTTTTTTTAAACAACTGCACTGCTATCAAACTACGCTTAGCAGAGAGAACAGAGGTAACACCAACTCACCGCAAGGCTATCAGTCTGGTAAGATGTGAAAAGGAGACATGCACTGCTCTGCGCCAGTTCTACAATGCTGACCTCTCCCCGAGGTTACTACCGTCAGGAACTCCATCCTCGGAAAGGCTGGGAAAAGAGTGCACTGGTGGGAAAAGGCTACCAAGAACTGTGTGACTGCTTATCGAAGATGCAAAACTGCTGCTGCTGCTACAGCACCCCCTGCCCACTTGTCTCCAAAGAGGACACTGTCTGCTTGCCCAGACATAGGTGGGATTGGAAAGCTAAAAAGAAGTGTGTGTGGGAATAGTATCTCATTAGTATCTCATTTTCCATTAATAAATGGTACTTCTGAAAAGTTTCTTGCCCCTAACTAAAAAAAAAAAAAACCCAAAACAAAAAACAACATTTAAAAGAATTTTACAGCTGGAACAAAATCAGCACAGGTCTATCGATCTTTTCATTTCAATAATGTTGAAGCATTTTCTTTGGGTTTGAACACTGCAATAAAATGCTAGCAATTAGCTTATTTTTTAAAACAACAATCTCATTTCTAACCAGCAAACAGAGTTTTCATTTAAAAAAAAGCCTACACAAGCTCAATTTTTCAGGCTGGGAAAAAACCCAAACCACTAGATAAACTCATTTGCCAATTTATAAACTTTTCTTTCAGAAGATTAAGTAAAAAAATATAGAAAAAAAATTGCTTTGACAAACCTGCATTTTCGAGTTTAAGCCAGCTTCAAAACCATCTCACATCAAGCTTGCTCAACAGCAGCCGATAGACACTAAAGGAATGACCGATGGAGGCAATTTCACAGCCGCATCGTGCAGTCTCAGGCAACCCTGCTTCAGCATCCTGCTTGTGTTCACAGGCTTCTGCGTGATTTAAACTGCTCTAGAGTTACACTGATGGTGGGAACAAAACTGGAAACAACAGAAAGAGATATGTTGACTAATTTACTCATTGGAGCACAAAGAGGGATGATGTTTCAGTAACCATTTTACAGCCACAGAGTATTCAGATGTTTAGAAGATACAGGGTTTATGCAGGTTTGAGGTAGCGTGTCAAACAGGGAGGCCCATTTGGACTGATGCACCTGACATAGGGTGCTCTCTTTACCAACAAGCAGGCCTTACTGGAAACCCACCTGCCTACCAGCATTTCAGTTTCTTTGCCTCACCGGATTTTGCCAAAACAGCTGTGCATTTGGGTAACACCTTCGCATTGAGTATGGGAGGCTTAAGATGCAATTCCCCAGTGTTCATAAGCAACGCCAAGAGCTTTTCTCTTGCTCACCAAATTGCTCCAAGGAACCGAACGTACCATGGCTCCTCCTGCAGAACACGATAGCGAGCTTTGACTGCAAAGCTTCCCGGCACAAGCCCTCACACACGCATGTGAGCTGCCAGCCAGGTAACCTCGTGAGCACAGAGGATCCGTGCTGGCACCCTGTGGACTCGCGCGGTTCTGACCTGCCACGTTCCACAGCTCCTGCCCCATCCACTTGTGGGATAAACTCAGAAGGGATTCTCGAGCAGATATGGGCAATTAAAAAATTCAGGAGCACAACTGGTTTTTATCACTGGTACACAACCCAGCACAAGAGGGGTCCTCAGCAGAGCCTCTAGCAGGCTAGCCTAACACAAATGAGGACTTCAAGGGGGACGCTTGAGAGAGACCATTTCCTTGCTCTTAGGAACAACCACGGTGCCCCTGGGAGGGAACCGGGAGCTGCCGCCTGCCCTTGGTTTCCAAGAGGCCCGGAAGGCCAATTCTGTACCGCATGAACAAACACCTCCCCTCCCTGGCTGGCTGGCTCCCCCATCTCTCACCCCCTTCTCGCTACCTAGGCTGGAGGGATGGGAAGTCCCCGGACCCCGGCCGCGCTGATGCTGCGGGAAGGGAGACAGGAGTGTACCGAGGGGATGTCGGCCTCAATCCCCTTCCCCTCCCTCAGGCGGCCGAGCTCTGCGGCCCGACCACCGCCCTGCGTCCCTCAGGCCGGCGAGGGGAAAGAGCCGCATAATAACTCCGCCCCCCTCTCTGACTGCCGGGTCTGCGGGCTGAGGGGAAGNCCATCGCGGGGCGTGGGGGGAGAGGAAAAGGGCGACGAGCGGCCGGCAGGGAGAAGGAAACCGAGGGGATGGAGCTGTTGCCATTTTCTCCATCCGTGGGCAGCAGGCTCTGGCGTCTCCCGCCGCCGGGTCTTGCCCTGCGGGGTGTCCCCATGAGGTGTCCCCATGAGGTGTCCCCATGAGGTGTCCCGGCGGGGTGTCCCCATGAGGTGTCCCGGCGATTAGGGTGGCTTCGGGGTGACGGTGCAGGTGTGGGCACCGCTGAACTGCGGCCAAGCCGGTTTCTTTTACAGGCGTTTAGTCAGAGAAAGCCTCTAAATAACCAAATCCGTACTAGCCGTCTTTGGTACGTGCAGTGAATGGATTTAGGAAATCAATAGTACAGGTGAGTTTTTGCTGGAAGGGCAGGGCACCAGGTTCCTTAGCCACTTTCCTGCACGCTGCTGTTTCCAAGCCAGGCCATACCCTGTGCTTTTTCCTGGGGTGTGTTGAATATTTGTGGTTTTGTCCTCATAGCTTTTTCTGAGAGCTTGACTTTGCAGTCTGAATGACTTATAATGCCATGTGGGTAATTTCCAAGGTCTTTAAGGCACAGAAGCTGAAAGGAGACTTTACTGTTCCTCCCACCCTCCGCAGGCTATCGGTGAAGTCTGAATTTTGTGACTCACCAGCTGTCTTGCTTCCGCTGTGCGTTTGATGCAGGAGCGTGCAGTAGGGTAGCAAGGGAGGATGTTGGCTGATGGACAGGTATAGTAGCATGGGAGGCTCTGGGTTTTGTGGTAGGTGTTGGGAGCGGGATGACCCAGTGGCTGAAGGTTATTCTGTCCTGTTCTGGCTGCCCTCACCATGCCCAGGTCATAGGATCACAGGGTAACTCAGGCTGAAGGGATTTCAGCATCCTTCCATCCAGCGTCCTGCTCACAGCAGGGACACCTCTGATATCAGATCAGGCTGCTTGTGGCTTTTACCCAGTCTGGTCCTGAAAACCTACAAANGCCGCCCGCCCCGGGGCTGCCCCGCTGCCCGGCATGGAGGAGAGCTCCAGCTGCGAGAGCCTCGGCGCCGGGCGGGCGGCGGCGGCGCGGCCGCCCAGCGGCGACTCCCTCTCCAGGTAACGGCCGCCGCGCCATCGCCTCCCCCCCCGCGTCGCCGCCGCCCCCGGGAGGCCGGGGCCGGGCCGCCGCTGCCGCACTGCCGCGGGGCCCGGCGGCTTGAGGGGCCCCTCGTCAGTCAAGAGCCATCGCGGGGCGTGGGGGGAGAGGANTTTGTGGTTTTGTCCTCATAGCTTTTTCTGAGAGCTTGGCTTTGCAGTCTGAATGACTTATAATGCCATGTGGGTAATTTCCAAGGTCTTTAAGGCACAGAAGCTGAAAGGAGACTTTACTGTTCCTCCCACCCTCCGCAGGCTATCGGTGAAGTCTGAATTTTGTGACTCACCAGCTGTCTTGCTTCCGCTGTGCGTTTGATGCAGGAGCGTGCAGTAGGGTAGCAAGGGAGGATGTTGGCTGATGGACAGGTATAGTAGCATGGGAGGCTCTGGGTTTTGTGGTAGGTGTTGGGAGCGGGATGACCCAGTGGCTGAAGGTTATTCTGTCCTGTTCTGGCTGCCCTCACCATGCCCAGGTCATAGGATCACAGGGTAACTCAGGCTGAAGGGATTTCAGCATCCTTCCATCCAGCGTCCTGCTCACAGCAGGGACACCTCTGATATCAGATCAGGCTGCTTGTGGCTTTTACCCAGTCTGGTCCTGAAAACCTACAAAGATGGAGACTGCATGACCTCTCTGGGCAGCCCATCTCCATCTCCTGGATACTTTCCACGTAGGCACTGGGGCTGCCTTTCAGTCCTCTGAAGCAGTCTCTGCTCCAGGCTCCCCCAGCCCCTCCTCACCAGCAGGTGCTCCAGCCCCACCATTCCGGTAGCACTTCGCTGAACTCTCTCCAGCTCTAATGAGTGCTGAATAAAGAGAGATCCTTCCTTGGATCTCCTGGCTCAGCCCAGGGTGCTGGTGACCTCCCTGCTGCCACCATCTCTCTACTCCCATACTTGGGTTTTTTCCCCAGGTGAACCCCCAGGGCCTTTCCCACAGAGCTGCTCCCCAGACAGGCAGTGCCCAGTTTGCACTTGGGCTTCTTCCTTCTTGAGTCCTTCATGACTCCTCATCTTCCTTTCACCCTGACTCATCTAACTGTTGTTTTCTGCTCTCTGTATCAGTTTCCTTGTGCAGTTTACCTCTGCCCTGCCAGATGCCTAGAGACTTCTTTCCCCCTTACCTACCTGACCCAACATACTCTTCTTTTTCCTTCTGCATCAAGTTGGGCAACTTGGACCCATCTGGAGATCAGTCACTGCAACAGACACAGGCCGAGGGACACAAAAGAGAGCTTAACTCAGAAGAGTCAGTGGCTACAAGGAAACTCCTGTTCAGCCTCTCAGCTGCACAGATGGAACCATTGGAAATTTGAGATGATAAATCTGTTTCTGTTGAGCATTCACAAGGCTATGTCCTCCAAGCCCTTAAAAGGCTCAGACTTCAGTAGATTTATTGGGATGTAAAAAATCTTATCCAAAAGATTTCAGAATTTCAAGTCTCTGCTCCAACATCTAGAACTTGTAGAAGAAAGCTAGCTGTTTCTTTGATGTATTCCAAACAAAATACATTTTTTCTCTAGCCAGGTGTTAGATAAATATTTTTATATGCAGTTATTAATTAAAAACCCCTCATCTGGAGTTGGTGATTGCTGTGAAACTTTTTAGTTGAAATGGATAAGATTAGGGCAAAATTGTTAAGAAAGTAAAATAAGATTCTTGTAATGAGAGATGCCTGGTGACCTTCAGAATGTTTATTACCAGCTTCCCCTGCACATCTAGTGATACTTATGCACACACAAATAAGTAATTTTCCTGTGACTTGGACTGTAGATCCATTTTCAATTGGGGTTTTTAAGATTTCTTTTTTCACTAAAGCTGTACTGCAGTCTGATTTTATGCATCAGAACATTCACTCTGAAGCTAATGGGACTATTTGTATGCATTGAAACATACTTATTTTCATCGCTGTGATTGTGGTCCAATAGCTAGACCAACTTTGAATTGTTAACCTATGGATATAGAGATGTGACACATTTTCACTAAGTGATTTTGTTTAAAAAGGAGAAGTTAGCTTTAGGGATGATGTGAGCAGCACAATGAATCGTTAGGGTGCTGTCATCAGTTTTTATAATCTGTTTTATTTAAAAAGAACAACAGAAAAAAAACCTGAGTAGAAGGCCACTAATCCCAGATTCACAGTTACCTAGCAATGTGAAGCCTTAGTGAGTTGTAGTTGACTGAATTATTTTATGCAAGCTTTAGAAGACTTGGAAAGGTGCTAGTATCAAATGTGTACAGCAATGCCTTATTTGGATTCTTTCAGCTCCAGCTCAGAAGTTAAGTGAGTTTCATATTTCTAGAGATACTTAAGATCTGACTCCTCAAGAAGACATACTTGATAGTTTACTTATACATAAGGTTGCTCACATGAATAAGTGCCTTAAAGAACATGTATACGTTTATTTGTCTTTTAATAATGTACATGAGATATGGCAATAATAGCATTTGATAGTGAAAGCTGCTTTGATATTTTAATAGATCCTCGTAATGAGCAGTACCTGTGATTCCTGAGAAAGAGATGGGAATAACTAAACAAATGTTATCTACTTTCTGTCCCAACTAGAAAAATATTTGAAAAACTCTTTACGAGACTCTCAGTATAGCTGTTTGTACATGGTAAAAAAATCCTCAGCTCTATGTGGAAATACTCAGTTTCAAATGAGCAGGTCACAGCTAATTAACTCAGCTACCCTCACAGTTGTGCTGAAACAGCTATTCTACTTTACAAGTCTAAGCCGTCTCACCCAGTGCTAGTTTTGGATAGCATAGCACTGGGTTCTGCAGCGCTCTGTTTCCCAAAGGTCGATATTTAGGATGGACTTTCCCCTTACATCCTGCTTTCATGGAAGACAGGTGACCATGAGCCAACTACTCATAAAGAGCTGCGGTGGTATTTAACTCGCCGCTTGCAAGGAGTGCTTGCGTGTCTGCGGTGTCAGGCCAGGAACAACCCGTGAGACAGAAAGGAGTGAGGTAAAACACTGATTCTAATGTTTGATGAGCTACAGTACAGTTATGTCCAGAAGAACAAGCTTTACGCAGTGTTACAGTCTTTTTCATAAATAAAATGGCCTGGGGATCCTGGGTGAGTGATAAACACGGTTCAGCTGTGCTAGTTAATCAGAATTCTACAAAGACCACTCTTAAAATGAATGTGTAGGTAGAGTTGTCAGTGTTCTTTTGTTTTGTTTTTTTTTTAAATTTGAAGTTGCGTATGGACCCTCCGACCTTTAGAATTCAAAGTAACAGCCAGCAAAATTCTACCATAATCTTTCCTTTTGTGAAAGGAAAGCCAGATAGAGCCATGTATGAGTCTAGCAGAACACATGACTTCAGGAAAAAGGTGATGTCAAACTTCAGATATTTACTTTTCATTAACGGCAATTAGGCATTTTGTTCGTGCAGTCTGTGTGATTATGTGCCGTAGTTTCTGAATGAACATATATCTCTTTGCATTCCTCTGAAATGTTATCTGGAAGAGCATATTACAGTCCAGTCTGAACAATCCAATAAGATATGTAAGAGGCTTTCTGTTAAATCTGCTGAAGGTAAATTTGTATTGCCTGTGCAAAAGCATGGAGGTGATTGTACTGTAAAAAAACTGCTGTAGGAGACGTCAGCGATATTTGCACCTCAGTATAAAATAAGAGAAGAAGATAAGGCAGTGGGCAGATGTTTCCTGCCAGCATGACTGTAGCGATGTTTGATGTTACCACTTTCTAGTTGCTTGTTACCACCTCTCTGCTGGTGGTTATCATCCACAGAGGTCTGCAGACACAGTGGATCCAGTGCATTGCACTTTTACTGAAGCATATGAGAATAATCATGCTCCTTGTCTTTATGTTCGCAGGATAACTCTGAAAACGTAAACTCTGTGTAAATCAGTGCAGCAAGGTCTGTTGAAGCAATAGCTCAAGAGATCCGAACTTCCCCCTTCGTCTCAAATAAAGTTCTGTCAATACCTGGTCTGATTTAAGGCTACGTTGAAAGAATCCTTTCCCCACGGGTGAGAGTGGTGCTGGAAGGAGTTGAGTCTGTAAGCTGTTGGCTGAGGAGGGCTCCCAGCACCACATTGCTACCAGATGTGTGAGATTTGCTGATTGAGTTGTTTTGTGATGAGTCATTGAAGTTCGACTTTGAAAGGGAAGATTTTAGCCAGTTCTGGTGTTCAGTGAAATGTGAGTAGCTGTCATTTTCCTCATGGGCTGTGAGAGCACTTCTTGCATTTGATTTCTTATATGTGTGAAGCAGGATTCCTCAAGAGTTGTTACCATTAAAGACAAGTACATTGCTGTCTGAGTGTTGACAACGGACTGTTTTGTGCATCTGTGAAACTTAACACCGTACCTAGAACCAATTAGCAACTCCATATGGGGTCATTATCATTAATTTTAATATGTAGGTGATAATTTATAACACTTGCAACTGAAGTCCATTCTGAGATAGTTTTTTTGTGTACTGTATATTGTGAAGATAAAGAGCAGTTTTGCCTGCTTATACATTTGTAAAGTGAAGAGATGCTTTTATTTGAGTCTGAGGATTTGGGGCTTAAAATAATGAAAATAACATTCAGTCAAAAAGACTTAAGAGCTTTTAATTTATGCAGTCCACTTGTGAAGAGAAACTGTTGCCTTTGAAGAACTTGGGGAATTTGTTTTAGTAGCAATCTTTGGCATGCATGCTTCAGCTCCTGCATTCAGCAGAAACCATTCCTACTTCTCTTAGAGTGTGAGACCTTCAGTCTTAGTTGTTTTGCTCTGTCAGGCACACGCAGATCTCTTTGTCCAGGTGAACTGAGCATTCAATAAAAGTGTATGTGTTTTTTTTTAAAGTATATTTTCAAATTGAGAATATAAAATATAATTGACACTCACCTGTTTCTTGTAATTAACATTGTATTGCTGTTTCAAGGTCTCACAGGAATTTGGGGTGCCCTGGTTCTAGCTGCTATACAGATACAGAAGACAATGACTTCTGTGTTGAAGAGCCAGGGACTAACTATTTAAATGTGCCTAAGACAGGACTACTCTATTTTTACTAATGCCTGGCGGGTAATTTTCCTAAGCTTTTGGATGTACAGTCAAGTGCTGAGACTCCTTGCTGAGAGATTGGGTGAAGAGTGAGAAAGTCTAAGGATGAGATGAAAAACTGCTGTAGAGAGATGAGGCAAGATCTGACAGCTGGTGAGGAGTAAAACTAGGCTCAGAACACGACTCTCTTGGGTCCCATGAAGCACTGCCTTTTCTGAAGAGAGATGACAATGTTGTGTTGACTAACGGTCTATTTGCTAGACAGTTTTGAGCTGTTCCTTAACTACAGGCTGTTTACAAAAGAGGCACAATCACTGAACCTGAATTTTAAGATTGAGGATTGAGGATGACCTGAAGATGTCAAATTACATAATTCCTACCTGTTATGTGTTTGTAGTCCTGCTATGACTTCAGTTATAGGTTGCTAGCTGTCTCAAACATGTTTTGTGATCTATTTCTGATATTTTATCATCTACCTTTCTTTGCTATTTCTTTTATAGCTTATGTACAAATACAAGAACTGCATTTGGAAAGGTCATGACACCTCTTGAATGGCTCAGCAGAATCAGCAATCCACACCTGTTTTTTCATGAATCTTCTCCTGATTGCCTGCTTTACTGTTACTGGTTTTTCAGTGCTGAGGGTATCAGGTAGTGTAAAAAGAGACCCGATCCATACACCAAAGGACGTGCGTTACCAGAAATCTTAGTTGAGGAAAAAAACAGCAAGCATACATTAGAAATGCATCAGAAGCCTTCCAAAAGTCACTCAGATAAGGTGTTACATACAAGGTGTGGTTGTGTATTGGGTCTGGCTGGGATGGAGTTAATTTTCCCCACAGCAGCCCCCACAGTGCTGTGCTGTGTGCCGGTAGCCAGCAAGGTGTTGGTAACACACTGGTGTTTTGGCTGCTGCTGAGCAGTGCTGGCACACACCAAGGCTGGCTCTCCAACGTTCCCCCTCAGCAGTAGCTTGGGGGTGGGCAAGATCTTGGGCTGACCCCAGCTGACCAAAGAGCTATTCCATTCCATATGATGTCTGCTCAGCAATAAGAAGCTGAGAGATAGGGGGAGGAACTGGGGGCATTCAGTTTTTTACAATGTTTGTCTTCCAGAGCAACTGGCTATGTGTACTGAAGCCCTGCTTCCCGGGAAGTGGCCGGACATTGCCTGCTGATGGGAAGTAGAGAATAATCTTTTGCTTTTGCTTTGCTTTCACATGCAGCCTTTTGCTTTATTAAACTGCCTTTATCTTGACCCATGAGTTTGGGCTTGGTTTTTTCCATCTTATTTTTTTCTCCCCTCCCTGTCCTGCTGAGGAGGGCAGTGATAGAGTGGCTTGGCAGGCACCTGGTGTCTGGCCAAGGTTAAACCACCACAAGTTGTAAAATGGGACATGAAAAAAAGTTGTCTTGTTATTTGTCCATGGCAAGTCCATTCCACCATGAAGAAGAGGGTGACAGAAAGGTAAAGAAGTGCTCGGTTTGTAGAGGTGTTTGGGATGATCCAGGGAAGTGATAATACAGAAGAGAGACTGTCACAGTAATTACTCCTGTCTTCATTTTTAACTAAAAAATATCTGGTTGTTTTATAGCACCAGTAACTGGGAGCTAATTGAAGAAAACTTCAGTGAAAGACAACAACAACAAAAAAATCAGTGGAACTTTTCGAGTATTTGTTTTTCCTTTTCCTGCCATCTGTGGTTTCTTTTTGCCAGACAATGTTCTCACTCAGTAATTTTCCAGTGATTTCAAGGTAGCTCTTTTCTGTGCTTCTCTCTTGCCTCTCTGCTCCATGAATTCTTTTCCATTGCTTTCTAAGCCCTGATATATTTGATGAAGAGAGAGTGTTAGCAGTTTTCTAGTTCATAACCCCTTCAAGGTGATGTTCTAGTCATTTTGTTAGCTCTGCACAAATGCTCCCACTTTACACATCTGGCCTTTCTGTATTTTTATGGCCATGGCTCCAGAATCATTAATGTTAGATCACCCAATGGTTCAAATTTGATCTGCATCAGGTGTGGGTATGTGATCATACTTCTGCTGAAATAGTTGGAAAAACATGAGTTTATGGGGCTTTTTTTTTTCTTTGTTCTGGGAAGGTGGGCAACACCTGTTCAGAATAAAACATTTTTATCTGGATTTATTTACTGTGATGGAAAGAGACCACGTGCTTGTACAAAGTATTATACTCAAAATCTTGTTCACGGGCAAAAAGGCAGCACACCTTTATATAGCAAAGAATTTATTGTTAGTGTAACTGAAATTTGGAAGTCTAGTGGTTATTACTCAAAATGCAATTATTATTAAAAAAGAAAGAGTAATAATGTAGTTAAAACTGTCATACGTACAGATCTTAGTTTCTACCTTTCTTCCTGGTCTTATGCTCACCCCTCCCCTACTCCTCTGGGTCCCAAGGTTGCTGATTTTATTCTGGTGGTGATGGGTGTTAGTGCAAGTTAGCAGCATCTGGAGTCCTTTGCTGTGAGAAGTATGAGGTTCATGTTGACAGTTTCTTCTTTCCTTCCTGTAGGATCCACCTGGGATCATTTTAGTAAGAGTGGTAAAACAACTTTACACCTATCTCTTTTTTTCATTGGTGTGCAATTCCATATTACATCTGATTTTTGCTATATATGGTTGCTTTTATGGGCATTAGATGCTGTTTCTTTGTTCTCTTTGTTGCCCCTAAAACCAGTTTTGCTGAGTTCCAGGTCTGCATTTCTTTAACTGACCATCGGTGAGTTGTTTACAGCCATGGTCTCCTGTGCCCCATCTCTTCTCATTCTGTGCCTGTACTCCTCTGTGCCATGTCCTGTGTCTCCGCCTCTCCAGGGGTCTGGTATCGTACCAGGCTGTTGTATTTATCTTTACAAAATTATTACGTTAGTGTTAAATGTCTCATTCTATATAGAATAACTGCTTGTTACTGCTATCTGTGCAAAACTGTGGTTGTACTATACACAAATATAAAACAAAATAGATTAGAAACAGACATCTACTAAACCAAGTAAAACAAAGCTGCAAGTAGGCTAAAAAAAGTTCAGGCAAAGCAAGAGTAACAAACCTCGGCCTTGAAAATTCACTACAAATCTTACAGCCTATGAAGAGCAACAGCAGTACTGAATGACAGGGCTAAAGGTTAACCTGATTGTATTTTTTTGAGGGAAATTTAACTGGTGGAGTGAGTATACATCTGATCATTGCTTGATGTTTTGTGAGCAAAGTGTTTGGTGTGTTTGGTTTGGTTTTTGGTGGGTTTTTTGTTGGTTCCCCCGCCCCCCACCAGCACAAGAAGCACCAATATCTGAATTACTGAATTCCTGAACCACAGCCTCATCCATACCTCCTGCCTTTAGTGAAAATAAAGCATTTGTGCTATTTTTATTGCTGTGTTAATAAATCCTATTGTTTATTTCAGTGATGTCACTGCTATAAGATGGCGGTCTTCTCAAAGAGAAAGATTGCACAGATAGGTAGTAGCACTAGACTCATCAGCTGTTTCAGCTAAATCTGCCCATAAATGAGCTGGAGCCTGTGAATGAGTTGGTTACGTATGGAATAGTGTGGGGGCTATCTGGCTGCTGTGGGGAGCAGATACTGAAGGTAGAGGCAGGTCACTGAAACCTGTAGTACCAGAGATGAGCTGCTGAAGGATTACTGTCAAAAATCACTCATCAGAGCAGAGATTGGTTTAATGAGCTGATGGGATACCTTTAATAAATCTCATTTGTAAGTAGAACACCTCTGATACAGAAATGAAAAATGTGGGATCTTCTGCTCACATTTTATCTGAGTTGACTTTTGGAGTGGGCTGTTGTTGAAAATTTAGGCTGTGTCCTCCAGTGTAAGAATGGACATCCTACTTCTACACTGAAAACGAACCCTCAAACCTCATGAGAGAGTCTTTCCCAAGCCTTTTGCTCAACGGTGAAGAAGCATGCTACCAGAACGGTCATTAAATGCTGGGGCGTGAGAAGAAGAATGTGGTGGGACTGTTTGTGGATGTGCTCAGGACTTGTGCCAGCAGAGCAGTCTTGGCCCTTCACTTGTTACCATCTGCTAGGATACAGCTTCTGCTCATCACTGCTGTCTCCAGCATCACGGAGGGACATCTTTCATCTTTTTTTGCTAAAACATATTCTGATTCTAGATTGCACCTTCTGCTTCCACCTTGCATAAAGAACAATACGGGCACTGGATGAGATTTGTGTCATCTCACTGGACTGATACAAATCTCTGCTAGTTTCTGGGTTTCTTTTTGTAGACAATGGGAAAGAGCAAGTCATGTCTGTTTCTCCGCAGTGACTGTAAGGAGAGCTTACAGTGAGTAATTCAGATCATAGAATCATAGAATCATCTAGGTTGGAAAAGACCTTTCAGATCATCAAGTCCAACCGCTAACCTAACCTTGCCATCCCACCACTAAACCATGTGACCATCTATGTAGAACTCCCAGTCATTGTGGTAGGTGCAAAAAGTGCATTGAGTTTGGATTGTTCTCCAAAAAAAAAAAAAGGAAGGAGCTATTTCCTAATTCATGTTACTATGCTTTTTTTTTTTTTTTTTTTTGCATGTTAATTAAATGTCCTGGCAACTGAGGAGAAAACAGATTTGTAGTCTGGTTTCTTAAGCCTGTTTCTTCATGAATGTGTGTACGTCTGCCTTGTTTGTCCATTGATAGTTTTTGTAACATTTGGACAACTTTAACCATGTTTGACAGAGGAGCGAAAGTAATAACTTATGACAAGTTTTGCATTTAAACAAAGATGGAGATGGGAAGGGAGGCCATGTCACTCTTTCCATTACAGAAAAAGTTTGTTCCTTTTTCAATATTAGGGAATACCTAAATGAGAAAGATGTCACGAATATGCGCAGATTCTCTTGGACAAGGCTTCTCTCAAGTTGGAGAAATACATTATATTCTTTCATTTTGTGCATTTCCTTCTTTCCTGGTCTTTCTCTGGTGTCTGTTCAGTTGAAAACAAAAGCCAAATGCAAACTTCTCTGCCACAAGACACTCATCTTATGGAAACCAGGGCAGGTTATAGTTCAGATTGCCATATCTCCATGTGAAGTGGGTATCTAAAACTTCCCCACCCTCAGCAGAGTTAATACACTCCCCAAGTAATTCACCTGAACAAAGTTAAGTGTCCACTCTGGGAGAGCTGAATTGTCATCTGGGTTTCCATTGACTGAGTGGGAGCATAGACACCTGGGGTATCTGCCACTGGGACCTGAACCATCCAGACCTCATTGATCCTACTCCTCTTTGAATTACTTTGGTTTTCACATGCACTGATTTCTGCTTGAGGAAGAGGAAGTGGCTGTGGGTGGTGTTAAAAGATTAGCCCTCATTTCGGATGCATGAGAACTGACGTGCAGAAAATCTTCAGATGAGCTTGTAAGCTTTGTGTGCCTCATTTTGTTGTAAGGTGGAAGAATTTGAAAGACCTTTGTTTTCGACATGTACCCTACAACTAGCCAGTGGGGTGAATGAGTGTGCAGAGCCCTTTGGCAAAGCTGAGACTTAGAGAAATCAATGGCTGCTGAGCCCTTTGGAAACTGGGCTTTGTATTTGACCAATAAATGGGACTGATTCATGAGGAGACCTGGTCCCAGGTATGAGAGTTGAACCTGGGGACTTTGACTAATGGACCACAACCTTCAGAGGTGCTGGGCTGTCTGGAAGTTGTGACAAGATACAGGTGCTCAGCATTCCTGAAAGCATTCTGTGTTGTCTTAGCTTGAATTTCTGGAAATAAAGCTCCCAAATTATTGAACACTTGATTTACTTTAGCCTTGAGACTCTGCTAGGGACCAATTTTGTGCAGGGGCTGGGCTGCCGACAGAATATAGTTGTACCCAATCCTTTTTTGAGCCGCATCTGGCAGAGCACGCAGCCGCATAGTGTCTGTAAAAGCTTGTCAAGGTGTTACACCACGTCAGTTTTGCTAGGTGATACAAGAGTCTCCACATTGGCGGTATTTAAATATTCTTTCCTCTTTCTTTTGATCATTCCCAGTATGGAACAACTAATGTCATTGATGAGTAAATTGCTGGTATTTTTAATTCCCGTGGGTGTTTGGTTTATTGGGGTGAGGGGGCTGTGGTGTGTGTGTTTGAAAGAAAATCAGAACATTTAACCATACGTGTTACGTTCTAACTAAGGTGTTTTTTAAATAGAGAAATAGGTAGGAATCTAAAGAAAAACTGAGACAGTGCATGAACTGTGGGAAGTATACATATATTTGGTTAAACTATATGTAACTGGTTCTTAGTATGTAACTAGAAATTAAGGCACTGCCAGAATACAAATAGTAAAAGGGATGTAATATCTGTCTTTTTATCCAGTTCTCCTTTCTGTCCTAAGGTGAGTAGTTACTAATGGAGGTATTATTTCTATTTCTTTCCTTAATCAAGTTAATAGGTTCCTTCTAAAAAAACCCAATAATTAACTAGCAAACAAAAGATTTGATATTCTGTATTGGTTTCTATTTTTTCTGCTTTTCCTTGCTCTCAGACTCTCGAATTATTGCAAGTTATCATGGCACGGTCTGAATTTGCATCAAAATCCTGATAATTTTTTACTTGTATGTTTTTTCTCTGGCTTAATGCATTTTAAAGGAAGGGGTGGAAGTTTATATGGTAAATATAAATGCTTGTAAACAGCAACAGTGGTTTTGAACTGGATGTAGGATTTTCATAATGACTTGACTGCATTCAGAGTACCTGTGGAGACGGATGTTGCCAGCCCTCTTTCTCCTGTGGGGTGCAGTAGTAAATCTGAGGTTGCTTTGATGTAGGAGATAGCAGCACCATCCAGGTCACTTACACAAAATGTCCCAAGCCCTGGAATCGTCTTCTTCCACAGGTAGAGCTAAGAGACACTGGTGTCTTGTAGCACCAGGCAACGCTTGAATTAGAATTCTTGAGATGCCTTTTTGCTGGAGGCAGTCATGCTGCATGGAGGGCTCCTTGCCTGTGGTCTGTCCTGGCTGCTGCCTGGGCGGTTTGGGGAAGAAAGCTGCAAGTCAGGACATGTGCTGATTCATCATGGCCCCGAGAGATCACTTGCCAGACGTCCTGTCAATCAGTGATCTCCCAAATGGCTTTCTCTTTGTCACTATGCAGCACATCTTCAATCTTCAATCTATCTGAAGCCTGAGGTGCTGGAACTTCTCTCAGCCGTGGGTTGTTTTTTTTTTTTGGCTTAGAAATACTGTTTTCTCAAGGAGATCTTCTTTGCTTTTAGTTTGGTCCTGCCTGACACAGCATCATCTCTTGGAAAACAAAAGCTCTAGCTTCTGAACAACCCCAGCTGATCCCAAAAAGCATAGCAGTAACCTAATGTGTAGGAACATGCAGAGAGGAAGGAGCACTATTCTAACAGGCGACCTTGTTTGTGTTGACAGTAAGCAGGGTTGTGTTTTGAACTCTTCTTCACCTTATAGTCTTAATTTATTTTCAGTGCTAAGGGTCTGTCCTGATGATTGGGAACCCCAAAGCTTTGGAGCGCAGACCCGGACCTACGCGCCGTCTCCAGGAAATCTGTCGAACCTTTCTCCCAAGCCCTAGGGCAGAGCCAGAACGACTGCGCTGCCTTTCCATCATGTCTCAGCTGGAGGAGTGGGGTTGCTTGCCCTGCCCACCACTCACTGCCCAAAATACTAGTGCTGCAAGCGAAGGCGCTTGTGCTAGTGGTGGATTTTGCAAGCCAAACTTTTCCATTCGGAGCTGGAATCAGACAAAAGTACTGGATTATCAGCCTGCTTTCAGGAGGTAGTAAATAATTCTGGCCTTTCTAAATAGGGGCTAAAATTTAGTTGGTGAAACAGAGGTAAAATGCCTAACAACTTCTTGAAAAATACTTTTTTTTTTTTTCTTCTTTCTTCTGTTTTCTTCTAGCTGAGCACCATCCCATACCAACCTGGAGCTTATTAGAAACCTAACTCCCCTTTTGTTCCTCTTGTGAATACAGAACATTTTGTAGTTATCTTCCACGTGCTGATGAGAGGATATTGGTTCAGACCTCTGATAGCTGCTGTTCTTCCTGTTTTTTACCTTCTGGGTTGTTTGACTCATGAAAGCATGATACTGTG
This sequence comes from Aramus guarauna, assembly GCA_013400195.1. NCBI lineage: Eukaryota > Metazoa > Chordata > Aves > Gruiformes > Aramidae > Aramus > Aramus guarauna. The sequence continues at coordinate 512,568 of VXBL01008405.1, read as the reverse complement.
GGCTGCTCGCTGTTATTAATTACGTGCTGCATACTGGTTTGTCTTTGGGTGTTGGCTTTCTATTCTCGGAATCTTGCAAATATTTTAAACAATCAGCCTATTGTTTAGCAAGTGCTCTACACACACTGTAGGCCTTTTGTGAATTTCTGTTTAAAAAAAATAAGAGAATGACTAATGGAGCACGAACGGTGCTTGTGACACTGTAGTCCATTGTGTAACTGTTGAGAGCAAAATTTGCATTCCTAGAAAAGCTTGTTCACGGTCAAAATATAGGACATTCTCTTTATGGCTCATGGGAAAACATGTACTATATATTCAGCTCAGGATGCTGCTTAGAAGGATCAACTTTTAAAAAATGACATTTTCCTCCCTTGGAACATTGAAGTCGGACTGAGACCCAGCTTTGCTTGGCAACAGAAGTGAATCTTTTTCATTCAGGCAAGTGGCGTGGGGGGCTATTTTAGGTCTGTCACACATATGCACAATGATTTGTTTGCTGAAATGGCTTCTTTTTAAGATGTTGTTAAGCTCCGACATTGCCAGCCCGTTTGAATGGAGAGGGTACATTATTGCATTATATAACTGTCTGCCTCCTCTGAATGCCAGAGGAAGCCTGGCAGTTGGTGCTTTTCTTTCCTTCAAAAGCATATTTGTTTATGGCTTCCCCCCCCTCGAGATTGTTACAGGTCAAGCAGAGGTTAAAGTAGGATCTTTAAATGTTTAGAAAAATTGTGGCTTTGGTGCACTTCTGAAATGTAGCAATTGTCTGTCCTGCGTGTGCCTAAAAAGAGGGTGCTGGGTGTTCTGGGAGGGTAAGGGTGCATCTCATGTATGCTATAGGTAGTTTCTTTTGGTACTTGTTTGAGTAGAATAAGCCTGGTTTGGTTTTCTGTCTTGCTGTGAAGAATTAAGATTGAGTCACTGCTCGCTGGAGATACTACTCCTTTGTCCATCCATGTAAGCTCTTCAGGAAAGTTGCTGTTAATATGAGCATGTGCACTGCCCAGCACCGTGGGATTCCTGTCCTGGGAGGGATGGTGTTAAGAGGCCAAAACTTAATTTACGGCGGCAGAGCCTGTTACAGCCTTGTGGCGGAACAGAAGCCGGTGCAGAACACCCAGCTCCTGCGGCAAGGCCTTGGTTGGGTCAGATGCCAGCCACGCTTTCAAGCGCTTGCCCAAAGAGGGGCGTACGGGGCACTTCTGAGTACCTTGGGGTGTGTGTATATATATGCAGATAAGGACTGTGGGGACCACTTAGCTTTAGCATAGATCCACAGAGAGCTGCTGTAAATGGGAGAGCCTGATGTGGGCAGCAGCTGGATTTCCCAGGCCAGTTCAGCCAGTACTAGCTAAGACAAAATCATATTCGTGGGGAACAAGCACCAGTTTGTCTCCTTCTGCTCTGATGTGACCCATCAGACCCATTCCTTCTCTGAAAGAAACAGGAGTGTTGAAAGTATTGAGGAGGGACAGTTGTCAGCTTGAGTTTGGGAAGCGAGCAGGGAGTGCTCAATACCTCTGTGTCATTATACTTTTAAGAGAAGTGCCCGAGTGCTGCAGGTGCCCTGCTGTAACTTTGAACCAATTGGATCCTGCACTCTTGGCATCTGAAGCTTCCAAATTAAATTGTATTTGCCACTAGTCACCATTAATTTGCAGTTTTCACCTTGATTAATTTTTAGGAATGTACATAATGAGAAACTTTTACAAAAACAGGAAGAGAGGAAATGGAAATTTGCCCTCTGCAGTGTTTTTCTCATTTATGACCTCTGCGGCTGAAACTGTATCACCCAGTGGTGCATTTTATCACCTGTTTCCCATGTCAGTTCAGTGACTATTGAAACAAAACATTCAGTTTGATACAGAAGAAATGGCGTGAGCAGCTCATGCCAATTAGCGTCTGAGTAATTGGCACACCTCTGCAAGCAATGAAGCAGCTACTTGTACTGGCAGGGAAGGAGTATTCATAAAGAAGGTGCTGGAGAGCTGACTTTATCATCACATTTGGTTGCGTTATTTATAGGAGTGAGCCAGGTCAGTATTTTAAGATGTTGGTACAAAAAACCAGGTGCCCTCGAGCCCTATGTATATGCTGTAAATAAAAATGGCATATTTTCCAGAGATGTTTTTTTCCTCATCGTCCCATCAGTTTTTCACAAAGTTCTGGGTGTTAAACTCAGACATAGTCATGGGGTTTTTTTCTTTTTTTTTTTTCCCCTTTTGTTGTCTTTTTTACTGAGCAAGACAAAGGTCTCTTCCTCAGTTTTCAAAGTCTGAACAAGTGTCTTCAGAAATTAACAGTAGTTTCTCAGGGAGTTGCTACCCATACAATCATAGAATGGTTCGGGTTCAAAAGGACCTCAAAGCCCATCTAGTTCCAACCCTCCTGCCATGGGCAGGGACACCCTCCACTAGACCAGGTTGCCCAAAGCCCCATCCAACCTGGCCTTCAACACTTCCAGGGATGGGGCATCCACAGCTTCTCTGGGCAACCTGTCCCAGTGCCTCACCACCCTCATGGTAGCTAGTCCCCTTCTGCATAGGATTGTTTCTTATCTTTAGGGAGGTGCACATGTGTATACTTTTGTTCTTGCTGAACAGAGAATAGTAGAAGGAATACATGTGTTTACTTTTTATGTTCTTGCTGAACAGAAAGAGGCACACCTTTAAGATGCTTGCTTGGAAATGACCGTTCTCAGCAATTACAAGCTGGGGTGGTTTAGCAGGATCATCCCTTGAAGTAATGTCATGACCTTTGTCTCGAGTTTTGCCAAATGTTGGTGTGATACATGAAATTGGTTGTCCTGACTTTCTTCTTGAGTCACATGGCCTCAGAGAGGAGGTTGTATAGTGTGGTTGTCCTTAGGCTGACGTTCATGGAAAGCTCTTCAAAGAGATCTCCTAGGAGTTTCCCTTCCTGTGGAGGGTGGAGACAGAGAAGGAAAATATTCTCTTTTTAGAGTACAAAGAACGTTGTATTAAATTTCCTACAATAGGGGTAGGGATACAGGGAGGAGAACTCAGTCCTGCATAAAAGATGCATTTGTCTGCATCAGGTGAAAGATGTGGGGCTTCACGGTTTGATTTGGGCGCTTCCTTTGCATCTCCGTGCTTGTCTTCTACCTGAGCTGAGTTCGCTGTGTTGCACTCAGATCCTCATGTGGTCAAATCGCTGTCTTCAGAAGCTGTACTTGTGCTTTCTCCTTCCAGGGAAAACTGTTGCTTACCTACTCCAGGCAAGCAATAACTTCATATTCAAACTCTTTCTGTAACAGCTGGCAAAACAAGTGACAACTACAAGTTTTTATTTCTTTTCCTTGGCTTTCTTAGACACCGTGTTTTTCAGATTGCAGGGGTCTGAGGGTAGAGATTGCCTCGGATGGCTCAGGCAGATGCCATTTAATGGCACTTTTTTAAGTGACTTCAGACTTCATCACTGCTTTCCCCCAAGTATTTTCCCTGCACCTTCATAGTTTAACAGTGTAAGCTTGCATGTCTCAGACACTTCTGTTTGCAGCTTCTTTACATCTTTGTTGACAGTTTAAGCTAAGTGCACTGGCATACCTTCAATTCTGCTACGGCTGCAGTAAAACTTTCAGTTGCCTGAACAAGAATCACCAGAGGGCATCTGTCTGAGTCTGAATTATGTTTGAAAACCATCTGGCATGTTGTGGGATAGTCCTAATAATAACAATGAACACTTTATCAGGAGTTGAGTCATTGTGCTTTGTTTCCATTGTAATTCTCTTATTAGTTGCATATATGTATTCCATATAGCCAAGGGGTTAATACTGCGTGCAGATACTGTACAAGACCATTGTGCCGACAGCCCTCATTTGGACTCATTTATCATTCAAAATCTGCCCATAAGAAATACATTTAAATAATAAAAATAATTACTAAGATGAAAGACACGTATCAGTGTTAATTGTATCCTAAACCTGTTTGCCACTTCTGCGTGGGAAAGGAGGAAGGAGAGGAGATGGCGGTCCCAGGAGTACAGTGCTTTCCCTGGAGGCGTTTTGAACTGTTGTAGGGGTCTCTCAGAGCGCTGAACGCAGACATCCGTCAGCAAGAACGGTGCGGAGCTGCTGGGCCTGAAGCATGGAAAGAGAAATGCTCCAGGAGGTCCTTGGTCCTCGCAGGTTCCTCTCAGGAACATCTGCACTCGCTTTCTTTCCTGTAGGAAGAGCTCAAAGTATTTTGTGAACCTGAGTACGTGTTTCCTAGAACCTTAATGAGGTTCAGCGATAATACCGTTATTTTGCACATTTATGGAGTTGTTTTCAACCAGACCTGCAGCTAGCGGTGACTGGCACAGCTCCCGTGATTTTTAACCCTTGCTGAAATCCTGCCAAAACTACCTGTGTTCTCAAGTGTTTGTCAGATGCCACCGAACCCAGCAGTTATGTCTGACCGTCACGCCCTTGCCATCACTCAGGTTTGCTCTGGGTTGTCTTATTGGTGGAATGCAGGTGTTGGGGGTATGTCCCTGGGAGAACAGAGCATCCTTGGAAGCAACCTCAGCATTTTAGACTGATACCAGAAGTACCCTGTGATGCTGCCAAAAGCATTGTGCAAGGCAGCTTTAACTTTACGTTAGCAAAAGCTGGGTTAATGTGCAGAAGCTATGACAGAAGTAGGAATAAATGATTTGCCCAAGATGATGCAGAAGGGCTGGTAGCAGAGCATGGAGGCAGCTCTGGTATCCTTGCTCTGAGTTTGTGTGTCGGCCCCAGGACGCTCTCCCCCTTTCCCCACCCAAAGGCGTATGAAACTACATGGTTTGAGGATCTTTCCTTTTGCATTGGCAGAGAGCTCGAAGTTGACTAAACCACTGAAGCTAATAAACTTCTCATGTGCACGCAGGGACATCAGTTTAATTAGTTTTCAAAGCAGCGGAGCTGGAGCTGCGCACTGCCTGACGACGATAAGAGGAGGGAGCCGCAAGCCAGCAGTGTTTCGGTTGTCTGCTCCTTCGTTACATCTCAGCTCCCTATAAATGATGGATGAGGAGAACAGCGGCAGCGAGCCAAACATATGCAACCTATGCATACTGTGCAGAGCTGCATAATCCAAGTGGTATTGTTCCCTGTATGTGCAGGCAGTGCCTCCCAAAAGCTCGCGCTGCTGTTGCTGGAGGGAGGCTTCACCAGTCGTTTCTGTGGGAGCAGAGGGATGCTGGTGCGGGGAGCTTTTGAAAATCCACTTCTAAAATGCAAATGCTTTCCTTCATTAAAACTCACTTGAAACCAAGCGTGATCAACAAACACAAAACACTTTTACAGCTCAGACCAGATGTGGATTATGGTTCTCCTCTTCTTTTTCTTTTTTTTTTTCCTGCGTAAAGCAGTTTGCCCCTCAGCCTGCCAAAGTGAAATGAATCAAGAATTTCATAAAAATCTTTGGTCAACAATGATTAGGTAATTGCTGTTTATGTATTAGGTAGACACTGAGAATCTGTGAGGGCAGACAAGTTGTGTAAGCAGAAAAACTGGTGAAATTTTGATCCTTTTGTTAGCACTCTCCCTCCTTGGGAGCTGTTAAGAGCAGGTTAGACATACAGGTCTCAGGAATTGTTTGGGTGTAGCTTGTCCTAGCTTGGAGGCAGAGAAACTAGCACAGTCCATTAAACCTTTCCAGCCTTTCCAGCTCCCTTTACTGTGCCTAAAGGATGTGAAGTTCTTGATGCCAGTGCTTCTATTGATAGGTTACTGTGTCCAGTGGTTTAGCGACGTGCGATGTTCACTCAGTAAGCAAGCTGTCGTGCGTGGTGCACAGAGGCCAGGTTGGCTACTGGTGTTTCCCTTGCTTAGTTATTTACATCTGTGCTAACTGACTTGTAAACTCAGCAGAGTGGCTGACCTGTAAAATGCATTTAAATACACAAAATTCTGGGCCCTGACAGAGGAGAGCTCAAAGGCTCCTGGAGGCTTACTCTGAGCCTCTGGCTCCCCCGGCTGGAGCCGGTGCGGGACAGGGGATGGTGGGGACCCAGAGTTGTCACCCAGTGAGTGATAAAGGCATCTACGGTATCTGCTTTGTCTTCATTGATAACTTTAAGTACCACCTCCTTATGGGTTGCTGTACAGTAAACTGGTGCTGTTTTGTGGAATGATTAAATTAAATGTGATTTTTTTTTTTTTTAACGTGCTTTTAAAAATCCAGTTAATTAAACAATTGCAAACATGAGGGGAACGCTTGGAAGATGAAGGCTGACCATGCAGAAACGAAAAGAGTTTCAAAGGAACACACCCAGGGATCTGAGATCGTTTAAGTAAAATATTGTAAAAATGTGGTTTAGTGCTAAGCCTAATTTAGCATGCCTGCAGGCTGCTGTGCATGGAAGTGCTCTCAGCCTTCCTCATCATCTCCAGATACAGATTCCCTCCCTCTCCGTGCGCTGCATCTGATGATTTATATGGCCATGTAATGAATCCAATCAGCCCTATTCTCCAGCAGAAGACTCTCTTCATGTTTATTAATAGTTTACTGCCCCAGCAGATCAGCAAATTGAACCATGCATCCCGCGATGCTTGTCCAGTGCAATTGGAGATGGCAGCGGTGTGCAGCCCGGGTTGAGAGGAGGATGAAGAGAGGGGAGCGTGAGCAGCCTGTGCAGCAGCAGCGTACGCTTTATATCAGTTTTGTTGTAACGTGAAACTGTACACAAATTCAGCGTATGCGTGAGGCCCTTTGATCCGTGAGAGGAGGAAGCTTTGCAGATTCAATTCTTGTTACTTTAGTGTAGGGTTATTTTCTGTCTGGGAGGGAGACTGGGGCTGCTGCAGGGTGAGCAGCGTTGTGTGCACAAGTGCCCCTGGCCATCCAAAATGATGTGAGTTTACCCAGCAACACCGCAAGAGTTGAGCAGGTTGGAAAGCTGAGCGATTAGCTGTCGAACCGTGTACAAATGCATTCAGTCGAATTGTGCTATTCAACAGGCACACCAGTATCATTTATTTTAAATAATTTTGTGCTGTTCCCAGAGGTTCCATTTCTAAGTTTCTACTTCGTAGGATGAAAGTGTTGCCAATACTCTTTAATCCTTGGAGACGAAGGACTAACTCCCAGCAAGAGCCCAATTTTGCTGTAGTCCTTCATGTTTTTAACACTGCCTGTGCAATACTTTGCCAAACTCTGAAGAACAGGAATAAAACTGGAACATTTTGGCCTTTTGGTGGCTGTTTACCAGCAGCAGAACAATTTTCAGACAATTAACAGATCTCCAGGCCCTTTGGAAGCTCAGATATAGCTGTTTCTAGGTTGTCACACGTCTAATTAATACAGTCAGTAACACTAATACTCCTGCTGGTATTCTGCTTTGGCCAAAGCTAGGCTTGCAATCCTGACAGCTGATCCTTAAGAGTATCTTTACACCCAGGTAAGACCTTTCTGGTGTCGGTAAGAGTGTGGGAATTAATTGGCACACAGGTACCGTTTGCTGCTGTACCACGGCTTCAGGGAGTAATGTTGTACCACGGAGGAACTTTCTTTACAGTTGTCTGGGGTTTTAAGAGCATTATTATCAAATGCTAATTTTAAGCAATTATGGTTGTAGGAGAGGTCACAGCATAAAAATGCTATAAAATAAGCTTATTTTAATTGCTTACAGCTGTCCTAGAAAAACTGTACAGAAAAAGAAAATAACTGTTTCGTTTTGCTATTTAGCAAATTGCACTTTGTATCACCAGAGAGGTATGCTGAGAGAGTCTTTAATTCTCCTGAGAGTTGTACTTATTCCTGAAGGAGGAAAGTTATGTGTGATAGAAAGAGTTTTTATTCTGAGTTTCTTCCATCGTTGTAAAGCTGCGGTTGGAGTTGTGCTGGCATGCAGTCAGGAGCCTGTCTGTTTTCATCTCCTTGCAGCGCACTAATATCTCCCATCTGAAAGCCTGAAATGGAGGCCCTTAGTTTCTGTGATTTAGGATTTGATCAAGTATGTGATTGTGATAATGTTGGCTCAGTCTGAGCTGAGATTTGGTAATGAATTGTGTGCCCTTTGGTAATCTGTGGCAACAGCAAGTAAAACAGGTTCTCTTAAACCACTGCTGAGGGCTGAATGACTGAGAATGGAAAGGGTGGAAATAGTGAAAAATGCCTGATATGATTGCAAGCAAGTGCCCGTACTTGTCAGCTTTTGAGCATTCTTGAGCATGGTTTTGATGGTGTTTCTCTTTATAGTGCTTCCACTTCTCACTCGGACCATTCTGCTCACACTAAATCCGTTTCTGCTATATCGTCCGACTCGGTCTCCACCTCGGCAGACAACTTCTCTCCAGACTTAAGGGTATGTATATTTTGTCTTAAAAAAACCCCAAACATATATTGTGGCCTCCTTCAGAGGACATTTCTTGCTCCTGTGAGTTTGGATATGGTAAAATGTTTTCAGCTTTCAGGTTAAAGCCAAATTTTATGTAGCCAAAACATGAAAGGACCCAAAGTAAAACAGGTGAAATAGAAATTGAAGTTTAATCTCTACCATATTATTTCCTTCTTTATAAAGTTGTTTAATCTTCAAAAAGCTGACTCTGCAACCCACACTTGGAGATGAATTTTCAAAGGAACTTCATTTTCTTTTAAGTGCTTTAAAGTAAGTGAAATCCTCAACCTGCCAGTTGTATATCCTTTTTTTTCCTGTTGTGTGTATATATGAAATGTTCTCTCTTGAAAACTCCTGCTTGTTTGTAAACACTGAGTCCTTGGAAGTATCTTCTTTCAGAGAAAGATTGCTATCTCCAAGCTGATAAAATAATCTTCTGTCACAATAAATTGCTCTTGACATAAAAAGGTCCAAACAAAGCTCTTTTATGTCTGTTATTAGATTTATTAATTATAAATGCAAAGTTCTAGTTCAGTGTCAAAGAAGTTTCGGAAGTTATCCATACGTTCCTCTTATAAAACCAAGGGGTTTGCTGATATACCCTTGCTTTAAAAAAACATCCCTGAGTATAAAACTGTTGATACTACATTCTAGTAATAACTTTTAGCATTTCTCAGCTGTGGTTGAGCATCTTTCTAAAATCTAAACACAGAAAAATTGCATAAAAGACTCTGAATGCAACACTAATTCCTTTCACAACCATGATAACCCTGATTTTTAAGGTCCCTTCCAACCCAAACCATTCTGTGATTCCATGATAATTTTTTTGTCCCGTGAGTGTTGTCTCAGTAGTCCATAATTAATAACAGAAAGTCTACCTGTTTTGTAAGCGGCCAGAACCTGAATGTTTTTTTTCTGAAGGCAGCTTATGAGCCAATATAAAGCTAAGACTTGAAAATTAATCAATAGTTTATGTGTAATCTAATGATAGTTTACACGTTTTACCTATGGATACAAAAAGTAATCTTCAGAACATGTCTGGGTAAAGAAGTATGTTATAGGTCTGAAAGTTTTCCCCTGTGAAATTGGGGTGTTAAATTACTCCAATGTACAGAAAACACGGTTTTTAGGCTGAGGCTAAGTGACTCATTGATATGAATATGCATAAGATTGCAAATACAGCTACAACTGCAACTGTATTATAATATAAAAAAACATTCTACACAAATCTATTTTATTTCTTTATTTAATTTTTTTGCGTAAGTGGATTTCATTTTCCAGTTTCAATGCACAACTCAACTACCTTTTCACAATTTTTCAACACTTGAGAATTACCTTTACAGTGCAGAATGAATTAACATTTCTTTTCTAGAATCGAGGTTGTCTTTCCTTCCTGGTGGTTAAGCTGGCTCAACATGTTTTCCTTGTAAGCTCGATTTGTGTCTTGTGAGTTTTTCCCTCCTCTCGTCGCCTTGCCTGTGTGAATTATAGCTATCTGGGCAGGGATTCCTGCTCTCCTGGATTTGTCTGGTTCCCCATCCAACAGAGCCTCTGTACATCAATCAAAAAGAATGTCCACAGAGGAATGTTCGCTTAGCTGCATGAGACATTTTTCAGGCAGAAGACGCGTATGTATTGTTTACGGGAGGCCATTAGAAGCCCACACTTCCTCGCTGTGCCACAGTTCCTGTAATTTGCAGAGTGATTTCTACACAGCCTGCCCTCCTCCTCTTTTTCTTTTTTTTTTTAATTTCTAAGCAAACTAAAGTTCTGCTGGAACAAATGCTGCTTCCCTTTCACTTTAGTATGGTGTTTAAGGAGAGATGATAAAGCAGAGAAATAGTTATTTAGACTAAAGGCACTGCAGGCCAAGCGTGAGCATGTGCCTCTGCAGGCAAAATGCTTCTTGCTCTTCACCCGCATCAGCTCTGTGGGGCCTGAATTCAGCGTGAGCCTGCCGTGCTCACGGAAAGCTTGCTCTTACAGGAGGTGGTGTGAGGTGCTGCAATGCAGTTATGTCTAAGCATAAAGCTGGTTCTTGCCTTTACGCTTGAGTGACTGCTTGTCAATGGTAACCAGGCCTGGAGAAAATGCGTTTCCATGGTATAGGGAGAAAGGGGCAGTTTCCACTAGTAGAGGTTGACTTCAGCTCTCTTAGAGGAATTAATGCATTAACCATTTCTGTCTTCATTCCTGAGAGTGTTTGATGCTGGAGAACAAGCCTGGGAGGTGGGATGGAGATCTCTCCTCTACTTGTGGACAGCCTCTTGTGCTGGTTTTGCCTGTGCAACTGCAGTCCCGCAGCCTGAACTCAAATCAATCGCTGTCAGGGCTAGTGCGTTCCTGTTTGTTCCCTGGGATTGCTCGTGGTGCCTAGAATTAGCTCCTAAATGAAAGATTTTTTATGAGTGGTGATCAGCTAATACCAATTTCTTTCAGATGCCCTCTCTCTGGGTTTATCAGTTTTTGTCAAATTTTCTCTGCATTAACATCTCTGTCATGTGACAGTTCTCCAAGTTTTTTTTTAAAGTCAGTTCTGTGAGAGATTTTGCAAGGTCCTTATTGTTCTTACTATTTTCTTTGATCTTCCTGAGATGTGGCCTTGCCTTTGATATTGAAGATGAGGTCATACCATTAACTGATACAGTGACATGAGAGTGTGTTCTGTTCTAGCCCTTTTCTTACATGCCTGAGCATCTTGTGCAGCTGTGATTGGCACAAGACAGCACAAACTTCTAAGTCTTAACAGGTACTGAGATTTGAGCTAAGCACCTTACTTCTTCTGAGGACAAAAAGGACATTGTTCCTGGAAAAATGTAAGAGAATAAGCTCTGAAGTGGGAACTAATGCATTTTGTGGTAACTCTGTGGTATGGGAGACAAGTGCCTGGGCTACATGATGTTCTCACAGGAAGGTGTTGCATCAGTTAGCTTTAAGAGGCTGAAAATAAGCTTTTCAAGATTTTGAAGTGGATCTGCCAATTATGGGATTATGCTCTTGATGTGTATTTAAATTTTCCTTGCTAGAATGAATTGCTATGTGGATCCATCATCACTCCTACCTCTACTTGGTCTCTGCCTCTGTGTGTGCATTCAATCAAATTTAGAATTAAATTTCTGTGACGATGGAAAAACACTTTGTGATAGCTACAATTAGCACTCTCTTTTTCTGTGGGGAATTTTTAGAAGAATAGTAGGCGTCCATCAGGAGGAGGGAACCAGGGGAAGGACCCACATCATTTCTTGCAGTCTGTGCCTGCAGTTTTCTTTTGGAGTGCAATTAACACTCTGTGTGTGTGCACACGCATGTGTGTAATGAGGTAAATGAGACAACCACTGGGGATTCCTACTGAATGCATGTGTAGTATTTTTCCTAAATCTTTCTCCAAAGTATTTAATAATAAGCTTTATGAAAAGGGTTTTTTTAATGTATATTCAGTATTTTAATATCTGGAACAAAGATTAAATTGCCTTTCCACTGAAATTTATAGAATTTTCACTTCATAAACTAACTCTAAATAACTTTTGGCTGCTTCAGTTTGTTTCATAGGAAAAAAAAAAGAAGAAAAATCTCCCCAAACCCCAACAGAAAAACAAGAAAGCACTATTAGGTTCTCCCCTCCACCCCCTTCCTGATCTCAAATCTGAAGCTGTTTAGAATTGATTTAGGGAATGCACTTTTTGAGGGAATTTTTAGCAAATACACTGCCATATGTTTTAACATAAGTTATAGATCAGGCAAGGCCAGAATTGAATAGAAGTAGTTGGAAGTGAAAATGAGCTGGAAATTCATAGATACTTTGTATTTTGGGATGAGGTTTTAAAACCACCTTAGAGCAAACATTACTAAAGGGATTGAGGTGCATAAATACCTCTTACAGATCTGGGAACTCAGTGGGTATTAAAGCACAGTGAGAGACTTGCTCCTAAGTCCTATAGGTGGTATTTTCTCCTGTGCCTATGGGCAGATACGTCTGTGCAGTTTATAGTCCTTCTCTTAAGTCTTCTTGCTAATGCTTTTATCAGTGGGGACTTTGATTTTGAGTTAGCTGTTGGTTTGTAGGATAATGCCTGAAGTTTACCACAGTCAAAGCTTTGGAGTAGCTGTCATAAAAGGGTTGGATGCCTTCCATCTGCAGTTGGGAAGTAGTGGGTATGGCCAGGGCAGCCTGCTGCCCTTAAGAACAGCACCTTTGCCTGAAAATTTGTCAAGGTCCATTGTGTTTGGTTTTGGATTGTATACAGCGAAAACCTGAACCAGAGGATGAAAACTCATACATTGGCTTTCTTATGTTGCTTCTTGCTTTTAGTCCATTCTGTGGACAGAGGAAACCAGTACAGCAGACCTATACATCACCTGTTTAGTTGTGCAGCCTTCGGGAAAAGTGATTCAAATCTTTGTTCTTGGCATTGCTGTTTGTGACCACTAAACCGTTCCACCCTTTGAGGGCAACAGTAAGATCCACAATTCCTGATATTCCTCTGAGGTCCAGCAAAATATTGTACAAACATGTGTCCCATCCTCCATGATTGTTTGCTACCTTCATAATAATTTTCTCCTAAAATATACAAGGAATCAGTGGATTTGCAGTGGGTTTATGTCTGAGATGCAAGAGCATTATCATAGCATGCTCAGGACTGGAAGGTTAGAAAAGGGAAGCAACAGAGTTGCTTGCGTAACCTTAGTTTGTTATCCATTGTGTATACAGTTGGAGACTGTAGACAAGCCCATGTGGTTTATTTTGTAAGACACATAACTGACGCATGACAAAAGGTATATGAAGGAGGCTTCTCCTTCAAAGACAATAAATGGATGTCTCCTTAGGTTTTCTGGGTGAAATCTGTTTGAGCAAGTCTGCATTCAGGCTAGCCAACCACAATTCTTTTGTAGTCAATGGAAAGAAATAGGTCATTTATGATCTGATTTATCTCTGCTCCCTAGCATGGGAAATGCCCACGCTAGGTGAGAACGTCACGTAGCTGAGTTAGAGAAGTCTTTGCTGCAGGATGTTGGGAACATTATTTGAGGGGCAGCAACTGATTTCTCAGAGTGGATCCCACCTTTAGCTGTGCCCCAGTAAAGGTGCAATTTGGTCCTATTTGAAAACCTGCTGTGTTTCTCCTCTATGAAGAGAGTTCAGGGTAATTTCTCCAGATGTAGACCTCTAAAATTGAGGTAAATCCTGTCCCTCAGGTGATGTTGGGCAGGATTAACTGAAATGCCAGTCACTGACTTTGCCACCTTTGTGTTACTTTATTCTGGCTTTAGTGCAAAGTGGCTTAGACTGGTTTTATGTAGAACTTGTATATTGATAGCAGAAAAACATATTGAAGAAATATGTGATTTTTTTCTCCCCCATCCTTTGCTGTAAATCACTAAAACTAGCCTCACTGAGCTTTTCCATTGCTATCTCCCTGCCAATGCAGGAAGTGTGTCAGGCTTCGGTTATGTGTAACACATGTTCAACAAGAGCTGGGTTTAGAGAGCGGCATAACTTTTTAAACTTTAAGCACTCATTTAAACAATGTTTTTTACTTTTGCTTTTAAGGGACTTTTCGGTTAGTGAGTGATGCTAGTTTGGAAGCACTAAATCATGAAAAAACCTTTACCTAAGCACCTCCAAGGTAGTTGAAGACTCTGCCCTGCCAGTCAGCTCCATCCTCACTTAGCAATGTGTAGAGATAAGGGACTGCCCTGTTTCGGAGTGGCCCTTGACTCTTCTCATGGGACTGCCCGTAAGACTAGTTCATAGCAAATGCAAAATGTCTCCTGTGAGGTGAGCTTTCCTTCCCAGTGCACTGGACTGTGGCTGCTATTAAATTACAGACAATATTGCACAAGCCAGCAGATGGTGAAGATAATTGACCTGTGGTCACAAAAGACTTGGCTAGATGTGAACTGGTGGTGCAGCAGTGAAATTAAATAAACAGTTCATCTTTTTACAGTCACTGTGTGAAGACTTGACCCTACGTGTTTCTCTGTGTCGTCGCTTTAGGCTCAGACATTCTCACATGGAGGTGCACCTCACATTTTTGCGGGTATACAGCAGCAGAAGCTGTGCAGGCAGTAGTAGTCCTTACCTGGCCTGTGGGTAGTGTTTCCACAGGTCCCTTTGTGCACAGGGCTGAAATCAAGGCCAAAGCCAAGAATGGGTGATGCTTGACGTTATCAAAGGTATCAAGTAGAGAGACTTTAGAGCAGCAGAGGAAAAGTAGGAAAATCTTATGGGGAAAAATATTTTAACTATCTCAAAATTCTGATTTTGGCCATACGAGTTGCTTGTATGGGTCTGTGGGAAACCGTTTTCCTTTCTTCGGAGCATTAGGCTGTCAGTGAACAAAGGCACAAAGGACTGTTTCTGGGGCATGAATGATGCTCTTGTCCGTAAGTGTGGTCATTCCAGGACAGCCCCATGAGTGACTGGAATTTAGCCCCTGCTATTGCCATGTTTTTCTAGGACTCCAGTTTCCAGGACTGTAAATACTATATATTTCATGAGAATTACAATCTTTTTCTTTTTAAACTGTCTTGAGAGATGGAAAATCTTGGTCCCTTCTGTGCACCTCTCTCCAGTAAGTCCTCTTCTGCACCTCCCCCTTTCCAGGAAACAAAAACACAGATTAGCCAACCTCTGGGTTGCAAATATTGATTTCATGCAAATTAGATGGAGGGAAAAGCCAGATGCAGTCAGTTTTCTGTCTCCTTTACATGGAAGTAATACTCCCTAAGTGCTCATCTGGTTCGAAGAAGGCAAAGACAGCAAGCGTTGCTAATTTTTCTTATATAGAGGTACCTGAATGTTTGAATATGAAGTAATGCATAGTGAAGGAAATCTCTGGAAGCGTTTATGATTGCCATCTATTAGGAGTGGAAAACTAAGGAGAATAAGCAAATGGCCTTCAGATGTTCCTCAAAAATATTTTCAGCTCTTCCTAACCAACTGCCGTATTTCTCCTAGCTGCAAAGTGCAAGAATTCTTCTTTTGCTGAGTAAAACTGGGTAAGAGGTGGCTCTTTTCCCCCCCTTTCCCCTCCCTCCCCCCCCGCCCCATTACAGTTTTGTAGATTGAAACACAAATCAGACAGGAATGAACAAGCATGGTATTTAAAAGGAGCATGTGGATTTGTGACTGCATGCAGTACCTGCCAAAATTTGATATTCTATAGATGTTTTTGCACTGAATGAAGCATCTTTGTTCCCCTTTGTAGGATTTTTTACTCATTGTAATTACCTGTATCTCGAATCCTTATCTTACATATCACTTAACTCCAAAGTGAAATTTGTGGTAACAGAGACATTTTTCTGTGACTTACTTTAGTTGGTAGTATTTATAACCCTGTCTTTGGTCAGAGTGTTTTTCTGTTACTTAAGACTGATGATATGAACTTCACTGAACTAGTTTAATGCTTTCCTTGAAAATTTTAATCTATTTCCCCCATGTAAGTTGTTTGCTAAACAAAATACTGTAAAAATAAAGAAAGGATAGAATCAGGCTAATGTGCTGTACAAAGTTTTTGAGCGGCCAGTGGAGAACAGAGCCATTGTCGTTCAAGACATATGTGGAACCCTTGGCACTGAAGAAGGTTCTGTATTAAAAAATGTTGGACTTGTCTGAATAGATAATATCTGCAACCTTCTGTGCCAGGGAGCGTTGCTGTGTTGAGTCAATGATGACTTTCTGTTGGAGCCTAATGAGAGAATTGTCTTGAGGCACCAAGCCATACAAACTTGGAGAGACAAGCCAGCCGTGGTTGAACGAGTGGCCCTCAACAATGTGTTCCTTTGAGGTTCTAAGCCTTGCCTGGTAGTTGTGCAGCAAGGGCCCGGGAGATTCAGCAGCCCGGAGAGGCTGTTCTTCATCAGTGGACACTCGGGTCTGAGTGGAGAAGGACATCGTGGAAAAAACAAAGCAGAAAACCCCAGGCAAATGCTGCATGGTGGCTACTTCCTCCTCCAGAAGAGTGCCTTTATATCACCCTGGTGACTGTATTAATTTTTTTTTTTTTTTTTTTTAAATACACTAATCTTCAGCTTCTTTGTAAAGATTTTCAAGTCAGTGGTAAGTAAGCAAGTGATTTCTCAAGCCTTTTTATACTTTCTCAGAATATACACGGTAGGTAGAGATCACAGTTTGTGATTTGTTTTTTTTTTAGTTGTGTCAGTGTTTTTTTTGAGACTAGGAAAGCATAGTTGAAGGCAGTTGCAGTGTACATTGTGTGTGATTATTGTCTTTAGAGTAGTGTAATAGATGGTCTGTTGTCAGAACATTTTACCGATAACTTAAATGCCTCGTGTTGTTTTTTAACCAAGCTAGGAAGCCTTCTTTGGCTGAGTGCTCTCTTAGGAGCTGAATGAGCTTGATGTGGTCTTTGGATGGTATATTTGATTCTCTGTGTACTATTTTGAAATGATCCATGTGTCCATGGTGTTTTGTCTTTTCCCCTTTGAACTTCTAATATTCCAAAAGATTAAGACACAAAGCATTTTTCTGCAATTAATATCTTGCTAGTCTGAATGTCTTTAACACAGTTTTTCAACCCATCTGGTCATAATCCTCAAGAAAAGTCCCCATGCCTCACTCATGCAGAGATACTGCTGTTCTTTCCCCGTAGTCATCCTGCTGTGGTATTCTTAATGATTTAAAAATAATCAACAAAGTCCATTTACTTGCTCAATTTTTATTTTATTACATTTGCAGTAGGATACGTAGTGCATAAATCTTCTCAAAGTACTCTTGAAATAGCTATAAATGGCAGCTGAAAATCTCCATAGTAGTACAGTATTCATAGTCTACAGGAGGATTTGTCAAGTGAGCACGGCTACTGTTTTGCTGTCCTTCTAATTAAGCACTGAGAAGACAGAAGCATCTAAGCAGCAAAATGCTAGAAAAAAAATGTGCCCTTTTTCCTGCTGTAAGAAATGTTTCATTTAGAAAAGAAACATGCACCTATGAAAAATTATCCTAAATAAGCATATGGGTCTTGATTCTACACATATTTATGTCAGTTCTGCAGCTTCGGTCAACATCAGCTGGACAGAATTAGACCTCCATGTATTTTTTTCTGAGTTAAATGGAAAGAGCTTACCTATCTGTTCTGTTTCAGAGGTTTTTACACCTTCATTGGGGTAATGATAAATCTTGATTTACCTGCCATAGTGGCACTGTCCTTCGTTGATTGACTTTTACAACAACAGCCATGAAAGAGGAAAGGGATGGAGTGGGAGGACAAATCAGGGGGAGGAATAGGTGAACACCTATTCCTATCACCAAAAGGCATTTAAAAGGAGAAAAACGTTGGTTACATAAGTGTATATGTTTTGCTCTTGATTACAAAGAAAATAATGGGGAAGAAAATCAAGTATGTAAAAACAATGCTATGGCTAAGCTTCTGCAGAAAGGCTGACTTCCCTCAAGTGGTTCTCTGAGACAGCAGAAAGGAGCCAGCTCTGACCCAAACGCTGTCTCTGGTAACTCAGCTAATAAGACCTGTCCTACAAGCTTTGGCATCATGCCTGTTTTAATGAAGTTCATGCAAGTTTTGGATCTGTCCTGACTCATTTCCTGCTGCCTCTCTGCACAGAGTAAATTTGGACCTCTCTGCAAAGGACAGGTTGTGACTACTCGGTTGTATCTGGTTGTCCCAGAGTCTGGGCGCTGCTGGGCTGGCTGCAGTGAAGCACCAGAGATCTGCATTGCAGTTACTGTAGTTCTCAGCCCGTGGTGGGGAGGAAGGCATTCATCCTCAAGGTGAATCTCCTAGGTCTACTGCTTCCCACTGAGACAGCGGAGTGCCTAGGGTGACTAGCTCCGATGTGGATCTCCGGTTTTAGATTAAATGGATGTTCCAGCAGCTTACTGACTACCCTGCCTGCAAAATGGCAAGAGTGCTGATTCAGGAGGGCATTTAATCATGTGCAAGTCCTTGAGAGAAAGACGGTTTTTAAAAAAAGGTGAGAGGGGAGAGGAAAGTTCAAATATGTTAACTATAAGCAGAATATTCCCCACTAGTCCATTAAAATGTGAAATATCAGACAAATAGTTTCCTGTAGGAGATAAAACCTTTCACTTGACTGTTGAGTATCAAATCCATAATTTGAAAAGCTACATATTTTTAAAATCCACTAATTCTGTGTATATATTATTGCATACACACATACAGCATGTGCATTCTTGTCCCTGCAGCGTATATCCTGCCTGTTCCTGCTGACCAGTGCATGCTCATGAGGTAGACGTGCCAAACCTGTGAGTTCAGGGGCTGCAGATGCAAAGAGATTTTGTGTGTGTGTGTGTGCATAATGTTTGTCTGTACAGACAAGTTATATATGTTTATGTCAAGGGACCAGTTAAGAGTCTTGCTTCCTGCTGTAGGAAACACAAAACGGGACTGTGTGTAGCCGCAGCAAAAGCAGCTTCGAGCCTGGAGAGCTTGTCTTTTCAATAGATGGGGCAGTTGTGGTTTTGGGGGAAGCAATATTGCAGGAGCAAGGTGGTCACGGTGTTGGGTCAGATATGTCGCACCAGCGCTGTAGCTTTATGCATGAAAAAATCTGTTCAAAATGTGCAAAATGATTTAGAGTGTGTAGGAGGTTACCAAGGAGAGATTAACTCAGAGGGGGAAAAAAATCACAAAAAGGGTACATTTTAATTTTGTCTAAACCAAAATGAGTCTTTTTGTTCATCTTGATTGTGATTCAGGGTAGGAGAATCTATGCAGACTTGGGAACACAGCAGTTTATTAACATGAACCTGTAATCTCCCTTTAAGTTACGTGAAGCCAAAAAACCTGACCTTTGTCTGTAGCTTTCAGGACTCAAATATTCAGGAGAAAGTAGAAGAGAATAACTGGAAAATGGCTAGGAGGGACCTCAGGTGCTCTGCTCTCTTCCTGCATCTTTGTTACCTGGAGGCTTGTGCTGAAGACGTCGGTGTGCAGGGACACAGTTACTGTCCTGAGTCAGTCCTGGCCGCTCTCCCTCCCTCGCCCTGGCTTTACACGCCTTCTTTTGTGTTGTCACACCCTAAGCCAGTCCTGGCAAAATGATCCAGGTTATGGAAAAACATCCATTAAAAAAGCTATTAAGTGAACCCAGGGATTGTGAGTGAACTAGATAGAGGAGCGATCACAGCACTGGTAGATTGGGTAGGAGGACGCAATCCTGGCTCGGCCTCAGCCAGCGCAGGACGCGTGTTGTCGTCCTGGCTGTGCAGCTCCGCTGGTAGGCAAACGCCTCTCAGGCTATACGAGAGGAAAACGTACCAGTTGTTTTATTCACAGGCAAGAGCAAACCCTGAATATAGAATTTCATGCACCCTCTCGGGTCCTTCTGGAGCAGCATTCAGTGATGCACAGACCTCTGAACCCTGTGGTTACAGTTACGGCACTACGTGTCTCTGCACCGCCCTGAGCTGGCTGTATCCGCTTGGGATGAGCTGCGTGCATGAGTCGTGCAGGGACATCAGTCCGGAGGGGGATTTTTGGAGCAGCGTGCTGGCTGCTGTGTTGGGAGGCAGTGCAAACGTGGTTGGAGAGGTTTGGCAGAACTGCAGTATCCTGAGTCGCAGTATGAAGAGGTAAGGGATGAGTCAGGGAGCAGTCTTACCATTTTAGCGGGATCTAAACCTTTTTCCCTGACCCCAGACGTGCAAGCAAAAGAGGTGATCGCTTTGTTCCTGAGATCTGGAAGTTGTATTGGAGTTTTCCTGCCTTGGGTGTTCTAGGTGGGAGGGCATGAGAGAGCTCTGCACCTTCAGCCATGGGTAGGTGGGCTGGAGCTAACACAAGGTGGGATCCTGGAGTAAGAGCAGCAGTTGTTAAATGTAGCAAGTGTGGGTTTGTTCTGCCAAGTCGCTGCTTGAGCAGAGAACAAAGGTAGGTGGTGGCATGAAGTCCTCACACCCTCTCTGAGCTGAGCCAGGACTTGGTTTTAGGTGCTAAGGTACTCCTATGCTCTAGAGGGAGAACTGCTGATGGGTGGAATGGGTAAATTATATTACTTGGGAAAAGATGACAGAAATAAAGGTTATTCTGATGTATAACTAAACTCTTCATTCCCCCGGAGATTCAGTAACCAAGCATAACGTTTTTGTGGGGAAAAGATGAAGAAGATCTTGTTTGGCTTAGAGGCAAAGGCAAAGTAGTCTACCGAATTTTGGTGATTGTATTTGTTTCTTACAGAAACCATTATGGTGATGTTTGTGACAGATACAGCCAGTGTGTGGCTCTGTGTCAGCCTGGTCCTATTCCTCAGGAATGCTGATTCTGCCCAGGTCTGGCTGCAACCTTCATTGCAGATCTCAAAGCTCTCTTCGTTTTTGTTCGCACTGAACAATCTAAAACCCTGAGGCACACAGAGGTGAAACCTTTCAGTTACAGATGTATATGATACCTTGCCTCCATAATGTTAATGCATCAGTAGCCAGCTGGGCTGCCGCAGTCATGTCCCTGGTTCCCCTACTTACTTCCTTGCCGCACTGGAGCTCTTAATTTTGTTTTGAACGATTTGCAGAGGGCTAAATCTGGGCCCAGGAGTGTTATTTTTAGAGTTTTGAAAATAGGGTAATGTACAAAAAAAGACTTTCCAGATAGTTTAATGAAACATTTTTTCTGGGGTGGGGAGGAGGATGGCAGGAAGATGGAGGGGCTTTTCATGTCATCTCCTTAGTCACATAAGGGGCAGAGGGTCCATCTATGGTGTTAGCCTCCTCCCAGAGCTCCACGTGCATTGTCCCATCCATTCTTCCCTTGATCTGTTTCCAAAACTCCTCTTTCCTTATCCACCCACTTTTCCTCCCTCCTGCCACCCACTGTCCTTCAGCACTGCCCTAAATGTCTTCTCCTGTGCCTGCTGCCTGCATTGTCAGCTGCACACAGATTGCATTTCCCTGAATCAATTTTAAGGAGCCATTGATGGAGGTGGATTTCAGGAAAATGCCTACCGTTCATTTCTCAGTTTCTGCCAGGACGGGTTTCAAGTGTTCATTTTCCAACTAGGAGACTCATTCAAGGTCTAGAGCTGGGCAGATGCTGCAAAGACTGGCATACCAGAGAAGTGTTTGTCTGGGGCTTTCTGGCCATGTCTCTCTCAGCCTCTTGGGAAGGATGACTTATCCAGGGGTGATGTGCTTGTGCCGACTTTGAAATCATCATGAAGGCAGTCGGTGCTGCGTTACCTGAGGTAGGTCCTGTGGCTGAGGTCAGTTGGGGGACGGAGAAAATGACAGTTTCATCCTTAACTCTACCAAAACCAGAAAAAGAAAAAAAAAGGGGGTGGGGGGAAGGCAATGGGGCAGAAGCTGTTGACCTTGAAGTGTTGTGCTACCAGGAGGTCATCCATCCGCTGCCCTGTGCTGAAGCGAGCACAGGTTTGGATTGCTAATCCTTTCCTCTGACCCTGGGGACTCCACATTTCAGAGTGCAAGTGAGCAGATGGATTTTATTAGACTTAGAAGAGCCAGGTTTTAAACTGAAAAAGCTTTCAACATTGTCTTTAGCAGAATGGTGTTGACATGGAGGTCTTCGTCTATCATACTGCTCTTCCCTCCTTCTCTCCCCAACCTGTAGCACAGTGTTTAAGACCCATGTGGGCACTGTCCACCTAGTGATCATGGCAGTTTTTGTCATAGCAAATGCTTTCTATGTATCTTACCTCATATTTGTTTTGGCTTAAGATGTAGCCCAGTCCTCCAAATGTTTACCGCTGGAGGTGCTCCCGCTGACATCTGCAGGAGAGCAGCGAGTCCAGCTGTTGACTGAAGTGGTCCTAGCAGCAGCTGCTGCCCGTGTGGGGTACGGACCTTCTCAAAGAAGTTGTGATCGCATCCTGAACGCAGAGTGTATTTTTACTAATGTCCTTCCAAGATAAAAGGTAACAAAGATGACCACCACTTACAGACTAACTAGCCAAAAGCGTCCATCTCATTTGGCATAATCCAGATGTTATCCTGATAATTTCAAGGCTGTTACTCAAGTGCAAAAATTGATGCAAAGGAGTTGAGAGCAGGCCTGCATCACAGGCTTATGTCAAGGACGCCGTCAGTCAGGGCTTTGATGGGATGTGTGATCTTTGGCCAACCCAGCTGTGCTGACAAGAAGTCCTCAGCATAGACTTGTGCTAGTTATACCAGCAAAACCTTGTTTTTGCTGGTATTGCTGGCATGGGGGAGGAGAAGCTTTCCTGCAAGTTCAGTGCTGCCAGCGTGAGCTCTGTCAGTGGTCACCTCCCTTTACCCATCCTGTAGACCCCAGTCTGTCTCCTCTGGCAACCTCCCTGGTAAGAGCTGGCCTAAGTGGATGCAGTTGTGAGGTTCCTGTTAGGAAGGCAGGACTGTGTTTGCTTTTATTATTTTATTTTTTAAGAGTCTTTTGAGTGCATATTTTAAAATGTACATCTTGTTCTCAAGAAGGCTTTGATCTTGTTAATCTTTTCTTCTATACATCAATCTGTTGTGTGAAAATGCTGGAACATGCTTTTATTGTGGCATGGGGTTTTTTGGGTTTTGTTTTCATTTTTTTGTGTAGTTTAGAGAATTTTTCTTCCCTGAGGCTCTCCCTCTGGCTTGATCCTCCATGAAAATTGATTACAGACATGTCAGGTTCTAGACTGCCACTTTAGGCCATTTCTTTGAATTTGCTTTGCAGGGATTTCCTGATACCAAATTAAAACAATTCTTTCTCTTTCCTTGCATTAAGATAAAGCCTTTGGGGTGAGTCTGCACATTCAGTTGTGAGCAGACATAAGCTCCCCCTGCCCATCTCCACCAGGTGGGATGCACGCCAACTTTAAACCCAAAGTCTTGTGGTTGCTACAGCGTGAGGCAGAGTCTGGGCTAACTTACCTGCTTTCTGTCTGTGTTATTAGATTGAGCAACTGGTGTGTTGCTGTGGTTGTGATCATTTGGCTTGTTCGAGGCATGAGCAATATTAAATCTGTCTGCGTTTGGCTGCATAGACTTGGCCTTCATCTTGGTCAATTATGTATGCTCTTCTCTAAATGTTTCACAGGTTCACAGATTGGTAGGGGTGGGAAGGGACCTCTAGAGATCACCTAGTCCAACACCCCTGCTAGAGCAGGATCACTTAGAACATGTCACACAGGATTGCATCCAGACGGGTTTTGAATATCTCCAGAGAAAGAGATTGCACAACCTCTCCGGGCAGCCTGTTCCAGTGCTCGGTCACCCTCAGAGTGAAGAAGTTTTTCCTCATATTGCAGATGGAACTTCCTGTGTTCCAGTTTGTGCCCGTTGCCCCTTGTCCTGCCATTGCTCCAGCGTTCTTGTCATAGATTTAGACCTCAGGTTATGCTTTCATAGTTAGAGCTGTGCTTTCCTAAAATGGCCATCTGGTCATGATAGCAGCTGTTCTTGTGAAAACCCTTGTGTAAATGCAATCATATCTGTGAAAAGTGATTCCCTGTGGTATAACTTTAACCCAAGGGAAAGTGGAGGAAGGGTCGTTTGACAGCCGAAAAAAAAAATCAAAACTGTACCTCCCGTACATGCCTATCAAAGTCTAACCTTTGTAACAAGTCACTGCTACTGAGCCAGATCAGGATCTTTGCAGTTGTCGGATCCTCACTGAAGACGGTGGTGTCACAAGGTTTCCTTTTTAACTTTTCCCAGTGTAAACTAGAAATTGCTCTACTTAATAGTTGATAGCATCATGGTAATCGTTGATCACTTCAACTGGGAAAGGAACTGATCCTTTTGGTTCCGTATGTAACCGTGAGAGTTTGACTTGTGGTGATGGGAGGAGAAGGTTGGAGCATGAAAAGCAGCTACGTGGGAAGTGTGCTGCCCGAGCACACAGCCTGCTTTGCCCACAGACATCCTTGCTTTAAACACTTCTGTATGGCCCAGTGGAAGGCTTGAGGACTGCACTGAGGTCTCTCACAGGCTTTGTGTTGACCTTTCAAAGCCTAAGACACTAAGCAGTACCTCCAGATCTTTGAATATTTGTTGCCCTTGCTATTGTTGACCTGTTGCAGGTAAGTGTAAACTTCTTGGTTTATGAAAACATAATTAATTTCATTTTCTACCTCTGTCTTTTGCCTAGGTCCTGAGGGAGACTAATAAATTGGCTGAAATGGAAGAGCCACCTTTGCTACCAGGAGAAACCATTAAAGACATGGGTATGTGAAGAGGAAATTCCGTGTTGTTTGTTGGCCAGATAGATTACCTATAGAACAGAATACCTTGGCAGTCATTGACCAACACCAGCAGATTGCTGGTGTTTTGAGAACCATGATCAGGTTGTTTCATTAATCAAGTTACTGCGCATCACATGAGCCAAGGTAACTATATGTCTCCTCTTAGCCTGTAGCAAATACAAGGCAAGTCAACATGTCTTAGCATAAGTGTTGAGATGGATTGAACAGCTTTGCATTTGCTGCCTCCTGAGAGGATATGGATCAACCGTTTCAAGTTGTGCTTGCCACAGGCTAACTTTGCAGGTTGACACAGCACAATTGTGCATTGAATTTCTATCTTAAACTGCAGGAGAGGACAGAGTGCTGTTGCAGAGAGCTTGCTGGGGTATGGGGATGGGTCTTTTTTCTTTTTTTTCTTTTTCTTCCATCCAGACTTTCTGACATGCATCAGGTTTGCTGATGCACGGTAGTCTGAAAGCTTGAGTAAGCCTCTTAATTAATTTTCTGTGAAAGATTTTGCATTCAGTAGTTTAACATGTTGCCTTCCTCTTAAAATTATATTGAAGAAAGCAACTTCAGTGCTAAAGAAAATTCAATACCCTACCAAAAACCCCCACGCAACAACAAGGCAAAACTAAAAACAAGCAAAAAATCCCACCTCAATGCTCAGTCCTTTTCTCTGCTCTTTTCCTAAGGACTCTAAGCTCGTACTCCAACCATGCACTGCAGACCACAGGCACAGTTAGCTCTGACAGCAGGACTGTATTTTGAAGGGTTGCTGGGGAGTGGTTTAAGACATCAGAGTTATCAGTATTTTGTCTGTTGGCAAATGATGTGATGAACCACCTAAGTCTGTAAGAGTGGGTGGCTTTCAGACTAGGCCAGACAGCAGCTGCCTGGTCCAGCAGAAGTTAAAGGTAGCAAAAAAGAAATCTTTATTATTCATCAGCAATAATTATTTCCTATTAAAAGTGTCAAGAAAGGCAAATGTAATTCTCTTTGTATTTTACAGGGAGGGAAAGAAAAATTATTTCAGCCAACCCAATAATCTGGGGTAAGATTGGCCCTATAAAAGACAGGAATTCCATAAGCGAGGGAATTCATAAATCCTGGTTCAAGTATCTTTCTCCCATATTGACTCTTATGTCTACCAAAGGCTGAGCTTATTAGACTTTCCCTTGGTAGTAACACTAGTACAACCTCTCTCATACTTGGCATCTGTTCTCACAAACAGTGAAGGATCTTAATGCCTTGGAGATCCCTGTTTATCAGATAGAGACTGCTGAAATCATACAACTGTGGTAGGGTTGAGGGCAGACAAGCCATGTGCATAGCAATGTGTACATGTGCAGCGCAATTAAGTACAATTCTTTCCTTAGGAAACTAAGCTAATAAAATGTAAATGTGAAAGGTGATGTGGCTTACAAGCTGGAAAGGCCAGTGTTTGAGATCGTGCCAGGGATTCCTTACCTGGAAAACATATTTCTAGCACCTTTCCTCTTTACCCAGAAATCCTGTTTCTTTTCAGATGTAAATGCACACTTCTCTTATTAGTAGATTTTGATTTACTTTTTTAAACATTTTGAAATTACATTTTGAATAATGGGAATTCTAGTGGAAAAACCACGCAGGCTGCCCTCACCCTTACTGTGCTTCATGAGTCTGCTTCCAAACCTCTGTCAAATTAGTCATTGAAAAGTAGTGATTAATAATTGGCCAATAATGAAACACTTGGTTTAATTAGAAGTGGCTAGAAGCATTTTGTGTTTAATTGTCCTTCCAACAAATGCACATAAAATAAAATAAATAAATAATGAAATTGCTAGTGTGTGTGTGTGTATATATATTACTTTTAACCAAAAATTCTGTGCTATGTATTTTGCTCTGAATTAGTCACTCCTGATTTTTTAAGGATCCTTCTCCATATCCAAATCCTGAGAGTCAGTGGAGACTCTGCAGAGGCAGAGGTGACGTGAGGATGATTTAGTAACATCAGTTGCCAGTGCCCTGGAGTAAGGCAGTCTCTCTTCCTCCCTCCAGGCAAAATCTCATGAGATAAAAGTAGAGGAAATTCAGGTGCCACTCCTGACACCCCAGTAGCCTCATGCCTCTTGTGCGTGGTGGCTGTCACCTGGCTGGGAGGCGAGCTGTCCTCCTGACTTCGCATAGCCCTCGCAAAAGCAGTCCCATAGGGTTTGGAGGCTTGAGGTTATTAAGATGGTCCAGGGGGTTCTTTCATGGATCTGGCAGCTCTGGTCAGTGGGTGTCCTTCTGAAAGGCTATCTGTGTGTTTGAGGGGGTCATTACTTGATGGTGATCATGGAAAACATTGACACGGCTCAGCCAGCCCACTGCTTCAGTGGCAGAAGATGTGATGGGTCACTGCTGGGTGGTGGCAGGGGAGAAGGAATGACTTAGACGTTGGCATTTTTAATTGATGTAAAACAGAAGGGCAGTTAGAGGAGGTGTTTGCTGTGGAAAACCAGCAGCACCTCTTACCTTTTGCTGGAACAAGTGAGAAACGTTTTGAGGCCTTTTAAGAAGGGGACTGTTTTAAGTCACCGTCACTCAGGCTCAAAAATAATTGAATTGTTGCAGAGTAACTTGATCGCTGACTTCAGACTTAAAACCACCAGCAGTTGGGTGCTATACAGATTCCTGGCTGCTGGAAATCGCTGTAGCTCTGCTGGCTTTTAGCATGAGTGCCTTCATCCCAGGGCTGACTTGGCGTGCAAGGGTGTGCAGAACGACCCAAGCATCCTAAAAGCCACATGTAGGAGAACTGCCTTCTCCTGTCCTTGGTGGCACAAATCAGCTTGCTGTCGATCCTTAGCTTTTATGCAGGTTGACAGCTTCAAATGTATGCATGTAGGCAGGAATAATCTCTTTTCGTGCATGGTGTTCTCAGCTACTGGCAAGGCATTGCTCAGTAAAAGTAAGCCATTTGCAGCCGAATACTGGCTTTTTTACAGCAGTATCAGTTCTGGGCAAATGCAGGATTCTAGGTGATGGTACTTGCTGGAGTTCAATTTATACCCAACCTCTTACCTTCTCCACAAAACCAAAACTTGCATGTTACCTCTAGGCTAGAACCCCAGATTAAGCTTGTTTTCATTTCATGATCTGAAAAGCAGAGCCCCCAAATATTGTTACTATGATAATTTTACTCTCATAAATTAACCATGAAATTAACAATTTTTTTTTCTTTTCTTTTTTTAAGCTAAGGATGTTACTTATATCTGCCCCTTTACTGGAGCAATCAGAGGAACCCTTACTGTTACCAATTATAGACTGTATTTTAAAAGCATGGAACGGGTAAGCTTTTGAAACCATCTGCTTTTGTTGGTTGGTTGTCAATCTTTAGACCTAGGTGTTCTTTGAGAGTAATTCTGTGTGAATTATAGCTATGTTTGGGAATATAGGCATGAGGGAGCAGGAGCTGGGGATTTTTTCCCCCCTCCCCTTTTTAAACTCACAAATTTCAACTGTCTACAGGACCCTCCTTTTGTCCTAGATGCATCTTTAGGTGTAATCAACAGAGTGGAGAAAATTGGAGGTGCTTCCAGTCGCGGTGAGAATTCATACGGGCTGGAGATTGTATGCAAGGTAAACTTTTATCTGTGTTTTACAACAGGGGAAGGGGAACATATGTGTTAAAAGGTTTTCTCTGTAGTACTGCAGGAAGTTCTACAAAACATTTTAGCCAGTATGACTTCACGCACTTCAAAAAACATCTGATTTTAAAAGTGAATTTCAGGATTCTCCAGCTCCACTGACTCAAGACAAGATCCAAACTTTTATTCAGGCTTTGTGCTGAGTAATGTCTTTTCTTCATAGCGGAAACCTGGGCTTGCATCCCACTAATGCAGTTCTCAGGGCTGCCCACCAGGCTATCCCAGGAAGACTCCTGTCATTGTGGAGTACAGGATGGATACCTTTCACTCCCTTGCATTTCAAGAGCAAGAAAGGGGCATGTTTCTCCCTAAATCGTGAGCTTGTGTCTACCTGCTGCTGTGCTTTGTGGTGATGGTCTGGCAACTAGCCTTCAGTCCTCCTCAAGGCTGTTCTTTCATTTCTTTCAAGGCAGTGCATGTTTCATATGCACCTCTCAAGAGCCCTTGGAATCATTGAAAACACAAACTTCATTAAAAATTAACAATTCACCTCCTTGTGTCTACTTACTGTAGACCCACAGAGTAGATAAAGCCACCATCTCCAGTCCTAAATTCATACTCCTGCTGTTCACCAGGGCATGGCCCCTCTGCTTCCCTCGGTGGCCATGTGGGGAGAGCTGGATTCTGAACCTTGTAGGTCTTGGGCTGCTTAGAGCTGTTGTCAGAGTCCCCTCAAGGCTGAAAGGATGCCACTTCCTGAATAAGGGCAGATGGAGGAATGAAAATGAGTCCTAAACTGCTCCGGTCACTGCTGTGATTTTGAGGCACCAGGAAGCTAAGCAGACTCTCAAGCTGTGGGTGTGCTGAGTCAAGAGCAGTTGATAATAATCTGTACCAAATCATCCAGCTGCTCCCTCCTCCTATTGCAGTCACGATCCTCCCTGGCTAACATAGGAGTGCTTGTGCTGGCAAGCTAATTTGTTTCCTGTTTTGATCTGGATTCCTAGTCCTCAGCCACTTTGCCTGTATGCAAATTTGCACACGTGGTCAGGTTTGGAGTGAACCACGTTGTTTCCCTGGGTGGGAAACCCAGACACAAGCTATACGATAGGTATCTTGGCCCTATAACAGTGCACAGATATATATATATATGTGCCAGCCTGCTTGGCCTAGGATGCAGAGCAGTTTAGTGTGATAACAGAGTAGTACAGATACAGCTTATGCATCCTGAAATGTTCTCTGTCTGAGACCAATTACCTAATCTCAGTCTTGTGAGACAGCTAAGTCTTGAGCTGTTTATCTCATTCTCTGACTTGCTGTACCATCTTCATATGCTTGAACTTGATAGCTCATTTCCTGCTGGTGGCTTTTAAACTGTTTACTACAAGTGTTTGAGTTGCTTGGCTGGCAACTCTTGGCATCTTAGAGATGCTTTATTTAGTTTCCAAATTTGATTTTGTAGATGAGTACAGAAAGGAGGTCCTGGGTTACCACTCTTTGTGGAAACTGTGTAAAGTGGAGGAGTTCTCAGTTTCAAGACATCCTCTTGAGTGCTCTGCGAGATGGAAGCTTTAAAGGGAGATGGCACTGGTTGCTTCACACCAGACTAGCGGACTTGAGCTCCCTGCGTGCAGCAGCTCTGTGGAGGTACTTTGTGAGGCAGTCCCTTCCGGTTGTCTTCTGGCACAGCTCAGCATGAGAGCCCAGTACAAGCTAGGAGGTCTGTCTCACAAAGTCCTGCTGATCAGAGATAGCTTGTCCCTGAGTGGGACTCTCCCCTGGACTTCCAGCAGATAGAGCGCTTCACGTGAAGGCAAGATGCTGTGAGCAGGCGCACCCGTGCACTCCCTCTGCTCCTCTGCGGTTGTGGTAGGCTTTGCTGGAGGCTGCAGATGACTGCTGAACCAAGCTCAGAGTTGCAATAGAACAGTGTTCAAAGTACGGTATTAAATCAGTGCTAGAAAGAGCATCATGATGCGACCCTATTTTGAATGCTGGCTTTTGGATTTTCTTTGGATTTTGAAGAGGTTCAGAAATCTGCAATTTGATTTTCCTCTTGATTTTCCTTTTTTTTTCCTAGGATATTCGAAACTTGCGGTTTGCTCATAAGCCTGAAGGGAGAACTAGGCGATCCATATTTGAGAACCTAATGAAATATGCTTTCCCAGTTTCAAATAATCTGGTAAGTATTTTCTTTTGAGATCTTACCAAAAGACACAGAGTGGCAGTAAGCTGTTTTGTTCAGTCCCATCTACTTGGTACAGTGTTTGCATTGGGTACATTTTGTTGGAGGAGGAAAAATGCTGGTTGTTTTTAAATCTGTTTTAGAATTAATTCTGTAGGAGTTTAGATCGTATAGAAGGCAGGAAAAGTCTACTGTTGTGGGGCTGGATTTCTTCATGCATGGAGAGTGTCTTACTGATACATCCTCATAACAGAGGGAAAATATTCAAAGCACAGTGACATCATCAGAGGTTTACAGCTAATGGTGACTGCATTGCCCCGAATCTGGAATGCAGTTCGTCTGCTCTGTCATGGTACGGCTCTGCAATTGTTGCTTCAAATACTGGTTGAAATGATCTAGTTCTTAATATGTAAGAGAGTTCTTGCCCAAGTAGTCTTTTCTTTCTCTCTTTAATAATAAGTTCCTTTTTTACATGAAGTACTAGGTAATAGACAAACAAGATCAGGGGTATAGAGGAAATTACATTGTTGTGCTAATTACCCGCTACAGCAAGCGTTTTAATCTTTTTCACAAAGCCCTAAAAGAAAAGTAGTGCAGTGGGAAAAAAAGAAGGACCAGTCATGAGTTACTATTTGAGATACCAAACATCCTGGAAATGGACTCTGAGGGGGCTCTTAATGGTAAATTTTCTTTCTTTCAGCCACTTTTTGCATTTGAATACAAGGAGGTTTTCCCAGAAAATGGATGGAAGGTGTATGACCCCACTTGGGAGTACAGAAGACAGGTGGGTATTATGCCATGCCCTTCCTCATCCTCTCCACTCTTCAGAAGTGAGCTTCTATGCAGTAGCAGAATCACAGGTCACATGGAGCAGCGAATGATCCTGCTGACATGACACATGTTGTGCAGGCTGGGTGAGGACATTGTTCTCCACACTGCAGTGGTTAATGACAGCAGTACAGCTTTGCAGATACAGATCCACTGATGGTGATTACTCAGGCTGCAGAGAGCTGACTTTAGGCTTTGGTACAAAAAACTATTGCTCTGGCTTAGTCATTTCCTTCTGCGTGAATTGAGGATGTGAGGATGCATTTTGTGGGTACAGACATCTCATTGTTGAGTTTCACACCTCAGCTCTTGCTTGTATCGGTTTTAATTCTTTCCAGTTTTCTGTAAGGTATCTCAAACAGGAACTTAGAAGGAAAAAAAAAAGAAATGTAGAATGCCTTCGTTTTCTTGCAGAATCAGTGTAGGTATCAACCTAGAGACTGTTGTGATTAACCATAGCTTGGAACAGGCAGTAGTAGTGTGTCCAGAGTAGACCGGTCAAAGGTGTTAATGCTCATGAAGTGGTAGGCTGTCAATTAGGAATACTGCAATAAAAACTTGAATGGTCCTCCCTGGGAGAAAAGATGGAAGAATGTTGGGTTTTATGATGAAATCACTGTTGTCGTAAAATTCTCAAGTTGAGGAAACAGCACAATTTGGTGACAGTTTTGCCCTGGGCACAGTAAACTTTTGTCTCATCCAGATCTGCCAAGATAAAACCAATTTTTGTTCATAAAATTAAGAAATTTACAGCTATGTAATTTAAAGATTTATTTGGGTCTTTCCCATAAGGCAAAACAAAACAAGACATCTGTCCTAGCCTAGTTGTTCATCTGATTCCTGACATCCAAAACCTAAGGAAGGGATTCATTTTCCTAGCTTTAGTTTTCTAAAAGCTGGGCATGCCTTCTAAATTGGTTATCTAGGCCTGTCATTAACAGATGGGGAGAGAGCACTTCACTGTTGGGGGTGATTTGTTCCCTCCTAAAATAGCTGCCTAAGATAGATCGCTGGTTTCTAAGCTGCTAATCAAAAGTGCGATATATCTTACCCCACCATCTTCATTGCAAAAAAGTGTGTGTTTGCAATGAGATACCGCAACCTAAAATCCTCCAATCATTTGTGATCAACAACGCACACTGTATCTAAGGTCAAGTTTGAGTAATAAGACCAGTTAATGCAGTAATTAGAGCTTTGTTTAGAATTTACCTCCTTTGTGGTAGTTATTTTAAGGAAAAATCTGTTTCTAAAGAAGGATCTGCAGCCCAAGCTCTATGGGAAAGATGCTTCTTTACAGGACTAAGAACTTTGGAGTAAAGACTAAAGAATACCTGTGCTATCAAAATAATTTCAGTCAAAAAGCACAGCATTCACTTTAGCCAAGCTTCAGTTAAAACAGATGAAGTACAAAAGACATTTTTACAATACCTGGAAAGAAGGAAGGGTGACCCTTGAGAATTTCAAGGTAAATTAATCCCATTTCTTAATCCTGGCATGTCTGTTTTTTAGAATACAAGCTTTTCTATCCATATTAGTTTTTATCTTGTGATTGGCTGTACCTTACATTTGGCAGTGAAAGGATACATGTATTTACATGCATGTGATTTACAGCTCTTCGTGGCCTTTCTGTAAAGGAAATGAGACTCTGGACCACGGTGTCTGTTTCTGGTCACGTGAGGTAACACTGTTGGGTGTGAAGCATGTCACAGTTGAGACATTGCTGCAGCACGTACTTCTTTTGTTACGACCTCTTTTTGTATCATTATTGAGCGCTTGGGAAGAACTTAGCCTGACTGCTTTTCTGTCAAGAAATCAAACTGATGACTGTGTGCTGAGGCCCTCCGTCATTTGTTTGCATCAGTAACTGCAAAAATGAATCCAAACAGGATTTTTTGCAGCCATGGCCTATCTGAATTTTACCCACGATGGGTCACAGTTGTTCCCGTTCCATATCACGCAATCCATCTGTTCCAGTAGCTTATCTCCAAAAGTGACCAGCACCAGCTGCTGAAGAGGAGGCAAACCGTACCACAATAAACGTTTATGTTGTCATCTGGCCAGGAGGAGAATTTCATCCCTTGCGTTAGAGTTGATTTAGGTCCTGTAGTATGAAGCTTTGTGTCCCCTCTAAAACTTTTAGGTATTTCAGTCTGTTTATTTAATTTCAGCATTTATAACTCTGGATGTTCAGTTTATCTGTGTGAATGCCTTAGCCTTTTTTCTTAATCCAACCAGATTCTGTTAAAGCAATAACAAATACTACAGTAAATCAGGATTATGTCCTGAAACGGCAGCAGGGATTCGTTAACAGTGAAACAAAACTGACATCATCAAATCAGATAATGGGATTACCTGTCTCTGACTGTATGAATTGTGATCAGAAATAGAAAAGCAGGACATACGCACTATCTGCAAGACCTTTTGGAATTAGTTTAAAAACTATTAGAGAAGAGCTGGCCTAAGGCATAAGCAGCCCAGCGGTACGGCCAGGCGTTAACTTGGAATATCTTAGGTCAGGTCAGTCATTTCCCCGTGGGAGCGGGGACACAGAGAGAGGGGAGGGCAGCAAAAGTAGAAGCCAACTACCAGGCATCCAGAAAAGGCTTTTAGAGTAGAATCTATGTCTACACTGGCAGACATGGCAAGTCTGTGTGTGATAGGATTTATTTATTACAATTTTTCTTCGGATTAATGTAAGTCTGTTGATATGATAGAGATTGTAGCAATTAGGAAAGATACTCAGTAAACCCCTGACTTCTCTGTTAGCATTCTTAGGAAAGATGGAAATATGTAACTTATTAAAAATCTGTGATTGTATAAAACTATGGGGAGTAATAAACAACCTGTAGAGAACAAAAGGAACTCAGAGAGGTTTGGGATTTAGTCGGTAAATGGAATCACATGTGACAAATGAAATGTAAAACTGAAATTGCTCCCTGATTTTTATTACATACGGGCTGGCAGAGTATAAAACAGAATTGAAAGTGAATAAGACTGAGTTGAAACCAAAAGACCTTGAGATGCCTTTGGACTAAGTTAAAGCTTTCATTTTCCTTAACAAGGTGGGGAGCATTTGGAAAATATTACAAGGGGTTGTGAAGCTGGAAACGTGTGATGTTTCCCTACAGAAGTCATGCTCATCTAATCCTATGTTCTGGTTATGTGTACCAGGGAGCCACAGTATAGGGCTTTGGTTGCTGCTTTCAGAGAAAACATATAAATTAGTAATTCAGAAAAGGAGCTGACCTGTTTTGAGGATAAAAGAAGTGCCCAGTGTTGGGAAAGGTAGAGCATGAGAACAGCATCCTACAGAGGATTGTTTGGTGTAACTTAGGGGAGTGAAATGAGAATTGAACTGTTAAATGTCCCATGGTTTAACTGAGGTCTTGTTTATGCTACTCTTTACTCTCACAGCTCTCTTGTGCTACGCAAACATAACCTGGGCTGAGCACATGGCAGAGGGACCAGCTTGGCTCTGGCAGCTGTATCCTGTGTCGGTGTAGAGATGCGCCTCAGCTAATGTGCTCAGCCTCTGGGTATCTCATGGCTCGAACCAAGTTTGAGAGAGCATTGCTGGTGTGCAAATCGGGATCCTCCCTGCCTTGCCCACTGCTGGTGTACCCACCTAGCTAAGCTCAGAATCAGTCTACTGGATCCAGTAGAGAGATGTGACTGTGTGTAATTCCAGCAAGGAAATTATTTTTTCCTATCAGTGAAAGATCCTCATGTGCGTAAGCGTAAACATGTGCTTTGTAAAGTGCTGGTTTCAGTGCCATGCTGCTGTGTCTTCAACAGTTTATCCCTGCAAACGCAGAAACTTCATGTTCTACAACATGCGTAGAACAAGTGATAACTGAGCACAGGTCATTAAAGTAAGGCATGCATGAGGGAAACCAAGGGCATCCAGAAGGAAACGAAGTCTGATTTGTGTGTGGAGATGACACAAAGGCTGCATCTCTATGGTTATATGATACAGGTGTAAGAAGTGTTCCCGAGCACTGGGGCACCTTCCTTGCAAGTTCCAGGCATAGCTTCAGTGCAGACTGTTACCATCCCTCTTTTGAGTGAGTGTGTTTGAGCATCTTTAGCCATACATGAAGATACTCCTTCAGCAAGATGTATGCAGATTGAGAGTATGAAGCAATTATTCACTAACACACAAACAAGATAGCTGAGAGTTCGCTGGCTACTAGGCTGAGCATTAGTACTCACCACCTCAGAAAAGGCATCTGAAGAGACTTCCCTGGCCAGGCAGGCACCAGTGAGAGGAGAAGGATCAGCGCCCGCACCTCCCTCAGTTGGGTTGTCGTTGCCCTCTTCCACCAGACTGGTCAACACCAGCACACAGGTGACCCAGCTGTTGGCCCTCACCCAATGACTGCCTACTAGACTCACGGTTTTTCCTTTTGGATTTTATACCATTTCATGATGTTGTTATCTTTCAAAACTTTGAGCTACCAGCG
Organism: Aramus guarauna; assembly: GCA_013400195.1. Taxonomy (NCBI): domain Eukaryota; kingdom Metazoa; phylum Chordata; class Aves; order Gruiformes; family Aramidae; genus Aramus; species Aramus guarauna. The sequence goes on along the minus strand of VXBL01008405.1, from coordinate 477,004 downwards.
ATCCCTATCTCAACAATCCTCTTCCTCTAGATGCAATTTTACATTTCTTGTCTTTCTATAGATTTTCACACAGATCTTTTGCATGGCTTTGCAGTGTCTTTGGCGGTCTGAGCCGCGGTTGTGCAGCTGGGTCACATCAGAGCTGGCACCCAAAGAGGCAGCTGGGCCCTTGTGGAGTAGAGAAGAGGAGGGCTGCAAGGCCAGCTCGCCTGCTGCCAGACCTGGGCACAGTTCAGAGGTTGGCACAAACCAGAGATCACCAGTTTGGACAAATGAGTTTAATGGTACGGATGCAAGGTGCGCTGTACCAGCTGCTCTCAGTGAGAACAGGCATGGGCACATTTAATTTATGACTATAGATGCGGCCATGCTGCCTTCTTCACGTTGCCCTCTGGGAGCAACCGAACACGTGAATTCCCCTGCAATCAAGGTCTGCTAGTGGTGTTCCCTGGAGAAGACAGACCTTGTGCACCAGTCAGGGCAGCATGCTCTGATCACTAACAGACCTTGTGCACCAGTCAGGGCAGCATGCTCTGATCACTAACGTGCACACCCAGCAGCCATGTTCCCTAGCAGCTTCTGGACCATTGCACCCACTGGTAGTGAGGCGTGCCTGGGTTCCCTCTGCAGGTGCACAAGCAGGAGACTCCCAGAGCTGGTCCTGAGCCTGCAGAGGCTTCTTGAGTTACATCTGTAACTGCTTGGGTTGGTTTGATAGTAAGTAGACTTTTGGGTGCTTACAACTTTCCAGGAAGCAGTGAAATGCATCTTATGTGAGGAAATAACAAAGTGCTTTATATCATGTGTAGCTTTTTCTATTGATTCCAGCTGGAGAAAGCACAAATCTGAATGAGCATGAATAAATGCAGACGCTATACTGCATCATGGCAAATGTCCTGGGAAGATGCAAATTCAGCTTCACTTCTAGACCACTTCACTTACTTCTGTTTGCTTCAAGTCCTTGGAGAAAGTCACAATCTAAATCCAAAGTCCTCTTTGGGTGGTTCTGTGATTCAGGTCTCCTGTGCCAGAGGAAAGCAGACATTCCCCATGATTCAAAGGAAATTTGAATGCTGACACACAGCATCTTTTCTTTCTTTGAGGGATTGTCATGGATTGTCCTGGTCTGGGCTATTGCAGAGGAAAGGTCGCAGCTCAAAGAGCTTTGGAGATGTCAGTTCTGGGCTGAGCAGTATGCGTTGAAGCCGTTCGGCCCCGTGCTGTGAAGAGGGTGCTTTACAGTGGCAGTGACTGCTTGATCGTCTCACTGAGCACTGGTAGAGTTGCAGGGTAGAACAAAACGGAGCTCTTCTTCCGTGTCACTACTTGTCAGCTCCCATTTTTCTTGCCAAGAGTGTGCTGACAGGGTAGCTTTCATTCCGATTTGGAGGAGGTGATATGTCCAAGTGTTGCTGATGGATCCATTGCAGTGCAGTCATGTACTTACTAGGACAGGACTGAGAACAATTTAGTCCTTTGCCATTAGTTCACTTCTAGATAGTAACTAGTTTGACCACAGATGATGGACAGCTAAGAGCAAGAGTCTTGCTATTCCCTGGTTGACAGCAGAGCTGGTGGACCCAGGAGATTCCACCCTTGCTGTGTACAGCTGTTAGACCTCTGAGTGTGTTTTACCCATCAGTAAGCTTGGACTGTGTATGGACACTGTTTTATGCCATCTTCTGCCAATTCTTTGGCTTCAGTCAGTGCCAAAAATAGCTTTCCTTTAGGGTTTTGGGGTACTTGTGATCCTGGCAGCTCTGCTGATTCCTTGCAGTAACATTTCCTTCCCAGGAGGGCCCCAGGACCAGTGGTGGTTCACAAGCAGGGTGTGTGACCGGTATTAGACAGAAGGTTTGTCCTCTCCTCAGATTTCTGACCATCACCTGTTTTGACAGCATGAGTCACTGCTCTGATGGGGAACTGGCTGCAGTCTGCATGGGTCAACCATAATTACCACAGCTCGTCTGACTTGTGTTAGATTTGTCATTTATTTTCTGTGGGAGCCGTGACAGTGGTAATCCGTGTCCCACCACCCTCCTTAAACTGAAGTACTGTTTATCAGAACAGAAGCACGTATTCTTTAAGAGCTGATGTTCCTCTAGAACAGACTCTGTGCTTAACAGTCTGGCCATGTTCACTGTAGCAGATCTGTCTTCCCCGCAGAGATGCTTTGTGTCGGTGCTCACCCCTGCTGCAGCAAGTGTCTGTTTAAATCTCTCCTTGCAGGCACGCAGTAGCAACCACGCCGTTTTGATCTGTTAACTCCCAGCGTCAGCCAAACTAAGTCTGCAGGTTGTCAGGATCGTCCCCATTGTGCTTCAGGTGTTACCTGGAGGTTATTGTCTGGGAAGCTGTTGAGTTGCTTCCCCATCAGCGCACGCTGAGCTCAGTGGAGGGGGGTGTGTGTGCCTGTGTCTGTGTAGATTCCCTGCTCTCCCACGGAGAGCTTTGTCTGAGAGGAGCATGGGAGTTGCACATCACTGTTGGGATCACATACAGTCACGTACAATTATTAGGTTTCCGGTGTTTTTAGGGGATGGCACAGCTGTGCCACAACCACTGAACAAGGCCCAAAACAGACTGATTTTTTTGGGGGGTGTTTCACTGCCTCTTCTCCCTTCTGTCTTCCCCTCCATCCTGTCTGGTAACTCCACTTTCCATGCCCAGTTTTCACCCACCACATTTGAGCTAAGTGCCAAGAGAGGAGTGAGGACTGTCGGTCACCCGTTCTGTCCTGCTCCTGACTCTCCTCTAAGCACCACGATGAAACCGGGCGATAAGTTTAAGATGCTCTCAGGAGAATTGCCACTGTCGCCACATCTGTAGCCTCCACACTTCCTTTGCCATAGGTGAGCCTGCCTGCGGTCTTCTAGTTTTCCTGTTCTTCAGTGACCTGAGCAAAACATCTGCCTCTCTGGGAAGAGGCATGAAATGCAAGTTACCAAGATAATGCAGTCCCAGGCTCCAGCCCAAAATGTCCTTCATTAACAAAAGTTGCCTTGAATTTCAGGTCTGGGGATTTGACTGTGCTGAGGTCTCAGAGCAACTCATTTGCTAACCTGCTGTTGTTTCCTCTTTAGGGAATTCCGAATGAAAGCTGGAGGTTGACCAAGATTAATGAGCGCTATGAGCTGTGTGATACGTACCCAGCCATTCTAGCTGTGCCCGTAAACATTCCCGATGAAGAATTAAAGAGAGTAGCATCTTTCAGATCAAGAGGACGCATACCAGTGAGTGTGACAAAAGAAGCCACTTTGATGTCATGTTGTTACATACCTTTGGGCCATAAATAATACCGAGGTCAGGCTGAGCGGATTCCAGGGAGCAAATAAATGGTCAATGGATAATAAAAGTGACAGCAACACGTTTGAGGAGTTAGAAAGCAACGTTATCTGCTGGAACTACTGTTGTGAAAGAGATGTAGACTAAACCAAAATGAGAAGATAAGATAACTTAGCACAACCCAGACCAAATCTCAGTTCAGTTCCTGGGAAACGCGAAACAGCCCTGTTTGGTTGTTTACAATTGTCTGGCCTACTCCGACTTTCAGGATAGAGGAATACTTAGTGAAAATGCTTATTAAATGAAATTAAGACAAAACACATTGTTATGATTATTTCAGCACTAACTGAAAATGTACTGGTTTACTTCTCAAGCCTATAGAAAATTACATCTGTTCCTAAAGTGCTTAACTTTTACATAGTGTAACGTGGAGTAAGACACAGCCCAATGACTGCGGAGCAAGAAAGTCTGTTTGTGACTCACGGAACAGTGAGAAAACAGTCTGCGTCATATTTAAAACTCAGACTTAAACCTATTCAGTCACCTCTTGTTTGTTCAAACTTTGGGAATGCCACCAGAATGCATGAGTAAGGACAGAAGAGTTCTTTCAGTCAGTCAGTCAGTCATGATTTAATAGAATCCAGCCTTCTGGAACCAGCTAATACATGGCAGGATCCCAGCACAAGCCATTACAGGTAAAACACTTCGCTGGTTTAATGAATCCTATTTTTCCTTCATTTCTTTCTCTTTTGTTTCCGAAGGTATTGTCATGGATTCATCCAGAGAGTCAAGCAACGATCACTCGCTGTAGCCAGCCAATGGTGGGAGTGAGTGGCAAACGAAGCAAGGAAGATGAAAAGTACCTTCAAGCCATCATGGATTCTAACGCTCAGTCCCATAAGATCTTCATATTCGATGCGAGGCCTAGTGTGAATGCTGTAGCCAATAAGGTCAGGTGCTTTTTCCTCTGTCAAGAGCTCTAATCATTTAGAGCACATTTCCCAACACCATTGCAATTTATTCCTTTTCTACTGTGAAGAGATTCATATGCAATGATCTGATTCTCTAGACAGAGTTTACACCTGTGCTGGTATCAGCAGGTATCAGTGTGACTATGAAAGGCCCATTTGGATTAATCCACAACTTGAAATGAGATTGAAAGGAAAAAAACCATAGGACTGAGATCTGGATACACTGGATCATGTGTATCACCATTTTTCACTTCACGTGGTTGAACGACTGCTTCCGCTAACAGCACCAGAACTCTGTCCCTCTTAACCCTGATGGGAGCTCAGGTTACTCAGCACTGCCGAAATTCAGGCATTGTGATCTTTAATTTCAAAATATAAGCTGAGGATCTTTAATGTCCAGGAATGTTGCTGTGTTTTTCCTGCTGTTCTGTCTCATGCCATCGCTCTAAGCCCTGTTTTAATGATAGAACTGCTTTGTTGCACTAAAGCTGATTTTTTTTTTTTCTTTTTTTTTAATCTGTCTTTGCCACTACTTAGGAAAGGCAATTAATGTGTGGGATATACTCCTCTATAATAGTATGGTAAATTTGTAAATGACAGAATAGTGAATCTAATGAGCTAGCAGCTTGAATGGGGATAAATGATAATTACAGAGAAAAAGAAGGCTTGTAATGTGATATTCTTTGGTAAAAATTATAGCATTCATTACTATTGCAAGAAAGAGACGCAAAGTGTGTGCGTGTACATGTTTGTTCCCAATTGTAAGCTAAATCCAGTGTTTTCTGCCTACTTTAGATAGTACAATCACTGTCGTATTTTGTCATCTGATATTTGCTCAGGACAAACGATGGGGATAAAATATAAAATACGTTTTTGCTTAATGATTTTTATGTGTATTTTGTTCTTCAGGCTAAAGGAGGAGGCTATGAGAGTGAGGATGCCTATCAGAATGCAGAATTAGTATTCCTGGACATTCACAATATTCATGTCATGAGAGAATCGCTGAGAAAACTGAAAGAAATTGTGTATCCAAATATCGAGGAGACTCACTGGCTGTCTAATTTAGAGTCAACTCACTGGCTCGAGCATATCAAGGTATGCATGTCTGCACCCACTGCCTGTGGCTGAGTAACCACAAGTCCGTACCAGCCTGTTCACTGGGAAATGTATCCAGAACTGACTCTAGTGCTGGATTTTCAATTCATGAGAAATTTAAAGACTTACAATTTGGTTTCAATTTAAAACCAACTAAAAGCACAGTTTCTTGGAATGGGGAATTTTGAGGAGATGGGAAGAGGAACAAGAGAGGGGGTTGAAATACTGAAAGATGGTTTGGTTTTGGAAGTGACGTGTGTTCCTGGGTGTCGTGGTTTAACCCCAGCCGGTAACTGAGCACCAGGCAGATGCTCGCTCACCCCTCGCTGCCCAAGGGCATGGAGAAAACCCCAAAAAACTCATGGGTTGAGATAAAGACAGTCAAATAGGACTGTGAAGGAAGATTATAATAATGATGATGATAGATACGTATAAAACAAGTTATGCACAAATGCAATTGCTCACCACCTGCAAAAAACCCCAACTTGATGCCCAGTCTGTTTCTGAGCAGTGAATTTGCCCCCTGGCTAGTTTCCCAGTTATATCTGGAGCATGACCTTCTGTGGTGGGGAATATCCCTTTGGCCAGTCTGGGCCAGCTGTCCTGGCTGTGCTCTCCCAGCTTCTTGTGCACCTGCCAGGCTGTGAGAAGCTGAAAAGTCATTGACTTGAATGTAGACACTACAACTACCTAGCAACAACTAAAAACATTGGTGTGTTACCAACATCATTCTCATACTAAATCCAAACCACAGCACTATACTGGCTACCAAAAAGAAAATTAACTCTATCTCAGCTGAAACCAGGACACTGGGTCATATATAACGTGAAAGCCCTGGTTAGAGCACAGGAGTCACAGAGTTTCCAAGCTCTTGACTCAGGGATCCTCGACATCCTGGCATTACTGCGTGGTCCAGACCAGCAAATGTTGGGAGTTGGTGCCCCATTAGCCTTTCAGGAATCCAAGCAGAATTGGAACAAGTGGGGCAAAATCCTTCAAATGTTGGTTTTCAGATTAAGCTCTTTCTTTCCTAAAAACATCCAGCTCTCATTGTCTGCCTGCTAACGCAGAAAGGGGCAGTTGCAAGGTGATGGCCGTTTTGTGTTCGTGTTCAGACACAGAATGCTCCTGCGTTTAAGTCTTGGTCTGTCCAAGGACTGAGCTTAATGCAGAGGCTCTTGCAGAGTTGTGCCTATGCTACACTTTAGATGTGTTGTCATCTTGCTGGAACAAAACACATGTTCTCCAATTTGCTGTCCTAGTTATAAAGTAGTGGGAACTGATTTCCCATTCTCCTTGAGGCAGGCAGAGCCCTTGGTTTGTCCTGTGTTGTCACTAGCCATTTTTCATTTGTAGTTTCTCTTCCAAAGAGGTTTTGTAA
>VXBL01008405.1:446303-470234 GCA_013400195.1 Aramus guarauna | reverse complement strand
TTTTTTTTTTTTTTGTCCCAGCTCATTCTTGCTGGAGCCCTTCGGATCGCTGACAAGGTGGAATCGGGGAAGACGTCTGTGGTTGTACACTGCAGCGATGGCTGGGACCGGACAGCCCAGCTCACCTCTCTCTCTCTGCTCATGTTAGATGGCTACTACCGAACTATCAGGGGCTTTGAAGTGCTAGTGGAGAAGGAGTGGCTGAGCTTCGGCCACAGATTTCAGCTGGTGAGTCACTACCCCTTGGAAGGCACTGAACAGAAAGTTATTGTCCACCTTGAAGGATTTCAAAGGAGTTTAGCCTTTCCTGTGAGAAGTCCCCAGCTGAACTCACATAAGAAAGGTGAATTCTGCTGCTATTGTTTTCTGCCTACAGTTCCAATCATCTCTTAACCTCCTCGGAGACAATATTGCTAGATACAAGGAAGGGATGGGATTAAATCTTTCAAGTGCCTGACTGATATGTTGTGTTCCCATGCTTAGGCTTAAACTAACAGTGTGCTTTGGATTCAAGATAGGCATTTCTGCTCGGAGTTGGCAGAGACCACTGGGGTATTTCTTGTCTTTCTTTCCAGTTCAGTCCATTTTCTGAGACTGCTTGGACACTGTCATCTAAGAAATGCTTTGGTATTGAAGAGGCTGGGCAATTTGGTTATGGCCTTGACCTCATATTTTCTTCAGGCACATTTTATTTGGGGGTGGCTTCTAATTGTTTAGGTAAAAGATCAGCAGTTTGAGACTGGACCAAGAATAGCTTGTGGTTGTGTCCCTAGGGTGGCAGAGAGGCAACTTTGTGGACTTGTGACACAGCATCGAGAGAGCCTTTCAGTAGCATCCTTTCAGTCTTTGTTCTTACTGCATTCTGCTGATAGCTGTTCTCTTGTGGTCGTTCAGTTTTGGCAAGGGCTAGAACAAGGTCTGTTTACAGCACATACAATGCTGGGTTGCATAGTCAAATGCTCTGAGGAAGGTGGGGAAACTGAGGCACTAAGCAACTGAGGTTCTGCTGCAGCAAAACTGTTAGCTGGTGTTTGAACTATGAGGATTTTAGCTTCCCTGTCTGTACAAAGAAGATAATGACACTGATTTCCTTTGGTGAGGGGAGAACAGAATTTTAGAAGTAGTAGGGCTCTCTGTTACCTACATGTTCTTGTTCTGTCTTTGTACAGTACTTAGGGCTCCTGAGTAATATATAACCAGTTCCGTACTATACTAGTTGTAAGGAATCAGGCCTCACGTTTTATCCAAGGCCACACAGCGTGGTCAGGGCTGGAGGCCTGGTGCAGGGGATGCTTTCATCACTGCCTCTCTTGAGGTGGCAGGAGATGGGCTGGGTTAGTGTTTGACCAGCGCTTGGAAGCTGCGAGGTGTTGTGTGATGGTTATCGCCACATGCCGTGCCTGTAGGTAGTGCTTAGATCTAGCACGCTGTACTACTGAAGTAGCCAGGACGACAGCTGCAACTGAAGCAAAAAGCATTCTCATTTTTTTTCCCTCTGAACTTTAGCTATTAACTGAAATCAGTGCCAGCATAGCATCTGGAGCCTCTACTCAAACAACTCTTGTTTTAATTTAGCATGAAAATATCCCCATAAAGAAATTTCACTTCAAAGACAACAGGAGTAGCTTTACTCAGGACTTATTTGAACCTCCTTATAGCTCTTGGTAAAGGCTTAGGTGACTGAGAGGAGACCCTCGCAGTTGCCCACGAAGCCCTGTGTGACTTGTGTTCTTTGTCCTGCTCTTTTCAGAGAGTTGGCCACGGAGATAAGAATCACGCAGACGCGGATCGCTCTCCTGTGTTCCTCCAGTTCATCGACTGTGTCTGGCAGATGACAAGACAGGTAAATTGCTGGCTGGCACATGTGTCCACAAAGCCACTGTACCTAGACATGGCACAGTGTCTGGCACAGGAGTAATTTCCAAGCTGACCTGCACAGGCTCTTTCCTGGGCTTCTACTCTTGTTTTGACTCTGGCAACAAGTTTCTTGGGAGGTCTGTTCATCAAGGAGCCTGAATGCACAAGCGTGCAGGAAGGCCATGATGTCAGCTTGCATCAGATAGACTGGTTAGCGGATGCTGCTTACCTACATGCTGCTATAATAAATGTGAGCTTGCGAGAAGAAGCTTGTCTTGCCCTGAAATAGGAGACAGCTGCCTCACCTTTGTCATGGGCAGAAGCAGACACCCCAGCCATCATCACTGTGCCTTCAGAAGCACAAATGACTTGAGCTGCTAATGTAGTTCTGTAGCGTGGTGGGTGCAGGCAGATCCCCGTTGCCTCTGCTCAAGCTGATCCCATAACCAAACCTGCAGGAAAACATCCATTTGCTCCTTTTTAACTTCTTCTGAAGGCACACATACTGCTCCTGGTTCATATGTGATGTACAGAGCTGAGTTCCTCACTTCAGACCAGGCGTGGCAGAGGCACAGTTCAGGAGAGAGCCCCTACAGGTGGGAGGTTTTTTCCCAGGTGTGTGGGACCCAGAAGGTTTTTAGTGTCTGCTGTGACACAAGATGTGTCACATGGCAAATATCAGGCAGTTTACTGAAAAAATTAGGCTCATGATGGATTTAAAGAGGTGAAATAGAAAAGAAGGATGCCAGTATATACAAAGCTGTACCGTATCCAAGTAGAGAAAGAAGGAGGCTTTACCATCATCAAAAGTCACTTTCATCATGCTCTCCTTGGATTGCTCCTACAAGCAGGCATCCTGACTTGAGCTGGTGAGGTCAAGATGTTGCAACTGGGGCAGCCTGGGAAGAGAACAGTGGTTTGTGATTGAGGAAGGCCTCCCGCTCTCCTCTCCATCGCCCCAGCAGTTCACTGCATGTATTCTTATTGACCCTTTGTGGAGTTTCAGTTCTCCCTGCCTTGGGTCTGATTGTTTCTGTATGGAACAGCAACCACAGGCCCTGTCCGTACACCTGGTCCTCCTGCTGACCTGTGTTGCACGATGCCTCCCCGCTGTTCTCTCTGGGAAGAGCAGTGTTACACACACAGGCTATCTCCATTTGGCCCTGGGAAATTTCCATTTTTTTTTTTAAATGCATTATTTCACATATGCTTCAGCCTTTTGTTCACAGTCCCGTTGCATGGTCTGTCATGAGGGTCAGGGATAGCAGGGCAAGCTTCCACTTGAAGGAGCACTGAGTGTGTATAAAAACAGCGGTCAAACCCTTCAGACCTCTGGCTTTTGTTCAAAATTCCTCTCTGCACGTGTAAAGCAGCTTTCCAAGAGAGAAACTCTTGCTCCTGGAAGGAGAAAATATGATCCTGAATATTCTGCCAGGCAAAGAACAGACGAATCCTGGTTTAGAAATAAAGAGAGGCCAACTCCTTACCAAGACCACAGAGCAGGAGAAAGTTTATTTGCAATTCCTGTTCTAAAATCCCAACCTAATTTTCTGGTTCTGTCTGAAGTTTCCTACAGCATTTGAGTTCAACGAGTATTTCCTGATAACCATCCTGGATCACCTGTACAGCTGCTTGTTCGGGACATTCCTGTGCAGCAGTGAGCAGCAGAGAGTGAAGGAGGTAAGACAACGGCTTCTCTCCGAGGCTAGGGCATGGTGCTGAGATCGCTTTAGCTGGCCAGATACTGCTGGAGACATTGTTTCAGCACTCACTCAGACAGTGGTAGATGCAGGTCTGGGTAATGCCAAGCCCTCTCCTTAACAGCTTAAACAGATGTCTGGTGGAGACTTTACATTTCAGAGCAATACCATTCCCTCTGGCCAGCCCCACTGCTTCCAGCATGGCTTTTGGCTACTCACTGGTGGCTGAATAGCTCCTAGTGTCTCCCGAGTAGTTGGAAATGCGGTTTTTCTTTGAATTCCAGTTCAATGTACTATTCTGTGTGGAAACTGGTGCCTTTTTGCCCTCCCTTTTCTTTGCAGTGGGCCTGTTTGGTTGATTTTAACTACCAAGTGCGTATTGTCATTCTGCGCACATAGGTTCCAGCAAGTCACTGGTCTCAACGTGTCCTTGCCATGCTTGCATTTTTCCGGGAGAGGACAGAGCTGCTGGTATTAGGAAGGACGTGCCTCGAGGTCCTGCCACCAGCCAGCTCTGCCCTGCGGTCTGGGGGAGGTTTGTTTGCCAAGGGAGGAGCCTATAGACGTGTACATTCAGCCCATGCAAACACTACCCTATTCAGACCCCGTCTGAAGGAAGAGCAGTCATGCTCATTCTGTCTAACCTACCTAAAGATGAAGCATTTTGTCACCAAAAAGTTGCAGCCTAACATCACAGAGGTATGAGGACAGTGCTGTGTGGACCTGATGTGATTATATTTGACAGCACAGCAGTTAAAAAATAAAAAGAATAATAAAAAAAAATATATTACTGTCATACAGAAGTGATGATATTACGCTGCAGTGAAATTGGGGTCCCTGTTTCTCTAGGGTCCACAGTGACTGAATAATTGTAATTTCCAGAGAAGAAAACCTGCCTGCTGTTTGCGTGTGGGTTTTGGGAGGGTTTTTTTAAGGCCTCGGCCTAGCGAAGTACTTAATCTAGAAAGGACTTCAACACTGGTTTCACTGGGACTATTCACAGGCCTAATTATTCCACTAGATCAGGGCCTAAGTCAAATCTTTTCTTGTTTTCGTTTTTTTTTTTGCAATTAACTACTCCAGCAAGTCCTCCAGGAGCCCTTTAAAGAGGGAAGTTTAACTAAAGCATTGAGAAGACTCCCCTTGCTGTGCCGATGGTCGTGTTGGCAGCGGGGTGGGTAAGGGGATGTTTCCGTGCCAGGGTACGTGTGTGCCCGCCTGCATCCATGTGCTTCGATTACAATAACCACATCGGAAGAACGGTGGGGTTCTTTAAGCTACTACAAGGCAACCAGCTCTGCATTACTGACAGGCATACGTGTATGCTGCTATAAATACTTTGTAGATAAATGCTGGGATTCATATGGGAAATAAAGCCTCCTCTACCCCCTTCCCTCACAGAGCCTTCCAAAAAAGACCGTGTCACTTTGGTCTTACATCAACAGCCAGCTAGAAGACTTTACTAACCCCTTGTACGTGAGCTACTCCAACCACGTCCTGTATCCCGTGGCCAGCATGCGCCACCTCGAGCTGTGGGTCGGCTACTACATCCGCTGGAACCCCAGGATGAAACCACAGGTACATCTCTTCCAAGGATCCTACTTTTATTTCCCTCCCCGCTTGTACTAACACTGTCATTTTGGGGTTCAAGATCTTTGAAGTAATGTACAAACTTAAGCTGCCACTGCTTAAATCAAAACCCAAAAGCCTAAATTCAAGTGCAAGCAATGAAGCAGCAGTATCTAGGGCTGGCTGGTGCAGGTGCTCAGCTGGTCACCACCTCCTGAAATCTGCAGGAGCTGGAGATACTCAGCAGTTTGGAAAATTCCTCATTTAGAATATGGGGAAAATCATCTGACGTCTGCTATCTTTACGAAAGAGCCTAAAAACCTAAGACTTCCAGTTACGAGGTTTGGGGCTGTGTTTACTGGCAACGCAATGGGAACCTGCTGCTTGCTTTGGCTGCCTGAGGCGCAGGGGTCCACCTGCAACCCCATGACACTCTTGAACCCTGAGAGCAGGGAAAGCGGCTTCCCCAGGGCAGGCACCTGAGGCAGGCAGTCTGAACGGGGCCCTCAACACCAAAATCACTTTAATAGGAAGGGATAAAAATTCCTGGATTGCCTCAACATCCAACTGCAGGTAACAGCTTTGCAGATCTGGGGCATTAGATACAGGAACCCAACAAATGTTTTTCAGTGCTGTTTGACAGCCAGAACTATGTGCAAATACTTAGATAAATCTGTGTTGTTTTTTTCCCTGTAAAGCCCTGAAATTAGGGCCAGACTGCAATGCCAAGGGCAGTATCCCCCAGAAATGTCCAAGATTAGAGTTCTGTAATTGTCATCTTTCAAAATAGACACTAAGTTTTGTTTAACCACCACTGCACTGTGCTTGTTGGATAAAATGAGTATCCCAAAGCCAGAGCAACTACTCACTTACCCCTGGGCTGGAGACAGCAAGGTAACCCACCCACCACGCCATTCCCTCATAGCTGTGCGTAAGACCAGTGGCAGCGTTTTGTGGTGCAGGTTTACCCTTCCGCGCTTACCTGCCAGCACTCAGCTACGTGCTTCCTTGCAGGAACCCGTCCACAATCGCTACAAGGAGCTTCTGGCCAAGCGGGCTGAGCTGCAGAAGAAAGTGGAGGAACTGCAGAGAGAAATCACCAACCGTTCCACCTCATCCTCAGAGAGAGCTGGCTCTCCCGCACAGTGCGTCGCTCCTGTACAGACAGTTGTATAATACAGACTTCTTTTGCTGAGTACCTTCCCAAGACCATGGGGGCAGCTTTCCTGAAACCCTCTGGATTTCCAGCGTGGTGTCTGGGAGATGCCAACCTATTTATTTATTTCTCTCCAGGGTAATTTATTAGTACTGTAGCACTAGAGGAAGCTTAAGCAAAAACAAACACGGCCCCCTATGCAATTAACCTCAGTGACTAGATTGTAATACAAGCTCGTTGCACTTGCCACCTAAAAGAAACCTAGAGCTTGCTCTTTGTTCCCTTATGTGCTGGAAGTCACTTGGCTTTAAAGAGACACCATGCACTAGAATGAAGTACTGCGGAGGAAAAACATCTACTCAGAAGTTTGGAAAATCTGCCCTTGGCTAAAAGGAAAAAACAACTCTGACTTAGTGGAGCCTAGAACAGAGCTGTGAAGTCACAAAACCCTTCGCTATTAATGTCTGCAGAGCAGCGTTAATGAGAGCATTTGTCAGCGTACTCAGAGACACGCAGCAACAGAATCTCAAACTGTATCGCCTTCTCGCTTTTCCCTTCACTTTGCTCTAGGTCATAGGAAGCCATGTAAATGATGCCTTATTTGAGGAAAGGGCAGCTTCTACCAACAAGCAACCTACACAACTTTGTAGGACAAAGTTTACTCCCATCTCTGCAACTTCAGTCTCACAGTTTACACTGAGTGTGCCAGGATGCAACTTAAGCACCTTTATTTCCGAGGGGGGAGCGGAGCGTGGCTCCCCTGGCTGCCTGCAGCCCCTCCATCCTCCAGTGCCTCATGCTCACCAGGGAAAGGGAGTGGAATACCGAGGGGCACACGTGAACTGCTGGCATCAGTCATTTCATTTTGCTTGGATAAGTGTAATTAGTGACTTCGCTACTTCTGTGCAGGATCATAGTGGTGTACTTAAGGTATTTCAGTTTTCTGTTAACTAACGGAAGCAACTATCAACCAAAGAAGCCTTTCTGCCTGCATTGCAACTGCTGCTGAAGGTTATTCTGGCAGACTCAACAGCTTAGCCAGTTTCTGAGCCCCAACTTTAGGTCTTCTTCCTCACAGCATACTTCAGTAATTAACATCACTTGGCTAAACTTAAGTCATATTCAATTTTAATACAAAATTTTACTGTAGAGGTGGAGATTAAAAACACCCTTGGTGAAACCATGACTGCCCCGTGGCTCTTCCAGACAGATCAGTACGGGGATGTAGGAGATGGGGCTTGCAGCAAAGGAAGTTATGTGTGTGCAAGGTCTTTACTCCAGGCTGTTTCCCCTCAGTCCTGAGGAAGAGGGGCACTGCTTGCTCTGAGTTTTATGACAGGATCCCAGAGTGTGCTCACCTGTACGCCCATCAGCACGCTGCTGCACATGGCCTCTTTTCTACCATAGAGAAGTATTTTCTGAGAGAGTACAAGAGTGCACCCATTTACACATTAGAAATTACCTTACAAAAGCCGCATTCCTTCCAAGGCAGTAACCCCAATTTCCCCCTGCAGTCTCCAGTTCTGCCTGCTCTGCCACAGAATTTTCAGAGAAATCCACAGCTGCCTCCTGCCAGAACAAGTAACAGGCTGTACAGCATCACTGCATTTGTTACAGGGTGGCCTGAGACCTTGTGGGTCAATAGTGCAAAGAAACCACACAAAATACCGTCTGAAGGACTGGGATTTGCTTTAAGGTTAAAGAGCAAATCTGCTCTTACGTACAATCACTATATAAGATGGTTCATAATATTATTCTCTATTAGCAAACTGACTACGTGTGTATATTTTGTTTCCTGATGAAAGCTGTTTGGTCTTCTTAACGCTAATAAAAATGGCTAAGTGGGTAAAGCTACTGTGCTCTTATTTTCAACTATGTGGTTCTCCAAAGGAGATGTAGGACATCCAAACATGAATAAAATAGCACTGAAAATTGAGTATGTTGAATCCAAATCTCTCATTCTTCTGCAGATGGTCTTGCAAAATGCTAATAATGTTCAAACTCTGAACTTCAGAATGACAGGAAAACCAAATTCATTTTTGGACAAGTTTCTCTTACGCTATACAGACTGGTATTAATACAGATACAGTGCTTAGCTGCTCAATATTACAAAAATACTTTCACAATTAAAAAAACCCAAACAGTTTCTGCACTTTACAGTGCATCAGCACAGTAACTTCTGTGTAAAAGGAGGCTTCACATTTTTCTATGTAACTCATGTTAAGCCCAAATTCACTGCGATGATTTGGGATCGATTCAATGCCTGCTCCTGCCCCTAATAGGCTTAATTCCACCTTGGGCACCTCATTCCCTGTGAGCAGCATGTATGGAGCCTGCAGTACTCCGAAGCTTCCGTCATTAGGGAGCTGCATCCCGGCTCAGCTAACTTCAGCACTGCCTCAGGCTGTCTTATCCCATCGTTTAGCAAGCCCATCCTGAGATCCTTCCAAAGAAGGGTTACTGATCCCGAGATCCTTCCCAAGGAAAATTACTGAGTGCAGCTTCAGCTACTGATCTTTAGGAACCTCTGGGGTGAGCCGCTCTCCAGGTGGTAACTCCAGCTACCTGGAGCCCATGTCTCTAACAACAGAGATGGCTCCAGGCCTGGTTAACAGCTTCTGGCTTCTGCCCTCACAGCTAAGACCTCTCTGCGCTGGGGCAAGGAGGGTGGATCACCCACAGATAATTAAAGCTGAAATCCCTTCTGCCTGCACTGACCCTACAGTCCCTGCCCATTAGCGCCAGGCAAGGGTGGACAACGCTGAGCCTCACCTTACCCCCTCATATTCGTCACCGTAACCAGGGAGGTGTCCATCACCACAAAAAGCACACCGGATGGGGCACGGTGCTGCAGCAAGCACTGAGGTAAGTCAGAGGAAGTGCAGCTTTCCCACTATTCATTCAACAGGCAAGCTGGCATTATTTTTCAACTGTATAAACAGATAATTTCGGTCTTCTGTACATTCCATTAATAGGAAATTCTTTACATTATTAACATAATAAATAACATTTACTCAGCTGTGCAAGTCAAGAGTGCAAAATGAATTGCACCACTACCAAAGTAGATAGCTCATCAAAGCACGTATTTCAAGTTAAAAGCAAGATGCCAGGACTGAAGGGCATGATTGGGGCACTTGCAGTTTAAAACCCTTGTGGTTTATCTCACTCCTTTACCACCCAAAGCTGTGGACTAGGAGATGGGATGCTGTCCCCTATCCTATAGCTTTGTCGTAAAGTAAGATTTCTGTAGAAAAATTTCACTCTTCAGACTTGAAAATAATTCAATCAATCATTATGCAAAATAATATAGAAAAGTTATTTTGCTCCTTTTCCAAGTAGTCAGGCATCCACTGCCATCAATGCTGACCAATTAAATGCAGCAGGACAAGAACTAGGAAGGGTTTTGAGGAACTCCACTGAACACCTTTAATGTCATACCAGGGTTACCTGTTCTGCCTTGGACACTGAGGGTTTGAGTTGCTGCAGCTGCACACAGAACTGACAGAAGCCCTGAAGACTTCAGGTCACTGCATCATTTTCAAACGAGATGCATCTTGAGAAGCCTCCCAACGCACAGTTCAACAACAGTGTGAAATTGCACTGGCATTTCACACACGCCACCCCCCCCCCCCCAAAGTGTGCGGTGCTCAGGAAAAGGAGGGACTGCTGGAGCCACCAGATGAAAGGAACTGGTGGAGACCTATGATTACATTCAGTGGCTGGGTACCATAAAAATGGAATGTGTTTTAAGCTAGACTGTAATATATACAATCAAACCCAGGGATGGAGAATTAAGGGCCCATATTTCAAAAGTGCACTTAGCATACAGTAGTCTCTTTCACATAGCAAGAAAGGCAGCTGCTTTATATCCAGAATGTGAGGAAGTTTGACTGGGATGGTATCACGAACTTCTCCTGCAGAACAGTCAGTAGTCCCAGCTGACATCATCTTTCTGTAGCGAAGTCTGTATGGTCTGCATGTCTCTCAACAACTGAAGATTTTTCCTACTCTTCTCTCCAGGTTTCACTTTGATGGGACCAGCATTCTTCCCTTTTGTGGTTACTGTAGTTGTTACTTTAACCTCACTAACAGGGAACTTGCTGTCTTTTATTTGTTTAGCAGAAGTCTTTTTGGACTTGCATTCTCGCTTAAGTCTCTCTAGCTGAAAAAAAATGCCGAAGAAAAACATTAAACAGTGACCTTGTTTCAGTTTATGTAGCACAATTCTCCCAGACAGCTGAAATATCCCACCCCTTATCCCACCCAGCTAAGCAAATGGATGCTCCAAAGTCACCCTGAATAATAAATATTTTGTTTTCCTTACACAGGATTGCTACTTTAGCATCTTTAGAGCATTGGTCAGCTTATAGTCTAAACCACTAGGTTATCCCTTTAAAAACTGACATGTTGATTATGGGGGAATATCTCCATCATGAATGTAATAGAAAAGGTTAGGTATGCCGAAGAGTTGCTTTGTCACGGTTACCATCCAGGAATTAAAAAAACCCAAAACCTAAACAAAGAAAAAACAAGTTTTGGTACATATATACTAGGGATTTTAATTGCCAGTCACTGTCAGAGCTGTAGCTTTCAGAATACCAAAACTGCTGAGGTGAAGAGCTGGTACCCACACCCAGCACTGTAAATCACAGCTTGTAAGACTCGGTACTCAGCCACAAGGACCGAGCAGGCATAAGCTGGAAATGGGGAACTGGACAGAATCAAAGGTATCTGCAGACACACAAATGGGTGGTGTTTACAGTTCCCCTACTTCAGGTGTGGTGCTCCCTCCTCCTAGTTTCCAGCAGACACCAATCTCCTGAAATGCTGACTCCTAACATTTTTGTCAACGGCTAGTCGAAGCCTCGGTATACACAGAAACATCACTACTGGGAACTACTGCACATCTGTTTCTCTGCAACAGTTCCTCTGAATCTCGTAAGAGATCAAAGGTGAGTAATGCTTCTGTTTGAAAGCAGTGTGCGTGTCCATTTTGGATGCCAGCAGCAGTGCTTTCAGTACATCATTTGTATTACAGTTACATCAGATGAGGGTGAATCTTGGGTCATATGAACTGAACCAGAATAAACATATGGGTTCAAGTTCTTTGGAAGAATTTCACTAAAACAAATGAAGATTAGAGAAAGGAGGGAATCAATAGGTTTTATAGCTCTGAATGAACAGGTTACACTATTCAAAACATTTTGAAAGTAGTTTTAAAGTGAAACAGGTATTTCAGTTTTTTTAAGATGCAAATCAAAACATAAATAGATCATTTACTCCAAGCAAAGGAGAACTGTTAAAAGATTCAGCTCAGTAGTGAAAGCCCCTGGGAATCTAGGTCTCTCTAAATACAGTTTAGGTTACTCTAAGCTCAATGTGAAGAACAGGATTTCGGGAGGGCTTTCCCCCACTACGTGTGCAGCTGTGTGTCACGAGGGACCTCACGCAAAGTGGTTGCTTTGGTTCAGCACAGCCGTTTGACACATGCCAGAAGGATGCCAGCAGCATTGGGACACAGGTATTGCCTGACACATCAGACATCCCACCAGAAATATCTCCCCAACAGACCACTGGGGGCCCAGGCAGTAGACTCGCACCCTTCAGCTCTATATGCTCTTTCTCATCTTGTGTATTGCCAAATTGTGTGTCTACAGAATTCACCAGCTATAGGATTTGCTATCATACAGTGGACAACTGTTTCCCTGTTTTGGGGATCAAATGAGTGTAAAATGCAATGCAAGAACAGATGCGAAAGCTCTGCCCAGGACAGGATGAAGAGTGGGCACGAGGGTGACGTGGTAAGACAGAAAGGATACTCCTGCAGAACACTGGGATAGAGAGATGGAGGTATGCAGACTAACTTTGGGACATCAAAGCTAAATCTAAGCGCTACTGCTCTACAGTAGTTATTTCTGCTTTATTCAACTGCTGCTAGATTAGGATATAATGCAAAAAAAACCCTTAAGACAGAAACTCTACAGAAGCATGAACACAGCCAAAAGTAACTCACCTGCAACCAATGCCTCCGGACTTTGCTGATCTGGTCTGCCTTTGCTTCCATCTTTCCCACCAGTGCCTCAAGTTCCCTCTCCAGATCTTCCCTCATTGCAATGGTTGGGGCTTCCTGGACAAGCTTTGACAGCTGCTGGTGATCGCTAGCACGGAATTCAGACAGAATTAAGTTTGCATCAGACTCCTTTGGCTTCTAGTGCTTGCACACCCCGTTCAGAAATAACACTTCTAGGAAACCATAGCATCAGCAGCCAGACATGTTCAACATGCCATAATGAACCAGTAAGGAAAGTTTTGCTGGTTAGCAGCATTGCTACAGTAGCACATCCTGGCGTCAGGCTGCTGCAAGGATAAGTCTCAGTAACGTAAGTAGCTTCGCACATTCAAAATGACCACACAACCCCATGACAGCATGATCCCAGCATTCATTCAGTTACTATTTTGTGTATCTGTATCTACTGCAGTTGTGCAGTAGGATAACAATTCGTGTTCTGTTAACAAGCAAAATGACTAGTAAAGCTGTCCGTTAATGGAGTATTCGTCCATTGCATCGTGGACTGCTACCACACTTCTCCAAGCCCTCACAAATTTGAGGGCTTGCATATATAAAAACATATATGCAGTCCAGATTGGAATTTCTTTGTAACTGCGAAAATAAATGACAGCCTCCACATCCAGTAGGACAGACAGATTAGATGCCACTGACTTCCCAAAACTAAATCCTTTCTCAGGAAAATCCTCCCAACTTTAAAGCAAAAGGCAACAATATAAAGCATCTACATTTATAATCTGCAATGGAGAATACAATAAACTCACAAACTCATCTGCCCAAATTCATCTTGTAAAGTCAGCAGCACTTCCGAGAGCTCTTCCCGGGATGAAGAAGATTCCTTTGGCAGAGATGACTTTCTGCTTTTGCTGGCAGGATGATCAGTACTGACAGATTTTGCTAGTGGAGTATCATTTACCACACGACTGTTACACAAAGCTTTCGTGTGCTGTTTCATCAGGTGCAGGACATGTTGCACGTTGGCGCCAACTGAATGACTGGGACTGGTAGACTGGAAGGAAGAGAGACTTCTTTTAAATGGCATTGTCAACAACCTACTTGATAATAATGAGGAACATTTGAAAACAATTACATTCCTGGCAGCAAATAAAAAATGTGGGTTTTTTTTTGTTTGAATGAATACGTGCTAACAAGAACAGCTTGACCAGCAGCATCGAGAAGACCCATTTTTAGAAATGCCAATTTAAAAGGCTTGTTGAATATCGATAACTTGCTGAAGACAAACTGGAAGAAAAGAGTCCAAGAAAATGAAATTATGTGACCACTGGGTGTCAGGAGCGCACCAAGCTAAAGCCACTTAAGGAGCTGCAGCTACTGAGCATTAAGCTTTGGAATTAAGCAGCTCACCTTCCCAGCTACAAAGGGCACATCACCCAGACACAGTCTGTAATGGGGCTGCGTAGTGAGATGGCTTGTAAGAGAGCATTTCTGGAAGGAAAGAAGAGAGAAATGTTTATCAAAGATGGCACTACAACAAACCCATTTTCCCTTTGCTTTGCGATAAGAAATGACCTACCTTCCTGACTGCACGCACGCACCCTTATTTAACTCCTCAGTAATCGCCCTTCTCTTCCCCCCATGTTACCTTCTCTGGCTGTTTAGTTTTCTTCCTGGGTCTTCTTGCTTTTGGAGAAAGCAACGGTGATGCTGCTTGAATCAGTAGTCTGTTGGTTTCCAGGCCTGTCTGAAGCTTTAATTGAGGGAATAATGGGAGTTACTGGAATTATATTAAATAGTTAGAGACAGAGTAAGCTGAGAATTGCAAGCCAACATTTTTTAAAATACAGGCTCTCTGCAAGCAAGGGCTGCAAGCTTTTACGATGCTTCTGCAGTACAAGGTTAATTTAAACTTAAAGAAGAATACTTCCTTTGGTAGCACTACTCATCACTAATCCTAGTAAGTTACAGAATTAGTCTTACTACATTGCTCCGATCCTGGCAAGGGCCAAAACAGCTGTGCTTTACCCCTGACAAAGTATTAGGGAAGTCAAGCCACCCAACCCTGCTCAACTGATCCTGGGTATTGCCTTTAAGACACAACTTAACCTTAAAAGAACCTTCTGTTCTTTTAAGTCTGACAGTAAAAAAACCCAACAACCAAGCCACCTATTGGAAGAGTTAAGGCTAGGATCTTTACTGCCAACAGTGAGCTCTATACACGTTGCTGTTCCTTCCAAGAGGAAGCTATGGCATGGCTTTAGAAATCACCTCCTAACCAGTATCAACTAGAAGCGTTCACAAGAACAAATATTCATGATTGATTTGAGATACCCTCCCCCTCCAAACTCATGGCAAAGATTAATGCTAGAGCTTAACACGGTACCTACAGTCTTCTTCAGCATACAATATACATATGCTTCAGCATGCGTATTTAATGAACACAACACTTCAAGGTTAGAAGACCTGTGTCCTTATGGGCTTATAACAAATAGTATATCGCCTCTTTTTTTGCCTCCTCCTACAATGCTTCTAGTTACAATTATGAACAAGGGAGCACTCTTGTTGAACTTGATTTATTTAAAGCAGAGATCCTCATACATCCTCAACTATGAATTAGTCTGAATTTCTATTCCTCTTTTCCAACTAGCTTCTTTTATTGAAGAAATCAAGCTTCAGTGCACAGGTACTGTTAGAAAAAAAGGTTTCCAAAAAGCTCAGAGAACTTCAGAACACTTGGCACCTCAGACAGGAAGGGGGAAAAAAAAAAAAAAGAAAAAATGGAAAAAAAGACTAAACCAAAGTTTTCATTATTCTGTATATGGGAAGCACTTTCAGCAAGTTAGCTGAAAAGTTAATGGAAAGGAAGAGCTAATTACAGTGCGTATGAATACAAAAGAATTTTCCTGTTACCTCAGCTGCTTTTTCCTGAACAAGCTTCCTCGCATGTTCTTCCTCCTGAAGTTTCTGTTCCAGCTCTTTCATTTTTTTCTAGTCAAAGTTGAATAAAAACAATAGCATTAATAATGGCACAATTCTTTTTTCCCTGAAGTCTACAATACTAAGGGCTTGAGCAAAAAGTATTTCAGTTCAACTTATGACTTAAAGCTAAGTGAAGACTTCAGCATTAGAATAACTGCTGACGTTTTGTCTGTATAGGCATAAATACACCAGTCAAGTGCGTATGCTTAAAACTTAATTGATTTTTCTATTTTTACTGCCGCAACTGGTATCTGAATTTAAATCACAGCCTAAGGGGAGAGTAATACACAAGTCTTTCTCTTTGGCTGTAAAAAAAATCCTTAGAAAGTAGGTTGGTTTGTGTACATTATCCTAAAAGATTTTGTACTACAAAAGGGCTAACATCCCTTTGTGTCAATAAGCTGAGAGAGGACTTACTTTTTTTAGACCACTAAAGGTATTTTTGCTAATATCCATAACTTAAACTCTTAGATGATAGGAATTTTTGAACATCTAGCCATCTTAATAGAGGAGGGAGGAAAGTTTGTATGATACCTCTGAGATATCTCTAAGCAAAACTGAAGTTATTTCATCTCTTTACGGTTAAAGAGACATAAGAACTCTTTTGAAAGCCCTTTTCAAAGAAAAGGGCTAAGGGGAAAGGCACACATTTCTTTGTAAACCCTCCAACAAGACAAAAACCTTGTTCCAGCAGGATACACTTAAACGCCCAATGCGAGAGTTATCAAGTAACTTTGATGTACACAGCAGAGTGAAAAGATGATCCAGAGCTCCACAGTAAAAAACAACTTCCTTTCTCTTCCCTAGAAGACTGATTACTCACAGTCCCTGATCAAACTTAAGTCAGAAAAGCATGCAACTCAAAGTAACAGCTATTTTTGCACACTTCTGTTTGTTTATAAGCCCACTCTGCTGAGGTAGTAAATATTTCAATTCTGCTTTACCTAAGCATTAACTGCAAGATTCATGTAACCGGCTGTTATACAAAGGTGTTAAAAGGCAAACCCCTGGATAAACATTGAGGACAAAGGCACCATATAAAGGAACCAACTTTTTCTGTTGAATAAGAGAACCCTTTTGACCAATTTTATTTTCTTCATTGAAATCAGGTATATTCCAGGTAACTTAAAATCACCTGTCCTTTACAGCATGTGGCAAGTGCAATGCATGCTGCAAAAAAAATTCAATTAAAAAATAGAAATAAAATATTTCAATGTCTATTTTTTGTTCATTTTCTAAGGAAAATTAAGTTTCGTGCAATCACCTCACTCATCTTTCCTGTTGTCAATAAAATAAATTCCAAACAACTCTAACCAAAGAAGACAAAGGTATGAGACCTCAAAGATGCATAACACCTAAATTTCCTAAAAATTGGCTGCTGGGATAAACATCCAAAGTAGTTCCACCACAGAGGAAACGTCTCCAGTGTGGAGACAGGTTTTACTTCTGTGCTTCACTACTTTGCAAATTAGCACCTGCTTGTTACTTCTCACCAACTTGCAATTAGAGGTGGGAGGGAAAAACTAGGGGTGTAGGTAGCGCAAAGCCAAAACAAGGTGCAAGGAGTCATTATTTCTGTTGTTCACAGAATGGTGGGGGTTTATTAAGTCTCACTGTTAGCATTAAGAGAAGATTGATTACTACTAACTACAATTCTTCAAAACATGTCATTTACACATACATTCAAATTCTGGCCATCTTGCCACGCACAAGATCAGAGCCCAAACAGCACTTTTAGGGTACAACCCCATCCCTTAACTCCCTTCTCAGACACAGCCATGTTCACACCCTCTCAGTCAGCTACCCAGAGACTGCAGTGCTACAGTTGCAATAAATATACACCAGAAAATGCTTTTGAGTCAAGTACTCCAATTACAAGTACTTCACGTGAATGGGGGCGTCAGCATTTCCTTTTTACAACCAATAGCCACATTGGCAAATTGCTTGAAGGTAATAGTTATAGGGCCAGGTAGGGGCTCTGCAGAGATTAAATGTTCTCAGTAGGACCCCCACACAACTTGTGCTCCAGTACAGCGTCTGAAATCAGCAGCAGTTAAATTACTGCTCACTCGTGAGTAGTCAGCTCACCACTTTCCATCCATTTCGGCACACCAAGTATAGAAGTAGTCTTTCTTATCTATCTCTTGCTTCAAATTAAACTTGCAAATGTTCCTGTGGTCTTGCCACAACTAAAGCAGAGATTGAAGGGGCAACAGATGCGACTGTTCTGAGCAAAGCGTGCAGTCACCCTTCAGGATTCTGAGGCAACACTTAACACATGGATGCTCACATAGAAACATCACCTGCAAAGCACAGAGGCAGATAGACCTATTGACCAGAAAACAGCTCATGACAGCAAAATGATCACAAGGAAAATTACTTTAGTCAGAGTTAAATCTAGATTTCTCTCAGTTCCTAGAATTGATTAAAAATTTTTGGTGAATTTTACACCCAATTCCAATAAAATAGATGTAATTGTGACAGCTACTAATTCCTAAAGATATCAAAGAATCAAAGACATCTAGTTTGATCCAGGAAAAAGAACTGTTATGCTGAAATTATGTTCACTAGCCAGTCACAAAAATACAAACAACCCAGCCCCACCAAACTCCAGCTGCTGCCAGTCAAAAACTTGGTAAAAGCCCCTGAGAAAGGAATTCCCATTGCTGAACCAGCCCTGACCCTGGAAGAACCTACTGCTACTCTCAGTGAACAAGGCCCAGGAGACACTCATAATGCAGGCACTTTCACTCCAGAGCAGCTTACCAAAATGGAGTGTCAAGATCTTAAACAGCTTGTTACAGCTGCGTTGGGTCAGGGACTCCAAAGAAGAGCTGTAGTGTCTAAAGGTCCTGCAGAGGAACAACTACCTAAAAATTTACTATCAAACATTTCCTTACATACCCCTGGAAAAACACCGTCTACTTCAGCACCTGGCAAGGGCTGGTGGCAAGCTTACAATTTCCACAGAGCCCAGAGCCATCGTCAATACCCCAATCTAATCATGTACTATCTGCTCCTTTCAGATAGAGGAAATTTGCAGGTGGAAGCCTCTCCCCCATGCAAACACCTGTAGTTCCCACACTTGGGAGTCTTGTGGTCTCTCTACAGCAGCAGAAAGAGGGAGAACGTGAACCAGATTTCAGAAGCCAACACCACAGATAGTACACATCAAGAATACAATCAAATGCGGTCATGCTGAATTTAAAAGCTACCGATTCAAAATGAATCCTGAAGAGGCAGATTGGTTCAAACCCACCGACAGCCAGCCAGTGCTAGAGGCCTAGCAATGGCAGGCTCCAGAGTTCTGCAAGCAAATTGACAATAATTGCATTTCTTAGGCAGGAGCATAAATGGCTAGAAGAAAAAACACACCAAACCCACACAAGCCAAGCCTAATCGGGGTTATAACAGAATAAAACTGCTAGCATCCAGCAGCACGCCAGGCAAGTCAGAAGTTGGGAGCTTAGGAACGCCCGCGATCCTGCGTGCCTGTGCACCAACTAACCACCAAAGAGGAACACCAACAGGTACCGTTAAGGCGAAACGAAGCATAGTGACATAAAGCCTACTTGGCCACGTAGACTTTCAGAAATAACTGCAAGTTTTTACGCACTTCAGCTTTAAAAAGATGATTAGTTGCTGTCATTCTCTACAGCACCAAGTTTTGATCAGCTCTATTACTGGCATATGGCTATCTAGTGCTGATTGCAACAAACAAGCTAAATCTGACAGAGTATCCAGTACAAATAACAGACCTCTGCTATGGACTGCATCGTAGTAAGTCTGCTGTACTCTTTTTCCAGCATATCCAGCTTTTCCAATTTAGACTGAACATGTGATTGATCAAGAAGCCGATCTCTCTCCAACGAACCCTTGAAGGGAGAAGTGAGAAGCAAAACAATAATAAGCACAATAAAACAAGACAATCTATAGCAAACCTTGTGTCTACAGCACAGAGGAGGCCCATAAACAGTCCAAAGGAACTACTACTTTCTCTGTATGCAATTTTAGATGGTGCTATGATTAGGAAGCAACTGTGCAACTGGTCCATCAACGTTTGGAACCTCACATTCAATCAAATTCAGATGAAAGAATTCTGCAGTCTCTCCCTCCTCTGAACCCAACATGGTAAAAAAACATCATTACTCAGCTATTAGAGACAGCTTTCTTTATTGGTCTCTGTGGCTGTTAAATTTTAGTCTATTAAATATTTATTGAAGAAAAAAAAAATAACAGTGGTGATCCATACTCCTGTAAAACAAAATTCAAGCTCATTTTAGATAAAGGGCAAATCTCATAGCCACTGACAGTGGGAAACAAAAATTTTACTATTACTTCTACAGAATCAGTATTTCAGCCCGTTTAGCAAAAGCAGTACTAGTAACGAACATCCCCAAAGATGTGAAGAGTGTAAACACAAAAGGCAGGGGTTTTTGTTCCCCTAGAGGCACATGGGACCCCACACTGAGGGATGACGATGGGATACTGCAGTAAGCCAGCTGCACCGATGCAAACAATTCTTCTTAATACCAGAGTCTCTGATACTGCCTTAGAGACAGGTGCACACAGGCAGAAAATACTAGGGTCCTGATAAGTCTGGGAAATTTAAGTAGGGAAATTATCCACACCTAAGTATATAAAGGCCAGCTGAAACAGACATCCACTCTAAAAAGATATTAAAATGACAGTAAGTAGGAAAAGTCATGACATAGATCATGGTTTCTATAATTTAATCCTGAGATAATCTTGAGAACACACCTGTTTTTCCAAGAGATGCAACTTCTCATTTTCTGCATGCTGGATCATTTTTCTCATGTAGTCAAGCTGTTTCTCTAAAAGGCTGCACCGAGACTCAGCAGCTGCCAGCTGAGAAGCCAGTTCTGAAGATAAGAGAAGGCAGAAAAATTAAATCATGCACTGCTCGTTCCTGGAATTTTTTTTAATGTTTTCAGGACAGTTCCAAGTACAAACAAGAAAAGGACCATGTAAAGAAACCCACTGATTAAGCCTAATGAACTTCTGGATGCATGCAAATCCCTAAAGCAAAAAAAAAAAAAAAAAACCTTGCAAACAACCTTGATTTTTCTTTGACACTTCAGTCTTGTCATGCTCTTTGTGTCGCATTTGTTCACTTAGTACTTTTTTGTAGTCTGCTGTTTCTCTGCTGAGGTGTTTTACATTCTCCTCTGCCTGAAGCCGTTCCAACTCCAGTCGATGAATTTTTTCCTGGAGATTCTTCAGAGCAGAAAATATTGCTGTAATTGAACAAGTACCTTTTGTTAGATACCACCAAATCACCACTTCAAGATAACATTGAACTTGAAATGTTTTATAAAAAGCATGTTAGGTAAGAAAGTCAAAGTGTTCCTTACCAGCATCCAAGACTCCTTCCAGGAATTAATATCAGCTTCCCTTTAAATCATAACTGATTCTAAAACTAGTCTCAAGTGAATGGATGCCCTTGGTGCACACCTTCATCTGAAACATTTGGGAAAGATGCATCCATTTCCCAGAATAAGGCACGTAAATATTCTGTAGATTAAGTGCAAACAGTGCATCTTCTAACTCTTTATCAAAAGGAAATGAAAGGTAACAACTACATAGTTAAAACAGTGGCAAGTTCTCTGTATTATGATTCCTCTACAAGTGCGTGCTAGCACAACAAATTCACAAACACAATGTTCCTAGGAATGGTCACAGAGCGGAATAAAAGTTGAAGAAATAAACACTTTCACAGCCCATCTAATAGCTAAGTGGCAGCTCTTTTTTTGATTCTTCTGGTTTTGCACTTGTGCTCCCCTCCTCCCCCCAAGACACGCATCTCCTTTGAACTGAACAACCTTCCCCTCTTGTTGTTCCATTCCCTGCTTTAACAATTACTCCACAAAACCCTTTATGTATTCATCACCACAAAAAGAAAATTCGTTGTAATACAACTCACATCACCTTGCAATTAGACCATCTGCTGGTAATCTGATGTATTACGTCTCTTAGCTGTATTATTTAATTTTGCAAAGGGAACCGTAACCATAAGTCCTTTCCCCTATATAGTCCTGTTAAAGTAAAACACAGGAACATCTGTACAGCTCATATAGCAGACTAATCTGCGAGGTCACATTAAACCACTCCTTTGTACTTAAACCCACTCCAGAGAAAGAATGCACCGCCTTTGTTACCAAATGCACGAGCACAGAAAAGTTGGGACTGCATATTTGTTTGAGCATCGGATTACAAAAAGAAGAAAAATCATTATCAGAATGAGTTTTCCAGAGTAAAAACTCATCAAATCTTGAAATGCAGAATATTAGAGTATCATATCAATAAGAACTACCTGCTTTAAGGTAAGTGTTAGTAAATAAGGGGGTGACAGCAGTCACAGTTAAGGGGAACTTACAGCTAGCTTGGCCCTGTTTGCAGGATCAGTCACCCACTGTACCCTCTTCTCTTTATTTATGTTACTGCTATCAGGATTTTGAAATGGGCATAGCTGAAACTATAAACAGCTTTGTTACTGTTATCTTTAGAGCTAAATTGAAATCTCTGTGTATGTACAATAATGACTAACAAAATACAGGAATGAAGCAATTCAAGAAACAAATAATGATGAAACCCACCATGATGACATTCAGTCATCTTATTAGAGTGCTAAAAACAACTATGTATGCTGAGACACACACATACACAACACGAAGAAATTCAAACAAAAATAAGCAGAATTTACTATATTCAATGTCATGATTTTTAAATATGTTTTTTTTTAAAAAATTGGGAGTCCTTACCACTCCACCCACTCCCTAAGAACAGCCAAATCTACTTTCCCATCTGAAGTTAATTGCCTTATCCTTAACCTTACTAAAATATACGCTCCAGAAAATTTTTGCATTTTTAAAACCTATGCAAAAAGAGTAAGATATTGGATTATTTGCCTGTTGGATTTCAGTACATATTTACTTAAATATTTTTTGAAAAGAAAACCATTTCATTTTTAAAAAGAGATATAATTTATGTGCTGGTTTTGGTTGGGATAGTTAATTTTCTTCATAGTACAGGGCTATGTTTTGGATTTGTGCTGAAAAGAGCATCTTACACAGAGCCAAGGCCTTTTCTGCTTCTCACCCCACCCCACCAGCGAGCAGGCTGGGGGTGCACAAGGAGTTGGGAGGGGACTGAGCCAGGACAGCTGACCCCAACTGACCAAAGGGATATTCCATACCATATGACGTCACGGTCAGCTTAAAAAGCTGGGGGAAGAAGGTGGAAGAGGGAGGGATTTCATAGTGATAGTGTTTGTCTTCCCAATTAAACATTACACATGATGGAGCCCTGCTTTCCTGGAGATGGCTGAAGACCTGCCTGCTGACGGGAATTGGTGAATGAATTCCCTGTCTTGCTTTGCTTGTGTGCGCAGCTTTTGCTTTACCTATTAAAAATTGTCTTGATCTGAACCCACAAGTTCTCATTTTCCCTCTTCCAATTCTCCCCTCCATCCTGCCAGAGGGGAGCGAGTGAGTGGCTGCATGGTACTTGGCTGCTGGCTGGGGCAAAACCACAATTTATCAGATTTATCACCTGCACTAATTCCAGAGTTGGCAGATCCCCGACTGAAAAAATGTTGCCAAATGAAAACTTGGAAATCAAAGGTTTGTCACAAATGCAACATGCAACACAATCTACAAAAATATGCCTACATCAGTAATTCATAAAGGAAACCCTTTCCTGTACATTCAATTTTTTATCTGTCACAAGGTTCCTTTAGTTTTATGTCAATGGCACTCTCAAAACTGATGGCACTGAGCATATGAGAGTATATACTGCGTTTTAAACAGCACTTCAAGAATTCAGTTTTCATCTACTAGGTCATTAACATAGAAGTCTCTAATAATTCAGTCATGAATTATGTTATTGGAACAGGGACTTGAGCCTATCATGTTGATTTTTTTATTTGAGTAATACCAGGATTCATCCTAAATCTTTCTCACTTCTCTCCCTATAAGGAAAAAATACCCTTAAGCCTCCATACAACTCCTGCCTTAAAGGGAGTCTTGCTGCAATGACTCTGAGCCAAACAGCTCCCATCAAAGGATCGGTCCTGCTCTAGCTTCCCAACTCCCTGCTGCCCCCTGTACTTACCCCAAGGCAGCTCTAGAGTACATCCCACAGCGCGATGAGCCAATTCACTAACACAACAGAAAACTAACCGAGAATGTTTTTGTTCATGTCAAGTCAAGCAAGACAAATCTTGAGATGAACACCAGGATCAGAGTGGGAAAGGAGGAAGAAGGAATAGCCTAGAAACAAGGAAGAATAAATGGAAGAAAAGCTTCCTCCCTTTTTGGTGTTGTGATCTCTCTGTTCAGCACTATGCTGTGTAACAGTCTTTCTGTATACTCTAAGTCTTCACTGATATGATAAATATTGTCACCACACCCTAGACAACAATCCCCATTTCAACAGCAGCAAACCTCTTCCTTTGCTCCAAATCATTTTGGGGACTAAAGTCTCCTTATTTCAAGCTCAGCTGTGAACTCAAGAGAGAAAAATTTATAGAATCATAGAATGGTTTGGCTTCAAAAGGACCTCAAAGATCCTCTAGTTCCAACCCCCTGCCATGGGCAGGGACACCCTCCACTAGACCAGGCTGC
>VXBL01008405.1:377137-438737 GCA_013400195.1 Aramus guarauna | reverse complement strand
GGTGGGTGCCGGCAGAGACTCACCGCCCCGGCGGAGGTCTGCGGGGGGCAGACCCGCGGTGAAGTAACCCGCCGTGTGGCGTGAACGCAGCACGACGTGAGGTTCGGTCGCTTGGCGTTCACTGCTTGCCACGGCGCGTGTCTGCTTGTGTGTTTTCAGTAATGGCATGGGAAAGAACGTCAGGGTGTTTGTCACTCAACTCAACCTTGTGCACTTTTACCTTTAGCAAAACGAATACGATATGCAAGAAATGTGCCCAAAATGTGAAGCAGTTTGGAACGGTGAGTAGGCTCTTAGTTCCAAATATTGCAGTTAATTCAGATTTTAAATTTAAAAAAAGTTCTCTTGCAACTAAACTTATTTCCTTTTGGGGGGGGGGGGAAATTACCTTTCAGAAGGGTGATGAAAATTACTGACAGATCGTGATTTCCGTCATGGCTCACAGTTTCTTTTTTTCAAATTAAAATCGTTTGTGATTATATGTAGCTTAGCAGTTATGAATAACTGTAATATAGCTATTCATAACAAAACCAATGCTTCGCTTTATGCGTGTAAAGCAGGTCTATGCATATTCTCATAAACACATACTTGATGGCAGAGAGACCATTAGCTGTCTGTGTTTTTAATGCGTGATAAATATGAAAATTTAATAATAGCACGTAGTTCATATTCTATAAGTCTTAAAAATTTTAAATGCACGTTAATCATGTTAAGCTACTAAGTAGAAAAGTATTTTGAGTATTAGCTGTATGCATGTTTCTTTGCGTTTTCTCATCTTGACTTTCAGCTTCAGTTCTGTTAAAAAACTTAATTTTTTTAGTATGTGAATACACACGTCGTATCTGAGCACCCTGCAGATACTAGTTTATAGAAGATAATCTTGTTGTGAAACAGAAGTGAGTAACTTCTGTATACTTGACATAAACCATATTAGATGAAATTCAGCTTATTTGAGAAGTGTAACAGCTGTTGGTATGTAGTCAGGCGTTTTGTGAATGTAAATGTAAACTGAACAAAGAACAGTCTTTCAAAAGCTTAAAATGTAGCAAAAATGCAGTGCAAGACAGATCCAACAATGTTTTTTGTCAGTAGCTCATCAAAAAAAGGAACTGCATTGAAGATAATCAGCCATTTCTAACCTACGGAAATTGACAGCAATGTTATTTTCTAGCCATGTATTATTATTCTAGTTGAGCGTGTGATATAAAAGCTGATGACCTGATCTGACGATATGTGAAGTTGTTGCTTTTTTTTTTTTTTTTTTTTAAAGTTTCCTGCAGAATTGCGGGGATCAGGATACTAATCGTGGAGCTGTAGGGTTTTCAAATCCCTAAG
The DNA here is from genome assembly GCA_013400195.1 of Aramus guarauna. Lineage (NCBI taxonomy): Eukaryota > Metazoa > Chordata > Aves > Gruiformes > Aramidae > Aramus > Aramus guarauna. Next base: position 437,402 of record VXBL01008405.1, on the reverse strand, counting down.
TAGTGCAAGGAAGAGGGATGTTTTCATAAACCTAAAGTCTAAAAAGACTTCCAGACTCGATTACTCTTCTTCTAAAGTTTCTTAAGTATTTTCTTTAGTGATGTAGTAACACAGAGAGAAGATGTCATTGCATTTAAAAAAACCCTGAAAAACAGAGGCAGGGTAGAGGTTGGCAATCATCACATTGTCTGTGTTTTTCTTTCATTGAATATGTACCTGGGTTTTCATGGAAAGTCCAGACTGGTTTTGACCGTTGAAGTAGCATCATTTTACACGAGAAGTTTAGTACCGAAGATAGAAATGGTAGGAAAAGGGTTCTTTAAGATAGTTTATATGAAGCTCCAGTGGTTTAGAAGGATCATTGTGTGATTTAAGTTACCCGTGTTCATTACAGAAACTGTAAATGTATTAACTTCAGTTCAACATCCCTGTTTTTCAGCCCAAGCCTTGTCAGTATTGTAACATTATTGCAGCATTTATTGGCACAAAATGTCAGCGTTGCACCAACTCGGAGAAGAAGTATGGCCCACCGCAGACATGTGAACAGTGCAAACAGCAGTGTGCTTTTGATCGAAAAGAGGAGGGAAGACGGAAGGTAGGCCTTGTTCCACAGCTGTAATGGCTTAGGCTGACAACAGACAATGTTCCTCCTTCATAAGAGAAAGATTAACAGGAGTGTACCTTAAGTTCACTAATATCAGATTAAAGTTGCTGTGCTGTGCTTTACAATGTTTGAATTAAATTTTGCAACTTGGAATTGTTACATTAGCTGCGGAGCTAACTTACTTTTAATTAAATCACTCGTTTTAAAAATAAGCTTACGTGTAAGCTGACAGATGTAACCAAGGAATAGACATTAAGAAGCTGAATGGTTCTTGGTGCTTTGATTTTATTTTATTTTTTATTTTTATTTCCCCACCCGTTGGATCTTACATATGTCTGAAACTTGAATCTGTCACTTTACTTCTTCCAATTTGCCTGCCTTGCTTAAAGTACAGCACCAGAGAGGTAGACCGCTCTGAGCAGCCCTTTGTGTTCTGTTTTCTTAAATAGCTTTGGTGAGTGCCGCTTTCTCATTCCAGAAGGTGCTGAGGAAATGCCCTCAAAAGCCTCTTGCCTGAACCCAAGAATAATGCTGTTTTTACAGAAGACTTTACTTGGTACAAGTAACACATTGGCTGGACATCTTGATTCTGCCTCAAATACGATGGGTTGAGAAGGGGGTACATGGTGTCTGAAATAAAAATTAGTTGTCCCTTAAAAACTATTGTCACTTCTGTGATACAGAGTGAGTCCAACATTCGCTAAGACAGCTTTCTAGCGTAACTTCAAATGACAAAAAGAAATGGAGTAAGATGCACTTTACTAAAAGATCACATGCATACGTTGGAGATATGGCAGTGCTGTTTCATACCAAAGAGATGTCTGGAATTTTCCCAGAGATAACAGATGATGTTAAACATTTTTTTCTCACAAATATTGAAGTACATCTTTCTAGTGCAAGTATACTTGGAAAAAAAACCTGCTATGAATTGTTTCCCAAAAGGTTGATGGAAAGTTGTTGTGTTGGCTCTGCACACTGTCCTACAAGAGAGTGCTACAGAAGACGAAAGAACAGAGGAAGAGCCTAGGATCTTCACATTCTAACTCCTCATCCTCATCTCTTACTGAGAAAGACCAGCATCATTCAAAACACCACCACCATCACCACCACCATCATCGTCACAGCAGCAGTCATCATAAGTAAGTATTTCAACAAAGTAGCTGTTGGTACTTCTTCCTCTCTAGTGTTCTGTTAGTACTGAGATTAAGTCAAAGGAAGTAAGAAATGCTGTTTAAAACATGGCATCAAAAGCGGTAGCAGAATGTTGTTCTCCCGTGGTCTCTCAAAATCCTTGTATTCTTACAGTCGGGATGAAGGGAGGTCAGCAAAAAGCAGAAATTCTTGGTGGTCAATGTTAAAATTGGTAGCAAGTCTAGAAAAGAAACCCACGGAATGGCTACAGAAACAAATTACTTAGGGATAAACTTGAATTTGGCTTTCGAAGCAGTAACTGCTGTGTGATAACTGCTAGTTTACATACATTTACCGTGGGTTAAAAGGGGTGTATGAGCAGTGAGCACAGAACAGCTACTTCGCTCAGAATCCTCACCCTAACTTACTTCCTTCTGATTTGTTTGTACGCACATGCTTGCAGTTAATGGAGAAGCAGAAGCAAGGGTGGGGGATCACCCTCAGTCTAGGACCGGTCTGTATCTCTTTATAATCAAAAGGTTTTGTCATCAAATCTTGCTGGAATAGTTAGTCTGTTAGTGGCTGTCGTACAGACATAGGAAAGTAACACTGTCAGTTCAGTTTCTGGCACTCTGATCACATTTCACATAATTTTGTCCCATATTTTGCAACTTTTCTCAACGTGCCATCTGTGGCCATGGCCTATGCAACTTACCAACCTTAACAAACATACACAGTTTATTTAGCTGTAAATCACAGAATTGATTTGGGTTTTTTATGCCACTATAATAGTCATAATTCTTATTTTCGTTGGTAGGCTTATGGCAACATAACTACTTACTTGATTTTTATTTTTGTGTTGGTTAGTAAATACGACAGCTGCAATGGTAATGACCCTGTCCCCAGACACACAAACACTTTGATTCTAAGCTTCACTTTTCTAAGGTTTATAATTTTCCATTTTGACTGAAACTTGCCTGACTAAGCATGATTTAGACAGAATCAAATTAAGCTGGAATGCTATTGGGAATGAGGAGAAGAGAAATGCACATACTTTCACTTAAAAAAAAAGAAAATAATTGGTATTTTAGGAATTTGAAGAAGAAAACTATTCTTGCCATGCAGAGAGTTACTGTACTGCTCTTGTGCTGCTGAAAATTGAGTTACAGCAAGCTAAATCGACCTGAGTGTGGCAGAGATATAGTAAGGATTAAATAAAAATAAGTTAGCTCTTTACTACAGAATAGAGCTTCTAATATACTCAGCAGTTAGAAAAGTAATTATATCTCTATACAGATCACAGTGTTCCTGGTTTGGCACCCTTTTTCTATAGGCTGCCATGGGTCCATTGCTTCTGTTCCAATAAATAAGACTCTCCCTATCCATTTCAGTTATTGTTAAGATGAGACAATAAAGACAATGAGGTAGAAATACAGATTCATTTAATATTTCATTGAGTGCCATATTCTATGTTCTACCATTCCTATATCAATGGTGCTTATTAATTGCTTTTTGAAACTATTGAAAACAAATCTTTAGACCTGAATAGCAGTTACTTTCAGGGATCCAGAACTTAGCTTTGCTCTTATGCCACCACATAAGCACCACTTCAGGCAATGTTCATATTGCAGTATGGGAATACCGGGAATGCTGCTTTAGACTAGCTTGCTGAGTACAAGATTAGCAATATAAAGTTCACAAAAATTGGGAGGTACCAGCACAAAGGTTTAGCCATCAGTCTTGAAGTCTACCCCTTGTGTCTTACAACGGTGTAAACATTTAGTCAAGAAATATTTTTATAGTATCCTGATATAGTAAAGAGTGATCATGAATATGACAGATAATACAACTGTCCAACTGAACATTCACAATTGTTAACTTTATTAAAAAAAACAAAAGGGGGGTGGATTTTTCTCCAGTACAGATACCATTCACATAAACTTAGAAATAATGGCATGTTTGGTCAGTTACCAAATACATTTCACATATTTCAGAATCAGCAGTCTGAGTCCAGAACAAGATCAGGGACTATGGAAACAGAGGTAAATATGATGCTATTTGTTAATTTCCTTTTAATTTATCCGGCAGTTTTCATTGAAAGGACTTTTTTTCTTGCATTTCTGGCTAGTCTCCAGCATTCCAGCTAGGAGCACGAGTTAGTTATTTTACATGTACCAAATGGTGATATTAGAGAGTTATATAGTACGAGGCTTTAGGTTTACATTTTGTTTGATTTCAGCCATAAATCCTCTGCAGCTATTCAGAATGAAACTCCAAAGAAAAAACCCAAACTGGAATCCAAGCCATCAAATGGAGATAGGTAAAGTCATATTTTGTAAAACTGAGCCATTTCAACCAAATAGAATACTGATTTGTGGCCAGTTGTTTCTCTTCTCTTCTCTTCTCTTCTCTTCTCTTCTCTTCTCTTCTCTTCTCTTCTCTTCTCTTCTCTTCTCTTCTCTTCTCTTCTCTTCTCTTCTCTTCTCTTCTCTTCTCTTCTCTTCTCTTCTTTTTTTATTTCTTTTTTGGTCTGAAGAATGAGGGAGGTGAAACTGTTGTCCAGCCAGCCAGATTATTGGGTGGCATCTGAGTGCTGTCAGTAAAGTAAATGACTTTATTAGCAGAAAACTGGCACTGTGTTCCTGCTTTTAAGCTGTTTGGGGCAAAATTAAATAAAGCTTATGTATGAGGCAACAGTTATCAATGAAACAGTATTGCCTAACATAAGTGTTTTGTCAATTAGATACAGGGTTGAACCTGCTGCTTTAAGCTGACCTAGTGTCTAGAGAAATCTTTTGGACCTTAATGTGTGAGACTGAATCTTTATTCTGTCTCTGGCCACACAGTTGGAATAAAAGTAAAAGTGGCTGCTTCAGTCACAAGGGTTTTGTCCCCCTCAAAGCTAATACTTAATTATATTTCTGCAGGTGTATGTAATGTGTGCCATTAGTAAGGTAATTTGCCAGTTGCATCCATTTCTGTCAGGTACATACTTTTTTTGCATTAGTCCTTAAGGATGTTTGTGGAATTATTAATTATCCAATTTGAACTTTAAAAAAAGTTACTGTTTTTTCCTATTGATGCTGCAAGTAACTATTGTTTTTTATTTTTAGTAGCTCTATAAATCAGTCAGCAGACAGTGGAGGAACTGACAACTTTGTCCTCATAAGTCAGCTGAAAGAAGAAGTAATGTCACTTAAACGTCTTCTGCAGCAGAGAGATCAGACTATTTTAGAAAAAGATAAAAAGGTAAAAGTTGCATCTGCTTAATAAGAACTTTATCATTTTGTTTTCCCTTTTGTAGACTCCTAACAGTGTCAACATGGTGACATAAACCAAAAATCAGATACAATTTTTTTTTTATATAGCAACTAATCAGATCCTATCATTTAAAGGAAAAGTTTGGGACTTTTGTATCATGAATATATTTTGGCTCTAAGTCAAAGAGGAATTCATTGTACCTCACTTCAGCCATCTGATTCGCCGTTACTTGGGCTGTGTGCCACAGGTGATGGATAAAATGCTGGACAGTAGTTTGTATGTTTTATGTATTTTAAACTGAGCCACAGCAAAGATCCCGGATACCTACGTAGGCTGATGGGCACATGAGATAAAAGGAGGATTAAGAGCAGTAACCACTCTGATTTTAGCATAGTTTTAGTTTAGTTTTAAATTAAAGCAACTATAGCCGTAGTTCATGAGTTGATGTCCAAACTTGCATGTACAGTGTATGAAAAATTAAGTGTTTGATTTTAAAAGATTGGTAACATATATAGTGTAGGTTATCAAGTCTTCGAGTGTGGTCAGAGACTAGAAAAGCTTAGATTAGATGCCTGACAGTCAACAAAAGTTAATCAAAACAGTCAGGCCTAAATGGCTGGAGTGAAACTCATGCAAGAGATTCACCCTTCAAACAACCTATTGACTAACAAGAAAAGAGAAATAACTACAAATACATACTTTGTTCTGCCTTCATGAGAGCCTGGTTCTCTGCCATCTGATTAACTAGATGCTTTTAAAACAGTATCTGTAATGGTGGCTCTAGAATGTCTGTTCAGGATTGGGTAGGTTAGGGAATTGTATTAAAAATAATTAAATTTACTCTATTTTCAAGTAAAATTTGGATGATAGATGCACAGTGGCCTAGCAAAACTTTGATGGTTGAGAGAGGCTCATTGATCCTGAAGGGAAAATACTTCCATTTTTAAACCATAGTTCAGTATCTTCATTACTACACTTAAATGTGTTGTGTAAAGGATATTGAACCTTTTTTCCTTTATATCACTGTTATAATATACTTAGTGTTGGAAACACTTGCTGTTTCAAGCCTTTAAGTGGTTAATGTGAAAGAGCCGAGCAGTCATAGATTCTCTTTAGGTATTTTGTTCAGAGGACAGACGTTAAGGCCCTGATCTCTCTCTTATGAGTCAGTAGGAAATTCACTTATCTCTTTTTATATTTGATCAACTGGGCAAAGCTAACAAAAGGGTTAGGTAAGGAAGTGTCACCTACTTCTGCATAACCACTGTAGTAACTTGGTTTGTGCTGTTTCCATAGGGCGAGCACCTAATAATTTTAATATCCCCACTGCTAAAACTACTTATTTGACCTCCAAGTACTTTGAACTTAGACTCCTTCAAACACTAATTACTTTCACAATTTCACTTGCTTTCCCTCAGCTGCTGCAGGGAGGAGAAAAGGTGAACACATCATACAGTGTTTGCATAGCTGAAAAATTTACAACAAATGAGTGCAGTGCTGATTGTTTTTGACTGTGAGATAGTAAATGTAAAGACATGCACTGGGATAACAGCCTGAGGCAGACCTGTGGGAGATTCCTGTTAAGATCTTGTCCCAAGATTTGCATAGGGACAGCATTTGAGCAGTTTGGAGCCCTCCAAGTGAAAAACCTCTGAAATGTATAATGTATGGCAACACAACCAACTCAGTACAGCAGCTTCACAGACAATCCTCGTTCATCATTTTTTATTACGAGTCAAGATCTCAGCCATGTTATCACCAGTACTCATTGTCTGCAGTACTAGCCTTGTTTTGCTTTCTGGACAAAATATTAGTGAGATACCAAGACATTACCCTGGACCCCTGAGACTTGATTGTGAAGAAGGGACCATAATTTGCTGAATGCTCGCAGGTAGTGCATTTGCTCATCTAGTTGCATACTTTACTATGGTGCGATACTACTAGTTTTTTTGATACTTAGTTTATGGTATGTGGTTTTGTACTGGATCCCCTGGAATTTAGAAGAGCTGTAAGGACATACCTTGAGCAGCAGTCTGTGTACAGTGAGGTATATATCCTTGTATCAAGATACCTGGACTTTATTTAGGACCATTTGATTGACAGTTCTTTTGAATACCTTGTTTCACTACATATGATTTGACACATATTAAGGTTGGTAATAGCAGTCTTGGTAATTATCTTAGGAATGTTTGTTCTGGTTTGTTCTAGCAGGTTTCTGTGCTAGCAAAGAGGTTTCATGTCCTGATAAATCCAGATTGACCAGAGAGGTTCAAAATAGCCAAGTGAATCTGGGATGCTTTGAGGAACCTTTGAAGGAAGGCTCCAGGGAGACCTAATTGCAGCCTTCCAGTACCTAAAGGGGGCCTACAGGAAAGATGGAGAGGGACTGTTTATCAGGGAGTGTAGTGACAGGACAAGGGGTAATGGGTTTAAGCTGAAGGAGGGTCGATTTAGATTAGATGTTAGAAAGAAATTCTTCACTGTGAGGGTGGTGAGGCACTGGAACAGGTTGCCCAGAGAGGTTGTGGATGCCCCATCCCTGGAAGTGTTCAAGGCCAGGTTGGATGGGGCTTTGGGCAACCTGGTCTAGTGGGGGGTGTCCCTGCCCATGGCAGGGGGGTTGGAACTAGATGATCTTTGAGGTCCCTTCCAACCCAAACCATTCTATGATTTCTATGAACTAAACTTTTGAAATAAGTGGTTCCTAAAACTTCTGAGTCCATATACAACAAACTGTTAGTAGTTCACTCAGCTGCACATGCTTGCAGAAGAAGTATTCAGCTGCTTGGATAAAAGCATATACCACAATTTATAAACACCTGCTTTAGTGTATGTCATCGGGATCTCTGCCTGTCTTGGGAGAGATCCAGTAGCAGCAAGTACTACATACGCTCAGAATTAAATCCTAAGTCAAGTCATTTTAGTGACATATTTCTAGTAACATTGTTTAATTCACTATTGTTGTGGGTTGAGAAGCAGCGAAACTCTGGAACACTTCTGTTTAGGACAAATTGTAGCATAAAAGGACCCAAAGGAATCCTTTCTGTTGTCTTTGTATGGAAGATTTTTCATGTGTTACCAGACAACTGAAGATTGTGATAAGTGTCTCACAGCTGAAAAAACAGCTAAGATTATAAATCATTAGTTTTTGGGGTTTTTTTTGGGTTTGGGTGGGTTTTGGTTTTTGGGGGTTTTTTTTAAGATTAACCTTCTTTATACCAAATCATGGGCAAACAATATGGTTACATAAGTACAGTTGTTTTCTTCATATGAAGTAGACATACTTACTATTCAAGCTACTTCTCAAGTGTGAGCTGTTCATACTACAAGAGTAAGTAAATACAGTGTTTCCTGAGATTACTGAGGCTTCCATAAAGTTTTCACAGATTGATTAAAAGATGTATCCTGTAGCAGTCCAGGGAATCTTCATAGAATTTGTCTTTTCAGTTGACAGAACTGAAGGCAGACTTCCAGTACCAGGAGTCTAACTTGAGGACAAAGATGAACAGTATGGAGAAAGCTCACAAGGAAACTGTGGAACAGTTGCAGGTGAGTAATTGCTTATGGATACTTGAGAATTACTTCAGATGGAGTTAGGTATTCAGGCTGTTTGCTTACAGCAATGAAATAGGACCAAGTTCTGGAATGGTCATTACCATATTTAACTTCAGATGCAGTGTACAGCAGTTCTGCAGTCAACAGACAATCTCTGTATGGATTAAACTCACTGTAAGAATTGCTTCCTAACTTTGAGATAGTGGCTTACCTCGCATGCTTTCTGAAAGGTTATGTTGGTTTTTTGTCCGTTCTCCGATATTTCATCAGTTGTCAGTGTGCTGTTGATCTGATTTAACGGCTCAGCATAACACAACTGACAGTTAAATGTCTCTTTATCGGGAAGGAAGCCTGAATTAGTTGCCTCATAAATCACACACTGAGCAGATAATGCAATACCTCAGATACTATGTTTCACGATACAGGAAATGTGTTTACCTTTCTTGTCAAAGGTGGAGTATGTATATCAAAAAGCGTATACAAATCTTTGGAAAGTGATCCTTATCATCTTTGAATATTCTCAGTGTATACGTTTTGAGAATTTGTTTCATAAATGCAATGGGACATTAATACATGACGCTACTATCTCAGACGTTTCAGTAATTCATAAAACTTTTTATCTGTATTGCAGGCCAAAAACAGAGAACTGCTCAAACAGGTTGCAGCATTGTCGAAGGGTAAAAAGTTTGATAAAAGTGGGAGTATACTAACATCTCCTTGAGGAACTGGTTATTCGTGGGGTTTGCTACTCAATGAAAATTTGAGTAATTCTGTGAAGCCCTTAAAATCCTGTGTAGTGGAAAAAATATTTTTGCACACCAGATTAGTTGGCATGTTTCCTACACGTTTTTATAATTAATATGCAGCTTTTTTTAGTTACTGTTCAGATGAAATACTTCAACTGGCTTGAAGAATGTTTTTATTTTTTTGATATTGGAAACTTTTTGCCAGCAATAGTATTAAACAATTGCATAGAGAACATAGCAGTGCTCTCTCTAAAAGGACAACATGCAATAACAAACTAGGTGTACTTTTTACAAAGCAGCAACTGAGTCTTTTAAACTACACTGATGTCAGCCAAACTTATGAATCTGCAGTGATGCTGAACGCTGGTTTCTGGCAACTGTTCTTTTACTTTGTATCAAAATATAAATTTAGAATGGAAATCATGGTGCTCTCAAGTGAAACTAAAAAAAAAGCATATATGTATGTGTAAATACAACTGTAATGGTTATATTCTTAGTTATAACAAGTAATTAGTGTTTTACATTCTTGTGATAGGGATCTACCGAAAGATTATCTATTGTACAGTAACAGAGGCAGTGTCGTTTTTGTAAGATTTACTGTAGATTTTTCTTGCAAGTGCCTTTCTCCAACTGTTTATTTATAGGAATGTTGGTATTTTGTACATAAGGTTTTTATGTTTTAAAATCATGTTTAATAAATGTTTTATGTAAATATAACTGTGTGTACAGAGGAATCTGAAACAAAGATCAAAGTGGCTAGTGCAGTGCTTGAAGCAGCATTAAGAACTAGCTCATCGATGGACAGTGAGTATTGGCTTTAGATAACCTTTGTAGCTTGTGTCTGTGAGGTGTAGAATTTTGTTAGTGCTGCTCATGCCAAACACTTCCTGAAGAAAAAAACAAAATGAGTTTTTTGCCACACTGGAGTTTAGTGGTTTGTTTATGTATTGTTCCCATTTGGCACAGCGCTGATTTTAATTCCATAGCAGACATTGTACTCCCAATGTCACATCCTTAATTAGCACTATACTCAAAGTTTTAAAAACGTTTATTCCCCATTGTCTGATTTAATGTACTTAGTTGTAACTTACGGTGATTCTTCTTAATGAATTGCAAGATTCTCATCCCCCAGTAAAACACACAATGAGAAAAGGGCAGCCAAAACGAATGGTCTTGAAACTAAGGGAGTGGATGTGGTGTCAAAGGGTGAGTGTTTTAATGTTTTGGGTAGACTTTGATTCTAAATTACATCAGTTTAAGTTTAGCTCTGCTCCGAACGGACACAAGTCATATTCAGAAATTTCTACTAAACATAATTTAGTATACCCCAAGGTCTCCATTCAGGAAGGTGAGTTATGAATCAGCATAAAGTGAAGTAGATTTACCTAAGTAAAGGTTTAGTTCAGCTCTGGGTACTGATTGGTAACAGGGTAACTGCTTATATTTCAGTAAGCTTACTGGTGTAGAATAAGCTACACACCTTTTAATTAAAGAACTAAAATCTAAAGTTCCTTGGCTGTGCACCCATGTACTGAGCTATGAACACATTTTCAGTAGTTCAAACAAATTCCAGCAGTGAGAGACTACTGAATAATTTGAAAAAAATCAAGCTAGCTTGTTTCATACGCTATACGTGTATTTTTATACCCTAAAATGAACTTTGTATGTTTATAAATGCTCTTCTTTAAACTTGCTAAACTAGGGTAGAGAATGCTGCTATCCTCTGGGGAAGGTTGTTGGATATTTTTTTTAAATACACAAATGTATGACTTTTGTTAATTCAGAGTAATATTTTGATACTGGGTTTTGTTGCAGTTGATTGCTGACCCATGTTTGGTGAAATTGGTTTTAAAACACAGCAATGATTGCAAATTTAAATGTTTGAAGTAAAATCACTTGATACCTGTTCAAGCTGCAATAAAGACATTTTAAAGGAACAAAGTGAAGTTCTATATTACAAGTAATTGACTTTCTAAATCCCAGTCCGAGAAATTTTTAGGGGCTTCACAGTGTTTAGTTCTAATTAAATACCTGCAGGTTTACTTCCATAATCTCATTTTTACCATGAATCTTTTAAAGTTGTAAACTAGCCAACTGAATCCCAGTCCTGAAAACAGTGTCCTGGAGCTGTAGATGGTTGACGTAATAAACTGATGTTCTTTAAACGTGGATCTGCGAGGAGCTTGTTGTACTGTATTGTGCTTTTTAGCCTGTTTCCAGATGTTGATTAGCATTGACCAGTCACGGCCATTTTGGCTCAAGTTATTTATGTATTTTAAGCCTGTGAATATTGCAGCCCCTTTTTAGATCGTATGTCTAAATACGCATTCTGTAGTGAAGCTATTCAGCTGTCCACATGTATAGACTATTGAAATACTGTACTGGCACACATCTGACCGTTGACATTTTGTACCTTTTCTAAATCCAATGTTTCACAATAAAATCTTGTCAAAACATTCATGTGTCCTTTTAAAATTATTCAGAAATGCATATTTCATATTAATCCTTCATGCTATGTCACTCACTAAAAGTCTGTGGCCAAAAAAAGGCAGAATTTAATATTTGCATTTAGTATTTAGATTTCTGGGAAGATCAGACACCTTGGACTGTCTACAAATTCTAACAAATTAGAGCTTCAAATTAATTTCTCTCAAGAAATTGTTTTGGTTTTCTACAACAGGATTATAATACATGGAAGTATTTTCTTGAAGAAAAAAACCTTAAGGTTTAACTGAAATCCAGTGACGTTTAATAAAGCCTTCAACAAGCTTTTTGTATTCTGATTAACATCAGCACTTGTGTTTAAAAGTACTTGAATTTCAGTTTTAGTCGGCTAACCATAAGGTTGTTCTTCACGTACATTGTGTAAAAGTTAGGTGATTCTGAGATTTGAAGCGACATTGATAATTTCTATGTCCTTCCGTGTGTCGGGAGGAATTGGGCACCCACACCAATGCGCTGCCAGTCACGGTGGCTCCTAGTAGATATTTTATATTTCTCTCGATCTTCATTTTTCCACAATCCAGCAGAATTACTTCTCATTTATGAATTAAAGCTCAGAATAAAAAAACAAACAAATAAACCAAAACAAAACAAAAAAACCCAACAGAATAAAAAACCAACAAGAGGGTAAGATTCTGTAGCTTTCTGGTCAAGGCAATTATCTAGAAAGGGGGGATCTGAGTTTCAGAGCCTCACTTTTAAAACTGTATATCTTCTATTAGGTATAGTAATAAATAATATGCTATTTTAATATTGAATTGTTCTTTGCCTTATTTTAATGCAAATTTGCAATGGCTTTGTTGAAGCCATTTATTTTTAAAGCTGAGAGCAAGTCAAAACCGCGTGTGGTCCCTAGTTTAGATACGGCTTCCATCTGACACGTGCAAGCCTTGTGTAACTGGCCGTGACTTGCTAAAAGGATTGCATCATTTGAAGCAAATTTCCTTAAAGAAGATTTAAATTGATATAATCTGTGTGCAGGTACTTAGGCCATCCCGTAGCTTCAGAAGCTTTGAATCACACTGATTTTTTTTTTATTTTTTTTATTTTTTGGCACTTAAGTTTATGATTGCAAAATATAATCTTAACTAAGTTTTTAAAATGGAGTAAAAGCTGTTTGTGTCATTTTTGTGCCTTCAAATGAGTTACTAAATTATCAGTTTGGTTGAAAACACTGCGATAGAAGATACATTTTCTCATGTGCAATTCCTTTACTTTCCTCATGGAAAAGGTATTGATATCTAAAATTACCTTTGTTGAATCCCAGAGAAGAAGTAGGGGGAATCAGGCAAGGGGATCACTCAGGTGGAAAGAGGAGATGTTTGAGGTGCTCCTGGGGAAAGGAGGAGGGCAATGGAGGTGTCGGGGCTAACAGGGAAGGGAAACCTCTGAGATACCACGTTACTCAGGTAAGCGATGTACTGAATCCCTTGGCTGGGTTTTTTCAAGACGCGTTATCTGTATATGTTCAAAAATGGCAACTCTAAGGTAAAATACAGCATTGCTTAAGGGAGTTTTTTTGGTTCTCTTTTAATGATACTGGAGTCCAAGTTTGAGAAATTAACAGAATAAACAGCTTGATTAAATAGAAATATAAAGATGTACAATGTAAAATCCATCTTACAAGCAGTTAGTAATGCTGGTTAGGCCTAGGAAAAACCAGGTAAGACTCTACGAGCGTCCTACTGCGTGCCTCTGCCGCAGCGGGGTGGTGGTGCGAGGTTCCACACACGAACTCGTTTTGTCTGTCCGGTCTTAACATCAGACAGAAATCGTCCTTCGGGATACGTCACGCTAGCACGTGAATCACCGATGTTTTCCCTGGTTTAACCCAAACAGAAAACAAGCCTGGATTTGCCCGTTTAGCGTTACAAATTTTCATTATAGCATGCGGGCACTGTTCTAACTGACCGCCTTGCTCCTGGGAATTTCACTCCAGCTTCTCTCCTTCTGGTGGATAAAGGCGATTTTGCATTTTGACCGAATGGGGTTTAAGTGCTACGGATGCTCGTGAAAGCAGGGGTTTGTTTGGTAGAGTGTAGACTTCTCCTTCTGCTCAGGCTTTCCGACTCTTGGAGCACTTGGATAAGTTAATTGATTTTTAATTGTCAATCTGAAAAGAGGCCTTCCAGCTTCTGAAAAATACTAAAGGCTGAAGAAAAACCTGCATCATCTTTGCATACAAAAGGTCAGTCTCAGAGGCATAAGCAGAAGACTGCTTTTATAGTGATTTCTTTTGATTGCAGAAGGCTTGTGGACAAACAAAAATAAATTGGACCAACAAATAGGTCAGCGTTGCTTTGGACCCTCGTGATGTTATTACCGGTGGGGTCACAGGAGTGTGATGTGTTCCTGCTATGGCTTCTGCAGCTATTAGAATTTGCAGCCTAAATTGAGTTTTAGCTCCAGTTGTAGCCCCTCACCTCCCGTTTTAGTAGCTTATAGCAATTTATTTTGAACCGAATGCTGAAAACCTGAAGATGTTTTCTTTTGTTTGAAAGAACAGATGAATGTGTTTTGCTTTATTTCAATAAAAGATGTATTGTATTCACAATTTATCCTTCATCAGGTACATCAACTCACATCTTTTCATTTTATGGAAATCTTGAAGGTGAGTTTTGTTTATAGACTGTCCTTGAGAAACTTTTAAAACTTTCTTAGACAACTCTTTGCATAGTGGTTTACTTTTTGCAGAATCACGTGTGTTAATTTCCCCTTACATCCATAAGCTCAAAATTCCCCTGCAGCATAAAAGATAGAATTATTTCCTTGAATTTTTTTGGCCAGCCATGGTCTGCTCTTGAAAATATTCTGTGACTATATTGGTTAGAATTCAACTTATAAAAATTCATTATTAATATTCATTCATTATTAATAAAACCGTATTGGGCCAATTTACAAACAGAAAAGTGTCTTTTTTCAGAGAGAGAGTATTCCTTTTGTTGGATGTGAATGTAAAGTGAGGCATTTTCCTTCATTTAAGGAGGAGAACTGTACCACTTAGATTAGTGTGTTTACAGGTATGATGTACTGGAACATAAAAAACCTTGCGAAAAAGGGCGGAGTTGTAAGGCTGTATTTGCTAGAATAACTTAAATCGCTGCTGAAAGGCTAATATTTTACTCTGGTTGGCTTCACCGAGGCAATCCAGCAGCGCTTGTGCAACCTGTAGCAGTGCTGTAGCTGCACAGCGTGTTACCACGTGCAGCTGGGAACAGTATTTCCCATCGTTCCAGCAGGATCTCCAAGAATTTGCTTGCTGGTCACTTACCTGACTCAGGGAGCAGCATTCATCAAAGCTATCGCAGTGCAAGATACCTTTTATCTTACAACAATAACATCCACAAAAGTGGAGTGAGCGCTCCAGTCTTCCTCTTAGTGGAGGGGCATGAGATTTGTCCTGCATAAACCCCCCCAAATTTCCTTCCCAGATGCAGTTGAAACTGAATTCCTGCATTCCTTGGTTGAAGATACTTCAGTCCTTCTCTTGCAATAAATCTGCTCCAGTTTTTAGGGTGTGATTAGTAATCCATAGTGCTTTTTCCTCTTGTTTTGCATTAAAGGTAATGATATGCAAACTTTTTTTTTAAAGCAAACACACCTTTGGATCTTGTTTACCAAAAGGGATGGAATGAACTTTTTCCCCATACTTCCTAAATGCTAAATTATTAAGAGAAAATAGAACTAAATAGGAATGGCTGCCTACATAAGTTTAGCCACTAGATGCTGCTTAAACCACACAGTTTCTCAGGAGTTTATGGTTCTAAGTGCTAAAATGAGAATGTCCTAAATATGAAAGAGCTGTACTTTGGAATGTATTTTAGAAAATTTGAAATATATTTTGGAAAATTGAGCATAGCGATATTAAGCATGTTTAATCTAGTTAAATATAAAAAATAATGTATTTAGATCTATGTTCTGTTTTCTCTGATTGCTTTACCTTAAGAAAGACAAATCCCCATTTTATAGGTCAGGAGGCTGATCCATGGAATGATGCAGCTTGACTGCTGTCACACAAAGGGCGTTGTTAGAATTGAAAATAGACCCCAGGACTCCCCAGGTAATGTGGAGACTGAGTATATTTTTCCTTTGAAGGAGCTGCTACGGATGAGTTAAAGTCTTATTTAGATGTGTAATGAATCTGTGGCATTAGTTAGCTGGCTTAGCTTCTGACCCCTGGAAACCATTATTAAATGTAACTGATTTATTTGTAGTATGGATAGCAGTGCAAAGGTGAGAAGAATATACTTTTGACTTGGAAAAATAAGGTTTAAGACTTACTGTTTTACTCTTTCTTTGTGTCTGATGCATTTCTGATACAGATTTTTCTCAGTCTGATGCTGTTAGTAGTTGTATTTGAAATCTTGTGACTTTCTAGTGAAAGGGAGCATTCTCATCACATTTCAAAAATTCAGGCTGGTTTTAACAAGTCACGTATTCACAAAGATGTAATTGTAATAGAGGGGAAAAGTGTTTTGTTCATATACTCTATAGCCATTTTGTGTAGTGTATTTATATGTTCTGTGAGCAGTCTTAAGGCAGAAGACCGAGGGAACTACTGACCAGTCAGCTCCCCAGTGCAACAGTCCAACGAAGGATGATGAGGGGACTGGAGCATCTCTCGTATGCGGAAAGGCTGAGAGAGCTGGGTCTGTTTAGCCTGGAGAAGAGAAGACTGAGAGGGGATCTCATCAACACTTATAAATATCTAAAGGGTGGATGTCAAGAGGAAGGGGCCAGACTCTTCTCAGTGGTGCCCAGTGACAGGACAAGGGGCAATGGGCACGAACTGGAACACAGAAAGTTCCACCTGAACATGAGGAAAAACTTCTTCACTTTGAGGGTGACCGAGCACTGGAACAGACTGCCCGGAGAGGCTGTGGAGTCTCCTCTGGAGATATTCAAAACCTGTCTGGAAGCGATCCTGTGCAACCTGCTCTGGGTGATCCTGCTTTAACGTGGCGGGTTGGACTAGATGATCTCTAGAGGTCCCTTCCATCTCCTACTGTTCTGGGATTCTGTGATTCTAGGATCTATTAAAATACAGTATTTTGTTATGAAAAAATAAGTAAGCAAAGTTTTGATGTTTTCAGGTTTTCCCTCACTGTGTTCAGTTCATTTGAATAGAACAGGGAAAAACCCAACGGTTGTTGTGATAGCAGCTCACCTGTCAGGCAGAGTGCTGCATTAGTGAAACATTTGAATTATGTGCATGATTGTTGCGTAATCATCAAGATAGTTTGCTGAGCTTGTAAAATAAATACTTTTGCATGAAGAAGCATTTCTATAAGCTATTTTTGGTAGCAAATTTCAAGTAAACAGAGCAGGGAGCAGTAACTTCCCATCTATTTCTTTCCTGTTAATCTGTTGCCAGCGTGATATAATTCTTATACTATGCACAATCAGAAAAAGTCTGTTTAAAAATAGTAAAGTTCCCAGGAGTACTTATCTTGCTGTGCAAATCTTTTGCATTATTTTCTTATGTTTATTAATGGCATTCTAATTAAGTTTGGTATGAAGCATGTAGGACATCAAGAATATGTAGAGTTTTGTGGTGTTTTCCCTTTATCCCTAGCCTTATCTCTTACCTTTTATTAAATGTGTATGGTTGAAGTAGAGTTGTATATCACATTCACCATGTATCCCCTGTTTTCAGTAAAGCCCCAAGTGCTCTACTTTTAAAACAAATTCTGTTCACTTAAAAAAGGTTTTGGATCAAGCTTGGAATATTAATTTAATCTTATTTTGCATCAAAATCATAAGTCATGTGAGTCAGAAAAAACAGTGTGTTGGAACTGGTGGAGTTGATTTCTTATACACAATATAAGTCTTATACAGACTATATTTTTAGTCCATACATTCAGTTAAAAAAGCAAATTCAAAGTACAGAGTAGTCCCTTCCTTCCTTCCTTTTGTTGGGAGAATAGAGTCCTGCAGTTGAATGAGGAATATAATTTTCTCTCTATTTTGTTGCTGTGAAATGAACAGATGCTTTTTTTGTTTCCTGAAAAGTATCTTTGCAATAGCTCACAGAACATTACTCCTAAGTGAAAACACAGGCAAACAGAAATCATAGCAAAAATCAAAGAGCATCTTAATCCATTTATAATGCTGTCATACTTAACATTTTAAGTTGAGTAAAATAGGTGAAAGTGGGGGAAAAAAGATAATTAATTCATATCATTTTGAAAAAGAGTAAACAAAAATTCTACGGTGATTCAGAGTGCACTCATAAACTTGGTTCTTCTGTCAAGATTGCTATCAGGCTGATAAACACGTTCTATCTCATAAAAACAAAAAATGAGTATGTTTTACAAAATGGCAAAGCAACATGTTTTTCATTCTTGGACTATAGTTAGGAACACAGATATTGATGTATTATTTACCAGAATAGTATTAGAGCTTATAAAAACAGTAATTTATTTAGTCTAAAAATATCTCTGCTCCTTTAGTAGAATGTTAAAGAATTTTTTGGTAGTTCACACAAAATAACGTCTGGACATATAAATTTTCTTTTTAACGCTGTTGCAATTTTTTCTGTAGCCTAATTTCTGATTCTTAAATCTTACTAACATTATAATCTCAGTTGCATTTTGTGGCAAAAAGTTCCATAAATTAATCAATTTTATCACAGTTTCTGTGACAGTTCTTTCTTAGTTAATACATTTGTTGGCTTAGAAAGTAAAGGCTGTAACTCTGCCCTCCAGGATCAGCATATTCAGAGATTTTCCTGGCATTTTTGTTCAATTAAACTACTTTGTTGCTAATTAGCACCATTGACTTTTCCTCTCCACAGTAAGATTTGTTCTTCCAGGAGTCAATAGATTAGTCACCATGCATATGAAGAAAAAAAAAAAAAAAAGGATCATCAGTTCCTTGATGTAAAACACACTTCCATCTTCTTGATCCTTGTTCAAGTGCTATTTTTTACTAACAGTAAAACTGACCAGTTTTGGGTACTGGAGTGAGTGAAAAGAGCTGTTTTGGCCTGCTGTGGAGTGACTCCAGTTCCTCATCCCACTCGCCGGGCTGGCTGAGGCCCAGCCCATGTCCACCCACGGACGTCCTCCACGAGGGCATCAGAGGTTGTGCACATCAGGCCACCACGTGTTACTGCACAGCGGAGCGTGGGAGAGGGAGGGTGAATAGGGACCCTGCTGTAATGAAGGAGGGGCGAACAGACCAGCGACCCCGTGCTTACTTAATAGTGAAAAGATGCTCTAGAGCAGTGGTTCCTGATGGTCTATTGCCCCACGGTCATAATGAAGTAGTTTGGAGCTACTCTGAAAAGGATCATGTCTTTGCCATGTTATGCATTTGTTAGTGAGAGTGTGTAGCGGAGCATACAATGCCTTAAAGATTGACAGCACTGCTCAATCCAGAAAATTTGGAAGTACTGCTTCAGAAAGAGCTCTGTTTTCTTAAGTATGGGACAGGGAATTAGAATTGCTGGGCATTCATCCGAGTGAGGATTTTCTCTCTCAGTCCCTTTGTCCCATGTAAGGGTGTTAAAAGGAATGCTGTCAACCTAACAACAACCACTTAGTGATAGACAGTCAGAAGATAGAAGCTTTGAAGGACCAAATATATGAGGCTTCTTGGAGAGGAAAGAGGCAAGGTAGAGTCCTCATGGGGAGAGCAGACTTTGTTCAAATTATCATAGAATTCTTTAGGTTGGAAAAAACTTTTAAGATCATTGAGTCCAACCTTTAACTTAGCCCTGCCAAGTCCACCACTAAACCATGTCCCTGAGTGCCACTTCTACATGTGTTTTAAATACCTCCAGGGATGGTGATTCAACCACATCCCTGGGCAGCCTGTTCCAGTGCTTAATAACCCTTTCAGTGAAGAGATTTTTCCTAAAATCCAATTTAAACCTCCCCTGGCTCAACTTCATTAGCTAAAGATCAAGTTGAGATGTTTTCAATGATGAGTTTCTACCAAAATAGACTAAACATCTGTAGCACGTTCTTAAGGCCATTCATACTGCCCAGAGTAAGAGGACAGTCAGTTTAAGCTTCCTATCAAGTTATCAGATTCTTCTAGTGACCAATTCAGAGTAAAAAAATTAATTCTCACCTTTGTCCTCTGGATGAGCCTATTTTGCATCGTTGTATACGGGTCCTAATTTCCTAACACAGGAAGTATGAATGCTCTTAGAGTAAAATTTACAAAACAGGTTCCAGTTTGAGTTCTTTCTTAGAGCTTTGCTGCACATGTAAATTCTGGCTGGAGTATGCTAATGTATATTACCTCCTGTATTCCTGCAGGAAATCCTCGTTTCTTTTCATTTTTCCGGTCTTTCAAGATGCAATTGCACTTGTTGATGCAATTTCCAGGCTTAAAGGCAGAATTCAGTGCCCTGCTGACCCTACAATAAGGCTGTTGAGCAGAACTTAGCAAAGAAAAAAAAAAAAAAAAGGCAAAAGTGATGAGTAGGTCTAAATTATATAATTTATATACGATTTATAAAAATATCATCATATACAATATAATTATATAGAATATATTATATAAAATATAAAATATTCTATAATCATACCAATTATATATAATATGAATACATTTATCTATAAAAAATGTCTGGCTACCTGTCTTTTCTCTCACCCAATGCGAAGCTGTTGGGGTCAGTAGCGTGGGTCCTGCTCATGCACTCTCTCCTTTATAAACTTGTTTTCTCTTAAAATCAGAGCCGTTCTTTCCACTCAGCTCACCTCTGATCAGTCGGTAGACATCAGTAGGATTGTTCTTGGGTTTGAAACATAAATGGGTGAAATAGGGAGGGGAGAGCGGTTTGAAGTTAGGGTTTTTTTTGTAAATACCTCTTTTCCAAATACAAACCTGTCACCCAATGCGAGGTCTCTGCTCCTCCCCATAGGCGGGGAGGGCCTGGGACCTGTTTATTTCCCTGTCCTCTCCAACAAACCTCCTGCTAATGACAGTTCCCACACCACACTTTCGAAAGGATCCCTTGATAAGCCCCCTCCAGGACACCTCCCCAGTTAAGACGCAAATTGGTGAGTGCTGTGAGGGCTGATCTCTCAATGCACAGGCGACTGCTTACATCAAAGTGAAAAACACACGTGTAAAGTGTATCTCAGAGAATTAATACACCTCAAACTAATATTCTACAATTGGCAGCAGTATTTATGAAGCCCAAACCAACCTCAGAACCGTAGCGTAGCAAAAAATAGATAAGGCAAGCCCAAATGGAGCAGAGAAGGCAGGCTAACCACCCAGGCAAATGTAGTTAAGAGATTTCATTCCCTATATGCCCCAAGCGTGCTGTCTCATAGGTAACTCATACCTCTGTTTTTAACGGAGCTTTTACTGGATGTAACTTACTGTTTTCCACTGGGTACATTCCTCTTATCTTTGCAAATTCTCCATGATTGTATTAACTTTCTTTCTATTACCAAAAAAAAAGTGCGCACCCTTGTGTTGCTGATCTGCTGCTGCTGAGCGTGAGGCCGTGGTCCTAAATGACACAAATTCAGCATCCCTGTATCAGCTAGTAGCCAAGCTTGTGTACTTTAGAGCATTTCTGCTTTCTGCTCTGGGATACAAAACATCATATGTGTTTTGCAGTAGTAGCATATTTCCAGCCATCTGTAATTGCCTCCTACTTGCATATGCTTAGTCACTGCATACAAACATACACCTTCTGCTGAACTTTAGAATTATGTTCCCCTCTAGTAAAGCTCATTATGTTTTTAGCTGTATGGTATTCTACAAAGTCTCTTTTGACAACCTTAGAGCCCAGAAATCCTGATTTACCTCCAAGGAGGCCAGAGGAGATAATTTAACCAAACCATTATCATAAGTACTTACTTTCTCATGTGATCCAGTGACATTTTGATAGAGGTTTTGTTATTGTCATCAGTTTTGCCAAGTAAATGAAAACATGCTAGTATGAAAAAAAAGTAATTAATTTAATAGTAGTAGAGCCAAAATCACAGGAATATTCTAAACCAACACTATTTAATAACTCTTTTACTTTCCATATATTTTTAATATAGGTCTTAAATGATCCCTCATGCTATTGCTAGCTTAATAGTTCTCAAAATCATGGAGTACTCATGTACACACTCACTCACACACTCAAGTGGTGTACTTACCTCTGCCTGCCAGTAACCATCTAGAACTAAAATTGTTTGTCTATCGTTATCTTGCCTATGCCTCTTTTTTCCAAAGTGGATGGATGTTTGGGGGGAGGGTGTGCCTACCTCTGAAGGCATGAGAGTCATGACTACCCAGGTTTCTTCTGGTGATGATATTTCCAGTTTATTGGCAAGCATACTGTCCAAAGAAGTCTGCCTCCTCCTATGCCAACATTTGATCACTTACCCAAAACATAGCTCTCTGTGGCAGCCACTGTTAACTTAGGGAGAAGTTGTTTGGGTCAGTGATCGCCAGGGCCTTGAAGCTGAGGAAGCAGACACTCCTGGTCTCCTCCTCCTCCAAATATCAGCCTCCAGGACATGGTAGGATGGAGCTAAATGCCAGGTTGATGTACTTTGGAAAGCAGTTTCATCCTGAAGCGGGGATGAAATGGGGATGATGTTAGCCTTCTAACAAAAATTAGTTGTATTTGGGGAGGGAGAACATGTCTGGGAAATTTGACTCACTTCTAGCCAAGACAGGATCTCAGAAGAGGAAGCAGATACTGATAGCCATGGTATTCTTTCCATGATGACAAAACTCAGAGTAGTGAAGAATATCAGGCTGCAGACCATCTTAAGGATTTAAGGATCTTTTCTCCCTCACAGTTTGATAACATGGAGATTTTTCGTTTACCCCTAAATTACTTCTTTGTCACTTCCATATTCTTCCAATCTATGCCATTTTATAGTGGTCTAAGAAAAGCCTTTGCAAGTATGTGTAATCAAACTGCTATTGCCATGTCAGTCTACGCTGCTGCATAAACTCTCCCAGCCCCGTTCCTGAAGGGTTGGGCTGCAGAGGACTCATGTGCCAGCTACACAGGCAGAACCGCTGTCCTGGGGCATCCTGAGAGAATTCCATGAAATCACTGCGGTGTAATCTTGCACTTCTTTCCCACTTTTGGCAAAGGAAGAAGAAATAGCAAAGTCCACAATCGGTTATGTCAAATAGTGCAAAAAGGTTTAGTAGCTTGATTAAGGATTACGGTACCTGTTCATGACAAAGAGGAAGTCTATTGCTGCTTGCTGCTCCTGCTTGATCCACATCTTGGCTTTGTGAGAAAGGTTCAGTTTCTTGCCAATATCCAAAAAGAGTTGGCAGGCTTCCTCAGGAGCACCCTGCAGACTTCCAGAGGAGGAATATTACTGCGTGCTGCGTCCTGCAGGTGGAATTAAATTCTATGGAAAAAATGACGCCCTATCAAATTCCAACCACTTCATAAGAGGGTATTTTAGAAGCTGCTTTATGCAGCAAAAGGTTTTATCAGGCAGAAGTATGTGGCCCTGATGCTCAGAGACAAAGCAGCTGTGTAATTCTGCGGCCGGTGAGCCTGGCTGACCGCACCGCAGCATCAGAGCTGGTGTCTGCACGAGGGAACCTGAGACCCTGCACGGCTGGGCGTGCGGGGAGAGGGGCTCAGCCTCTCCGTCAGTCGTGCAAATCGGGATCTGTTTATTCTTTTGATGAAGCCATACTCGCAAACTCTCCATCCTTGCTTCAGTTCTCCTTCCAGGAAAATAGCTCTGCCCTATGAAAATACATTAAGTAACCTGAGATGGTCAAACACAAAAGGAATGGGGAACACAGAAGTACTTAAATGGATAAATAGCGTTGTATTTAAGATCCAGATTTTATGTTGATATTTATGTAAAACACTGTAATTATGTTGTGGCTTGATTAAAATACAAGCCTTTCAGAAAGAACAAGAGCAAAAACATCTTGTCTCTACACTGAGGCTGTAGAAATAAGTCTTATGATGGCAAAGAATAAATGCTTTTTATAAAGCAACAATATAATCAGCTGGCTAAAATAATGAGCTGTTTTGAGAAACTATCAAGGGACAAAGCAATCCCAGGGGAATAAGAGGCATTAAGGGAGGGGTGAATGCCATGCAAGACACCACCAGAGGGAGTTTCTGCTTGTCCTTCTCTAGGTTTGTGTTCATGAATTGCACCACTTTGAAATTTATCTGCGGACATTAATTTTAACTTTCACATAGTGAGACTAGAAAAGTACATGGATAAGATAGAGAGAACAGAAGATATTGGGGGGGAAATCAGTAAATACAGTTATTTTAGTAAAATACAAGTCCTTAGACTTGGTAGATACATGGACCAAGAAGCGTAAGAAGGAAAAGAACTAGATCTCAGTAAATACCTGACATTGCTCTCTTTTCATTACAGTGGGGGAAAACTATTCAACAAAGCAGGAGGAAAACCTACAACTTTGACATCTAACATTTGCAATGTATTTGGAGAAAAAAAGGATTTTCAAAACTCAGATTAAATCAGATGAGTATACTGATTAGCCTTAATTGCTGCTGATAAAGGTAGGAAATTAGAGGAGCTTTTAGACATTTTCGTTACCTTAAAACCTAGCTGAACTACCTGCTGAATGCTAGATATTAGACGTATACTTATTTTCTGTTGTATTAAATCTAAAGTAATGGAAGGAAGATTTGAGCTTGATACTACCATAGTTTTTAGAGAGCTGGATTGCTTTTCTGGTTCCTCTGCCAACCTTCTCTGGACTTCACCTCTCCTTCTTTTAGTTTCCCTTCTACAGATGGAATTCAGATTACTTTCTCCCATGCTCCCTTTGTCTTCCTTGCCTGTGTAGACTGCACACGCTCACTTTCATGTTCTCCTTTTTCTTCTGTTTTTCTCCTATTCATTCTGGAGAGTAAGAGGAGGATGTCTATCCCTCCTCACCAAGGCTGGATGTGGAGAGGTGTTTCCGAGAAGCCTCTGAGAGCAGGGTTATAGGTGTGGGTTGAAGGGTCCTATGGGTCATGGCTGGGGGAGTCATCAAATGGTTACATGGGGACTGGAGTAGAAAGAAGAGGTGAAGCAGAAGGAATCCTGTACTTTCCAGCACGTGTCAGGAACTTCACAGGAGTGAGGGGTATTGAAGGTCCCCCATTCTCTTTTTCTGCACCTAGATTTTTCTCAGTGCACCTCTGTCCTACAGCCGCGGCCCTACCCTTCCCACTGCCCCCCACCCTGGCTCCAGTTGACCTGAATGGTTGAGAGACTGGGTCCATGGTTCTCTTTCCCAATGTGATTTTCTTAAAAGGCATAGTTGGCCCACCTTTGTCTGTTTGTCTATTTAGAGCCCTGAGACATTAGAATTTACTACAGGGATGGCTAACATCATACCATGGAGTCTATTATATAGACGTAAGATTAGCATGTGCAGAAGATCCTTCCTGTTCTTATTATCTATGTATGTGTCAATGTTGGTATTACTTCAAACTTACATACCTCTGGTGGTGATGTAACTGGGAGTAGTTCAGGAATCTCATTCACGTCCCGGTGGAGAACTTCCATTTCAAGTCAGGTGTACTTTTTTGGACTGATCTTTTGAATTAGCTGGTATGTAACATTCATTTACCTATCATTATTGCATGGCTGGTCCACTATCATCCTTGATTTCCTGATTCCAAAGCCCTGGCTTTATTTAAGTTAATGCAGCTATACGTTGCAAGGCATAAGCTGTATTTTTGTGTCTTACCATGGTAAGTCACTAGAAGCCTGTCAACAAGGTCAGAAGAAAATGAAGGCACCAACAGGTTCATCTCAAAACTTTTCTTTCCTTTAAAGAGTTTATCATTTAATTTTTCTCTTTTGCACTATTTTTACCATTCTTTGCAAAGCTGTTACCTGACATTTCCTTGCACATACAAGTTTTTCTTGAGTACTCATGTTTTGAGTCTGTGCTATCAGTTTACATTTTCTGTGTCTACTCCAACACTGCTAATGGCTCATAGTTTCCAACATTTCAGTGACTACTCTCAGGGCTCTCTTTTTCCCAGATAAACCAAGGATTTGTGTGTTTCCGTGCCCCCTGGGCACTTAAAGCTCTTATGTACGGTCTGCAAAATTGATGATTATTTTAATTTCAGAGACTGACATAAAAGACAGGGAAAATAATCCGAAACCTACCAAAATGTGCATGAAACCTCTGGCCCAGAAACTTATTTGAAAAATTATACCAACTCTATTATCTCAGCCCTGGTTTTCTTGCCCCCGATATTCTCTTTCTCCTTCTAGTCAGTAGGGTAAGCACAGTAGGCTAAATCCAGTCTATTGAGAGGAGCCATCATCAGGCTTTTGCATTATTTATGTCCCACTTGAGTCTTCACAAGTGGGCCTTTTCTACAGAGGTGAATTTTACTCAGTGAGAGCCAGTGTTTTGTCTCACTGTGTAAGCATCGGTCTCTCACACAGGCAGGTCCCTGTAACAATATTTATAAGCTCCTTCACATCTAACATAATAGTTTTCTCTCCAGGTTCTCCTGGGTTGTTGTTCCCCCTGCTCCATTAGCTGTATACTGCTGAATACATTTCAGTGCCTCAGACGCTTCGTACAACTGGCAATTATAAAGGTTGGCCTTTGAAGATGGTGGCCTCCTAAGCCTTGTCTAGATGTTGCTGTCTTGCCTGGTAAGTTTTACTGCTTTGGCCTCTCAGTCATTTGCTGTTCAGTTTTGGAAAAGCAGAGCTCATGCTTCTTTATCCTTTCCTTTTCATTTTTAGTGGTTCAGTTTCTAATTCACATTCAATACAGAGCTCAACTTTTCCCTCATATCTTGTAATTGCTTTTAATCATATTAATGTGTATGAAAGCTTACAGCAATTTCTATTGCAGGACTTTGAGTCATGCATGTGTTTTCCAGTATTTAATTTATTGTTTTTTGTTTCCTGCTTTTCTTGAACTTGAAATCTGATCTTAAATCTTCCAAAATCTTTTCATCTCCAAGTTAATAGATTTGGCAATTAGTCATTAAATTACTAGCATAATACACTTACTGGAACTGTCTGGAAATTATGTTTTGCTATTTGAGGATTTTCCTTGTAGGTATCTGGAAGGTTATCATACACTGATCTCATTTATACCTGTTTAAATCCAGAAAGACTATGCTGAAGGCAGAGGAGACACCCTCCTGTTAAGTTGTTGTGTTTAGAAGGAAAATCTGGGCCCACCTTGTTTTAACTTTAGTCTTTATTTCTTGGAGTGGAAGAAGTCACTTTCCTGTACAGGGTTAATTAATAACTCATGCATCCCAAAATAGAAAACACCTTTGAACGAAAGCTGTCCTTGCTCTTGCTATTATGTTTTGCGAGGTGATAATTTGTCTCAAATTTATTTATTTCTTATAACATATCTCTGTCAGGGAAGCCATAATAGCAGGAACTTTGTTACTGTAAAATAGCGTGATTAGATGCTGATATTTACCGAGCACTTTCTTTGCATGTTAATAAGTAGTTGACTTCCACTACAAACTTGCACACCCTGAACTTTGTGTGGAAGACAATATGTTTCTTTCCTTGGAAAAGCACGTTGAAATTAAAAGCTAATTTACAGCTAATTCTTTCTTAAAATTCCCTATCAGAAGGTGCAGAAAAATCTTCCAATCTGTTTCTTATCACTCTGTTATCGTGACACTTCAGGTTTCATGGAACTATACTCCTTAAGGTGGTTTTAGGTGTCTGTGCCTACCTTTTATTTGGAAAATGCTTCAAAACCTGTTGTGACAATAGCATTTCAGGCTAGGCTGGTAGGCTAAAGAATCAGTTTTGAACAATGGATAGAAGAATGTAATTTTAAAATATATGCATGTATGGAAATGGAGCAAAATGCCTACCAATAGATGTTCACAAACGATGTAGTGATGATTATGTTGAAGTGGTGAGCTGTGGAATGGGCTGGACACAGATTTCTCTCATTCACTTCTAGTATGACAGCACATGTATGTTGAGCCATACTTATAGCAGGTCAAATTAGAAGTGTTGTGTTGTGGTTGATTGTTCTTAGACCTTCACTATTTCATTCTGTGTCACTTAAAGCTCCTCCTTCTTCCAGTATTGCACTTCTGCTTCATCTGTGCCTCTCATGTCACTGCAACTGTCCCTTATCGTTTGCCAGTGGCATCAGCTTTGTCATCAGACAAGTCATTTGTCCTTGTCTCCCAAAATTGTCCTTGCCTTTCCCTACACTCCATCTATCCATGTGGCCTCTGCCTATTTTTCATGGAAGTCCTTCCATGCTTACAGGCTGATAATGACAAGGTAAGTCATGACTGGTAAAATAATTTTGTTTTTTATTTAAATTCACACTTCATTAAAACTGTGTATTATCTGGAGCAGAGGTAGTCATCATATAATTTCAAGTTTTCTTTTCCTTTTGTCAACCCTACACTTCCTTGTCTGTGTGTCTGTACTTTGTAGTAGGCCAGATCTCTGGAAGCAGCCACGGTGTAACATACAGGTCTCAGTTTAGCAAAGTACTTGACCATATGACTAACTTAAAGCATCTATTTAAGACATGTGCTTATGTGCTTTGATGAATGCTTTGCCAAGCAATTTCTGTGTCTCCCTGGGAAAAAAAATAATGATAATATGCCAAGAATTTGAAATTACTATGAGACAGTCATTAATGAATAGGCCAACATGGAATATTTGCTCTTCCAAATAGGCTTTCACTATGCCTTCTCTTTTTGTGCATGGAATTTCATAGCAGGGACTGAGTTATTTAAGTGATGAATAGCTATGCAGCTTAGTTATGCTAGCTAGTAATCATGTGAAAGATCTCTTTATTATTGCAAAGGGATAAACTAGAAAGAAAAAGAATCAAGTATGGAGCAATAATATGTTAAGTGAGATGACTTTTCCTTTTTGATGAACATCGCTCCAGTACAGCCAGTGCCAAACCAGTATAAACGAGGAGAATCTGACTAACGTTATTTAAAAGTCTGCAGTCCAAGCTGAATTAAGGAGCAGATTTTGTTCCAGCAAAGATTGTTAGAATGCCAGTATTTCAACCAGAAGAGAGGCTGCGAGACTGCAGGGAAAGAGAGAAATTAAATTTATCTACTCACTTACAGAGGGGAAGAAAGTGAGATAAGATTTCCCATTTTCCCTTTGCATGGGTTACCCATGGGGCTAAGCTGATGGGAGTATTGTGTGAATGAGAAGCTGTATCCCGACCTGGGCCCTGCTCCTGCTAAATTCGCTGCTGCATCCCCTTGGCGATGCTTCCTCCCTCGCTCCTGTGAATCAGCCCGCAGGACAAAGCTATGGTAATGAATGGGTCTCTAATTGCTTTCAGTCTGCACTGACTGCTATTTGCTACCGTCATGGAACAGGGTAGAATCAAGAATTAATTGTGGCTATGTGAAGAGTCTTGTGCCACAGCTGTTCCTGGGACCATTCCTGAGTCGGTGCAGCTCAGGCTACATGTTTCAGTGCCCTGCGGAGGAACACAGTTATTTTTGTCCATCATTGATCTTCACTCCAACGACCAATGCTCTAAATAAACAGCATATGTAAAACGATCATCCCAAGATTATGTTCTCCCCAGTGCATGGGCAAGAAATCAATAGAAGGAAAGTAGTGTGGTGTCACTGAGAATATCAATTTTTACCAGAATAATGGATTGAAATGGGAATCTCCTGAGCATACAAACTGAGGCAAACAAAAATAAACCTTAAATGCATGAGAAAAAAGATGAAACCATGTCATCATGACACAGTCTCCAAATCCCATCAGGTACTTTTCCAGGGAGAGTTTTCCATGGTAGTGGTTACCTAGAGCAATATGTAGTGGTGTGATAGGAGTGCTGGCAGCACTTAGTGACCAATTTATGAGAGGCAATGCAATGAGTCTCTTCGTATTATGAGTGCCTGCAGACCCCAAAGGGAAGCTGTGGGCAAAAAATAAACCACTGGATTTCTATATTCTATTACCTAGAAAGCATTGCTTTCTCCTAAAGCTTCTTTAATTTACATTTTTGTACAAAATGTGAAGAAATGAGGTGCAAAAAGTCTTGCAACAGAGTCAACTAAGCAGCTTACAGTCTCATAAATGGTGAAAAACATGTGCAAAGGAAGGTTAAATGGTAAAAATCAGCAAAGTTACAGGATTCAGCATTGAACTAGGAAAATGAGGGGTTTTTTAATTTTCTAAGACAAGAGCGCTAATTCTATGAGGTCCTCTGAGGTGACATTCAACCTCCTCCATGTTGTTCAGATTTAGGAGTGCTGGGGAGGTCTATATCAGAGATTGGTGTGGTGATTCACTGAAGTAGGGAAAGTGCATACTTTTCATTAGGAGGCACAGAGCACCCAAGTGCTACGATCCCTCTCCAAAACATTGACCCAACACAGACCTTCCCCAAGACACGAAGTGGTTCAGTCTCCCAGGTTGGATCAGAAGAAATTTGAGAGGTCTGACAAGCTGAGTATGATAATGAGTTGGGGCCAAAGAAGCTAGCCAGTTTGCAGGTCTGATTAACTTGGTTTGACTCTGGGCATCTGTAAGGCTCCATCCCAGTTGTTGCCATTTGTGGTGAAGATTGGACCTCATGTAGAGCAAGCCTCCAGAGAACATCTTTTCTCTTCCTAGTGATCAGCATGGCTCTGACCTCTTTCTGAAGGGCCTGTTGAAGGCACATGCTAATGAGTAGGGCAATACTAGAAGATCCAGAGAGTACTAGAAGATGTTTCTTATTGAAGAGTGGAAAGTGTGAAATCCCTCTTCAAAGTGAGATATTCAAGACTTTGAGACACTTTGCTGCACTGTAAGGATCTGGCAAAACACAGGCTCTTTGGGGTATCAGGTTTCTTGCAGGTGTCCTACAAGTCTTGAATCCAAGATGTGACCCCCTGGAAGTTAACCTAGGGTTCTCAGCAGTTCACTCAACAAATGAGATAGATATCTGAGTGATAGGATGAATACTGGCACAAACAAGACCAGGCTGCCTAAAAAAAACCCCAAAAATGTGGCCAGCAGGTTGAGGGAGGTGATTCTGCCCCTCTGCTCTGGTGAGACCCCACCTGGAGCACTGCGTTTAGCGCTGGGGTCCCCAGTACAAGAGAGACATTGAGTTGTTGGAGCAGGTCCAGAGGAGGCCACGAAGCTGATCAGAGGGCTGGAGCACCTCTCCTGTGAGGACAGGCTGAGAGAGTTGGGGTGGTTCAGCCTGGAGAAGAGAAGGCTCCAGAGAGACCTCATAGCAGCCCTTCAGTATATAAAGGCGGCTTATAAGAAAGATGGGGACAGACTTGTTAGCAGGGCCTGTTGTGATAGGACAAGGGGTAATGGTTTTAAACTAACAGTGGGTAGATTCAGGCTAGATATAAGGAATAAGGTTTTTTACAATGAGAGTGATGAAACACTGGAACAGGTTGCCCAGATACCCCATTGTTGTAGATGCCCCATTCCTGGAAACATTCAAGGTCAGGCTGGATGGGGCTTTGAACAACCTGATTTAGTTGAAGATGTCCCTGCTCATTGCAGGGGGATGTTGGACTACATTACCTTTAAAGGACTCTTCCAACCCAAAACATTCTATGATTCTGCTGCAGTTTCCCAAGGTGGAGCCATTATCATGAGAAACACATGAGCTTTCTTCCAAAGAAAAATTGTCTTGGGAGAAAAAACATCTGTGCTCATGAGCGTTGCTATGTGGTGGCAGGAAAGATAAGGTGAAGAGATAAAAAAAGCCCACTGAAGATGATAGATGTCTGACTTTCATGGCTCAATTGCTCAATCCCTGAGAAAAACTTTATTGATATTAAATGCCCGTTAGCATCGAGTGAAGAACATACTTGAAGTGTTGTCTTCACAGATGTGTCTGCTCTTTGTCCATCCTTTGATCAGTGGTGTGTTCTTAACCTCCAACAATTCACATACACCCTCTGCCTTATCATTTGCAGGATCAAGGAGAATATTTTCACTCTCCTATTACAAAGTTTGACTGCAGGAGGAGTAGGGAGCAGTCTGTCCTCCCCTGGAGACTGGTGACGGTTTGGTGCAGTGTTTCAGTGCAGGTATTTTGCTATATCTCAGAGGCTTTGTTTTGCTTATTTAATTAATTGCCCAATATAATTATTTGGGATCAGGAATTTTCTCTCACCTCAGATTGGCAATGACTGGGAGGGAAAGAGCTGCCTAGCTCTATAGTATGAGGCACGGTTCACTTTGCTGGGCTGGCCTGATTTTTATGTCACAAACCCCTGCTTTTGGAGGGATGTAGCATATTGGTCATGCCATTCATTTCTCCTGCTGCCTCCCTATGGCCATTAGAGTGGCAGCTTTTGATCTTCCACTAGGACTGAAGTTTGTTAGAAGTGTCCTGCATCTTGCAGCATGGGAGCACAGAGCATACGTGATCGATGGGTCTGTTGGGTCTGATTGTGATTACACTGATGAAAGAGCCGTCGCACAGGGCTGAGTTCAGTAACCGGCTGCGTGGCTTACCCATTCATAGGCTATGAGAGAAACTCAGGCTGCTGCCACTTATTCCTTGAACTCAGTAGCTTCTGCTTGCCCAGGAAGACAGCAGCCTTGCATGCCTTGCACAATCTCTGCAGTACAGTGCTCACATGGAAAACCTGAGTGAACAAAAAAAAGATTTCCTAGGGAAAAGATTTCTCTGGAAGATTTCTGGAGGAGAAAGATGAAGGTAAAGCCCTGGAGTCATGTCTTTACTGAAAAACAATCTTGACTGCTGATAGTGACTGTGTAAATCTACTTGAATGAGAGAACAGTGAAGCATCTTTATTTTTCTCTCTTTCATAACAGAACACTTAGGCATGAAAACCCATAATTTCCAAGTGACTCACTAGAAAAGAGTAGATTTCAAAGGAACCACCACGAAGTTTGCAGCAGGTGAAAGCAGCCAAAAAATGAGATAAGGATGAGGCATTTCATGTTCATAACCCAGTCAACAACTTCAGTCCAGTCAGCTCATGCACATATTGTGTTCATGTGGGAGACTGTAAAATATGGTGGGGTTTTATGGAATGAAAAAAAACCCGGAGCCTTTAGAACTATACATGGTCTCTAAGTCTCTCAGCTCATCATTTAATCTTTTCTTCAAATATGTTTCTTCTTAAAAGCATATAGTTATTAACTGGCTTTGTTAAAACATATATTACTAGTCTGCACAAATTTAAGCCAAAAATACATTGCATTTTTTACAGTTTGGGTCACTAACTGAATATGAAGAAGTGTGGCATATTCTTCATCCTTGTATTTTTGCATCAGAATTGGATATCTCCTTAAAAGAAATTATCTAATTACTCCAATGAAAATTTATACGACAATCTATATAGATAAAGTGCTTTGTCATGTGTTAGCCTGCGGGTCAGACTTGGTAGCTTTACCTTGCCTTTTAAATCCTGTATTCTCTACAGCAGGACAAGATTCCTCAGCATGCTTTGAATTGTCAAGCTGTGTGAGACTAGATCCAAATCTCGCTGAAATCAGCGTGAGCAATGTCAATAAGTGCAGTGTGCTAGGGAAGAGGTCCTTAAAGCATACGTTGCTCACGCTATTTCATCTTCTGTGTCTTTATAGAGATGAGGGCATGATCAGTAACAAGGAATCTTACTCAACCTGGTGGTGGCACCAGCTACGTGAGTGCCTTGACAAGTCGCAGTCTCAACGCCTACCTGTCAAAAAGAGCACGGGCTCCAGGAAGTGCTGCAAAGCCCTCTAATGAAAGCCCTTGTTAACAGCACCGTCCGCCTCTTGATTGCTATTGAAAGCTCAAGTGTACCCTTATGATGGTTAGGCTGATTGCTGTTTTTTGGAGTGTTTCATGTGAGCAGAGTTAAAGCAGCCCTTTGAAATCTCCAAACCAGAGCCTAACCACCATGAGATGAGACAACTGCACCAATAATACATTTTGCAGTTGCCAAAAAGGGCAGCCTGGCTCTTTTCTTCTTCTCCCTTGCTCCTGGCATCTGTAGCACCGAGTGTGACCCTGCAAGGGGACAACTCAGCTTGCTGACCCACCCTAAAAAATCCACTGTTTTTTGCTGGATTAGTCCCCTACTAGTTGGCTGAGCTGGAATAGCTCACAGAGGTTTGTTCATGTGCTCACAAGAGAGAGATGGGACTGTGTGGTTGCATGCAGGAACCTGTGGAGAATATCAGTTTATCAGTCTGATACAAGCTGATACCTGTCCCTACAAACGTGCCTGCTTTATCCTTAGACCATGACAGCTCCAGTATTACTACTCAATAATGCATACAGTGATCCCTTTAGTCGTTAAAGGAAATCCCCAGGAGCAATCCTGGGCTGAATAACCTCTGTGAAGACCTTTGCAAAGGCTAGTTATTACGTGGAGTGGACAATAAAGGGAAATGAGGTTTACGTTTGCTTATCCAAAAGGCCAGAGAGAGTTCATAGATTATTCTTTCCACAGATAAGCTAGACCCAATGTAAACACTCCTCACTGGAAAGTATCTGCTGTTTGTTTTCCTAACTTTAACCAAGTGGCTAGCAAAAGCAGAATAAGTGAAATAAAGGAAAGGTATTTTAATAATGAAAAACCCAGTGTCTTTGAAAACTCATATTACTGGCCTCTGTAAAAAAAAAACAAAACAAAACAAAAAACAAAAAACAAAAAAACAAAACAAAACCCAAAAACAACCTAAAATGATCTTTTCTACTCGTGGCATGAAACATATGCTGATGTGGCTGCAAAGCTTTCTTCTAAGTGAAAACTGGTAAGATTTCAAGCCCATCCCATCAGATATACATCATTACATTAGAGTAGAGCAGCCTGCTCATTTTAGTTAAACCACTAGTCCTCTGCTCTTTATTTGGGCAATACTGATGTTCTATCAGGTTTTCAATGAAATTAATGGATATTTGTCCAAGGGAGAGCTGGAGGATTGGAGGGGAAGGTTCTAATACTTTCCAACTTGCTATAGAAAATTCCAAACAAAATCCTTGATGAATATAAATCAGCATAGCATGTCTCTTAAAAATCTCACCCACTATCCATCTGTATCTTTAGGTTCATAAATATTTGAGGGGAAAAAAAAACCCTATCCTCTCTGCCAAAACTGTTTACAGATTATTTCAAACCAACCTGTGATTAATTTGTTTGCTCTTCACTGTCTTTTTCAAATGTGACTAAACAATTCATATCACCAAAGTCTCGACGCTCCATTTTAAGTTGTCTGACTGTGCCTGCGTATTTCAGAGCGAACAAAAGTGTCATTTTTACAATGAATCCTCTTTGATAAAACTTTCCACTCACAAGAATAAAACTTTTTTTTTCCCCCTCTTTTTTCACATCAAAAAAATGCAGCATGTCGCAGAAGAGTTTGAAACATGGGGCTGGGTGAGGGAGAAGGGGACTGGCCCCAGAATGAAAACAGAAGACCTGGCTGTCGGAGCTGGTCCGATGCCATGAAGTAGTGATGTTTGTGATAGCTGCTGTTTCTATGGCAACATGACAGCATGATTTACTGCAATAATAGAAAAAGCAAAGGCGAAGCTTTTGTTTAACTTCAGTGCCATGAGCTATTTGTTGATATTAGGGGAAGGGGAGGGAGAAGTTCTTTGACTTCTAGTTAAGCACATTACTAATGTGTCTTAAGTATAAAGAGAAGTCAGTGAAGGGGATCATGGTGTTCAGATCTCCCTCCTGTGCCCACGGAGCCCGCACACACACGCAGACGCGACATTCAACTTCCCTGCGATGCAGAGCATAGGAGATTTCTCTGTGCAGACTGAAATTCCCGTCCATTGCACGGCGCAGGAGAGCGGCACAGCCGAGGTCACCCCACAGTCATCAGAATCGCTGGCTCAGGCTTCGTGCTGGGCTCGGTCTGCAGGTGGTGGCTGCAGCTTGACGGTTAGAGGAGCTGCTGGACGAGGGTGGCTGGAGGTGTTTGTTTCTGGAGTATGTCAGCAGGGAAGGGTAAAGGTATGGCTCTGGCAGAGCCGAAGGGGTGGGTTTACTGGAGCCGCAATGGCTGCAGGGTCCTGATGAGGTGCGGTGGTGTTGCGGCTGAGGTGGGGAGAAGGACTAGGGTTTGGGAGAGGAAGGGTGGAGATCCACCTTTATAATGGGGTTCCCCAAGGCTCAAAGGGCTAAGATGGAGCTTGTGCTGGTAAACAAAAACTGCTTCTGGCTGTTGTGGTCGAGATCTTGTCCTCTGTACTGGGTTGGGGTGAAGGTTTGGGACAAAGAGACAAAAAGGTATGTTTGCTACCTGCTCTTACAACATCCATAAGGAAAAAGTAGAGGCCACAGGTAATTGTTCAGGTTTGGAAGATCATTAAGACTGATGGTAATGAAGACTGGAATTAACACAGGAAGAAAAAGATAGGATCGGGGACAGCGTGGGGCTCCATCTTTAGCTTTATTGTTGAACCATGCAGCACCCCGGCACTGAACTGAAGGCTGGTGTCAGACATGGAAATCACCTCTTGTTTAATTGTGAGGAATATGTCTTGAGTAGTATAGGAAGCACAGTTTGATGCCAACTAGCACTGGGCTGCTTGGGTCCCTACCATCAGGCTACTTGATCTTCCTGAACAGGGTGGCCCCGTGCCAGCACCCTGATCCTTACCCATCCTAGGGATTACTCCCGAACCCTTCCATGCAGATCCACACATTTAAATGGAGGTACTGCTGCTCTGAAGCAGTGTTAGTAAGATCCAAATCAGCCTTTACTGTACCTTATAAAATATAGCTGATGTCATAAGATGGTTTTTTGGGGGGTGTAAATAACAGTATTGTACATCAACAATAAGTATCAGTGTTGAAATGACACAAAGCTTTGGGGATAATTATAGGGAAGAACTTGCCTGCTTACCTTCCTTATACCCTGCAATTATAGAAGGGTGTTTCTTTATTCTTTATTTAATCTGCACCAGTTCTTATTCCATAAGACCCTTTTGTGGTGTGTGCTGCTGGAGTGCATTTGTAAAACAAAATTAGCAAAGAGGACACAGATGTTGCTCTGCATTCTCTTTTTAGCCATACAAATTATAAACAATGTCTCTTTATATTAAGATACACTTTTCTGTCTCATATTGGTTTTAGAGCTGATTCTTTCAGTATGTTTTCTGTTTATAGCAGCCTGTTCTTGTTTAAATATCCCCACTACTGTACTTCATGTGCAAATAACATTGCTTTCACATTCAGCGCGCATATCTCAAATCCATATGTATATTACTGAACTGACGCAAGGACAGAAGAATTAATGACATCGTAGAGAGCCACAAAAATGAACAGTGCTTCTCTCACCAAAGTCTACACTGACAGAGCCAACAAGTGTACTTTGGCTTGTGTATAACGAGGTAACAGGTAGCAGCCCCCAGAGCAAATGTGCCTTCACCGCTGCTACCTTATCTGAGCACGTTAGCAGAGAGTCCAGAAGCTGATGATGGTGCGGGCTGAGTGGGCTTTCACTAAGACTTTATTGCAAAGAATTCTTTCCTACCAGAATACACGGCATGCATGAACTCCATCACAGAGAGTTTCACAGCATAGAAATTTCAAATTTTTTTTCTGTCCAAGATCAAAAGAAATTATCCATATTTCTGGTATTGTTTTCTTTTCATAACCCTGATGTGAAGGCATGGTGACTGCTGACAAATTTTGATTTGGTTGACTGCAACTGATCTGCTAAACAGATGGTGTATTTAAGCTGAGTGCTTTTTTTTCCTTTTTCCCCACCCAAAATCAATAA
This sequence comes from Aramus guarauna, assembly GCA_013400195.1. Taxonomy (NCBI): domain Eukaryota; kingdom Metazoa; phylum Chordata; class Aves; order Gruiformes; family Aramidae; genus Aramus; species Aramus guarauna. The sequence continues at coordinate 399,933 of VXBL01008405.1, read as the reverse complement.
CTAGCTCACATTGTTTTTAATTCAATACATGCTCCCACCAAATATATATTTTAAAGACGAGCTGTGTTAAAATCAGTACTCTTAGCTTCTGAGTAGACAGCAACAGATAACAAGACAACAGTGTGTGTGCATGGGGGGAAGGGGTGTTATAATCGCCCAAAACTGGAAGAAGTTTATCATGAAACTGTGACCAGCTGTTGTTCAGACTCATTCTGAGCAGAAGAATGCACCTCCTGATGTTTCTGTTCATTCGAGACATTTCTGTGCCACATGGTGTCCATCATGCTGAATGCTTTCCCTATGGGCTGGGTAGCTAATAAGACAGAGCAAGCTTTATGTTGAACAGTGAGATGTCTTCACTCAGCATGCCATATGTAATAAAAAACTATGAACTTGAGTGGTGAAAATGAATTTAGGATACTACAGATTTGCTGACAAAAATTTTCTCCAGCAGTGAGCATCATATGAAAAAATGAAATCGTCCCGCTTGATCATTTTTTTTGTTATTTTAATTTTGGGAACAGGATATTATTTGGGGCTTTGATGCGTTCTGCAGTAGGACTTGAACTGGATTTTTAAGATTTTTTTAAAGATTAAATTACAGTTTGGGTTTTTGGTGGGGCTTTTGGATTTATCTTGAAGTTAGAATTGAGAATGTTGCTGTAACTGCTGGAATCATCTGGAGCTTTATTAAGCTAGAAACTCGCAGAAGGAAGGGCATCAGCCTGTAATGGATCTTCAGACCAGGAGTCCAGTCTCGCATGTGGGAAACTGAAGAGATTGATTAAAAATAGGTCTATCTGAGGTAAAGAATAATCTTCTTGATGGACTGTGATGGATTTATCTGTATCAATCCACCACTTAGCCTCAGTGTTGAAGCTAATGCAACCAAAAAATCAGCAACCATGAATCATTTTGGAGAAAGCTTTAATTTTACCTTTCCACTTGCAATTAGCATATTCGGGTTGTAAAGTTTCAGAAAACACACTTTAAAGATCATAACCTGAGAGTACTTTCTACTTCATTATTCAAAGTATGAGACTATTTTCCCTGCACGCCCTTCCATTTCTCTCTAAGTTTGGCAAGGCAAAGCATTTCCAGACCCAAAGTAGCCATTTTGCAGCAACAGCTGCCTCTCTCTAGTCCAGCTGGCAAGCACCTTCACCTCTACTCTTCTCTTTTTTTGTTGCTGACATATTTTGTCTCATTATATCTCCTGAAAACAATTAGACAGCCATCAAATGGCAGTCCTTTCAGACAGCATTGGGGCTGAACTTTGGTGAAAGGTCAAACCATTTTCAATCATCCTCTTTCACATACAGCCTTCCTTTAAAGCAGCTCTCAAAAAATCATCTAAATGCAAGCAAGAAGTTTGCAGCTGGCTTATGTGAAGGAGCATTCATTAAGTGTGTGTGAGATAGTTTATATAGCTCTCTTCATGAGTAGAGAACAGGAGCTGGAAAAGGTCCAGTTGGTGCCTTGTGCGTCTTGTCATGGCTTAGTCAAGTCCTTCCCCTTCATCCTGTCCCTCCTTTACTTCTATTTCATTTCAAACTGTCAGCCCTATGCTCTTCTTCCTGCCTGCTGCCGTGCAATCACTCCATGTTAGCTGTCAACCTTAGGATGAGATGTACTGTGCCTCAGGAGTGCCTATCATTCTGCATCAGCTCTCAAGGAAGCTGAAACGACCGACTTCTATGCAAACATCTATCCTGCAGCCATCTGGAGAGAGGAGAGAGATGGCACCAGCCTCAGCACTCTGAAAGTGATGGATTCCTAGAAAAGGGTATTGAATGCAGTGGAACAGCACAGGGCTTGCAAACATTTCATCACAGCACAGCATGAGGTACTACTCTCCTTCATAAAGACCAGGCATTTGTCACTTGCTTAGAACAGATTATCAAAGAACCAACAACTGAGCTTTTTTCATTTCACTGCTCAACACAATATCAGGGCCAGTCTGTTTTTTGCCACTGCTATTTTTTAGCATTGGGAGTTAAGAACTAAAAGGTACTCAAGGGTTTAAGACACAGATGTGGGACCTGAGAAATATGTTCAGTATCTGACTCTGTGTGGATTTCCTTCAAGCTTTTTACAGGAGGTAAGTTTAAAGGTCCTTAAGATTTTTTAATGTTTTGTTTAATTAAGTGGGGATAAAACCTGCAGTCCTACTGAGGCTTCGTCATTGACTTCGGCACAGATAGGATTTCACTTTCTAGGTATCTAAACCACAGCTGATCATCTGGAAAATAGGGAACCTTTCATTCCTGTTTTGTCTCTTTAGATAATCAACTGTTCAAGGCGTTTTTCATACAAACTAATATAACAAAAGCCTGCGTCAGCTCAGACCACAAAGCAGCAGATTATTGTTAGTGCTACTCCTGACAGCCTGGCAAAGGAAACCCTTAACACTTAATATAATGAAGAGGTGAGAAGAGGAAGGTATTTTGACCTGCGGGTTGCTTTGTATATCCAGGCTAAAATTTTCAAAAAGTAGAGAAGATTTGTTCCCTGAATACTCAATTTGTTTATCAAGCCTATTGCAAGGATAAAAGCAAAATTTACTCTATGTGTGTGGACATACAGGCATGCACACACACACACATGCCTTGGAAGTTGCTTGCAATATCATAATGAAGCAACCTCCTGGAGCTGAGTTCTAGGTCCTCAGGGTAAATACTGACTCTGCTCTTTTCAATTTGCTGAGAAGAAACATTTCATTTTTGAGTCTGACTCAGTGAAAGGCTGATAGCAGCCTTACTGAAAAGCCTGCCTTTTGAATAAACACTGACTCGCTTATCCAAAAGGCAGTAAAATCACCTTTGGTTTGATGGATTCAGCTGCAGCGTTGAGTAATGACTTGAAAAATAACATTGCACAGACACCTCTGCATGATCAGACTCAGCATTGCATGAGCTGACAGCAGCCCATGGTGGGCAGTTACCCACTGACAAAGTTTTTCAAACCAAGTTGGCTCCTGGCTTGTATAATACAAGTCACAGTTGTCTCCCTGAGTCCTCTCTGAGAATGGCTTATCTGTAAACCATCAGAAGCACCTCTGGAGCCTTTTCAGTTCATAGGCAATGACAACCATGACCCGGTCTATGTGGAAGCTGCAGGGGACCAGATGTGCCCAGCACAGCCCCTCCATCCTGGCCAGGAGATGCTGTTTGAGATGGGGTGTTGTGGAGGGTGCTCAGCTCGTCACTGCAACAGTACCTGGTCTGGGCTGAGGCCACTCTAACCACACCACGGGTGCAGTGGTGGTGTTGCATCAACACTCAACACTTGTTTTTGAGTTGCCCATTTTCTCCAGGGTGGTAAAGGGTCGCCTCTCTCTGCTGCCAAAATTGACAAGCCACAAGTGGAACAGCATTTGCAAGGTCCACTGCAGACCACGTCTTTTCATACACCTAAATGAAACACTGTGTGTTGTAACTCACGTAGATAGATGGGCCACTTACTTCTGCCGTGTTGCAGAATAACAACGCAAGGCCCCTCTCTTGGCCTCTGGGCAGTGCTGGATCCTGCCGGGGGGTCCTGAGCCGGCAGAGCAAATGCAGGTCCTGCTCAGGAGAGGCCAATGCTCTCAGGGCTGCCAGGATACCAGGAGCAGGAATCCTGGTGGTACTTCCACTGGCAGCACGCAGCTGGGGACACACATTCCTGGGCTGTGCCAGACCCTGGTCACTGTCCCCATCCCTGCCCTGCTCTTCTGGTGCTGCAGGATGGTGCTGTGCTGGGGAGGGCACTGCCCTGTCCCTCACTGCACCCTCAGCTCCCAGCGCGCCTGCCCTTGCCTGTTGAGGTGCAGTTTGGTGGGCACACTCTGCCACGGCCTTTTTTTAACACACAAGGACAGTTCCCTGTGAGATTGCTGAGCAGGTGTGGATGAAAAGCAATTCTGTGCCGCACCACGCTCAGACACGACCGCAGCGTGAACGCGGGCACCCGGCAGCACATCCTGGCGCGTGCCCTGCCACGGAGGAGCCGTGCAAACAGGGACCTGAAGAAAGGCTCGTGTGCCTGCAAACTTACCCACTTCTCCAACTACAAAAAAGGTTGTAAAGACCAGGAAGTTTACCCAATAAAACTTACTGCTTCGATCTATAAAACGCGTCTTGTCTAGGTCCTTAAACTATCAAGGCTACAACATTATCAATAAATGCACCTGTATTTCACTGCGTAGCCATTTTATAAAAATCTATTTTTCTTTGTGTGAGATCTTCCCTTCAGTATAAGAAAGGTAATTCAAAACAGAGTCAGGAATAATGGAACACAGTCTCTGCAGAGAAGCCGAGGTGACTCTTTACATAATCTTTAAAACCCTCCCAAAAAATTAGACACGTCTTCTGTCTCTTGAGGACTGAAGCCCTGAAGACCTGATCCGTAATATGGATGAAACACATGAGAAGTGTGAATATGACTTAAATTAGCACACCAAGTTACGCTGTGCTTAAACAGTTTGCCGTCATGCTTTATATCAAGGCTCTGTGCACAGGTAGGTTATAGACCCTTATCTGATTATTAATGTCTGTTATAAACATGTATGGATATGTTAAATGTGTTACACATCTTATAGATAGTATTATAGATAGATGCAAGCCATTACTGTCGGTAAGCTATCGATCTGTTAGTCTGTAAAAAAACCCGTGTAACAGCTCATTAAAAGTGAAGATAACATGAAGGGTGACCCAGCTTGCCCCAGGATGGGGATGTTCTCGTCACAGATGTTTCAGATAAATTCTCTATATCTGTCAGCATGTTTCATCACTTGCTCAACAGTTGTCCTATTAGCTCTCACATATATCTTTTCTGCTTACCTACTTGGTTTTGATGGGTAGGATAAGTTTCACTTGGCTTTATTTACTGTACTGTCCCGAAAACACCCTCGCAATCTACATACAATCTACCATATTCCAGAGACACCACGCAGAGCTAGTCTGCAGGGCTGTGTGTATGTAGCAGAAGGCAGCACGGGGCAGAAACCCCCAACTATCTCTGGGCAAGGTGAAGCGAGTGCTGGGGAGGGAGCACGGTGCCAGGAGGAGCTGCTGGCTTGGCCCCAGCAGCAGAGCTCTCTGCAGGCAGCACTGGGGCAGGCACAGCAACGTTGGCATGGTGAGCACCATGCCTCCTCCATCCAGCTCCCAGGCAGCGCTTATGCACGGGCTCTTTAACACCAACTAAGAAGCAGTTCTGGAGTCCTTCTCCTGAGAAATCCCACCTCTCTCCAGTCTGTGTTTGGTCCACAGTCTTGTGTTTCCTCTTATTTAATCCTGGTCTGGTTCCAGCATCCCGAGTTGCCTCTCTCCAGCAGTCAGAGCATGCCATATGATGTGGGAGCTGTGGCTTCAAAGCCTCCAGGCAGCCTAGAGTTCATGCCTCCTGCTTCCTGGGCATGTTTCCTAATCCGTGCTGTGGAAGGTGCCTGTCTCCATGCCTCACAAAGACTGTAGGAAACGAAGAGGCTCAGCCTCATCAACAAACCTGAACCTAAGAGAAAGGTGAGATTTCAGATACCGCACTTCTCAGCAGTGTTACTTGACTAACTCCCTGCTCAACGTGTCAGCTCTCACTTGGAGATGCTCAGCTTTAACATCTTCCTCCCACGAATATGCATCCTTATACCAGGGTGCCTATATCAGCTCTGGACATCACTTCGATACTTAAAGCTTTAGTGCTGCCACAGGCATTTACCCTGAACAGCTTATGCATGAAATACAAACAAACACATATCCCCAGTCCTAGCTCCCTCCCCATCAGCCTGTCTCCTCACCGCCAGGGAACTCAACACAATATTTTGTCTGCCCCTAGGTTCCTCTTCAACACTGATGGTCTCTTTCTTAGTGTCCACCTAAAGCATCTCACTGGTTGCCATGATCGCACAGTACAGTCCAAATTCTGAAGCTAGCCCTGCTACGGGCAGGAGGTGGAGCCAGAAGATGTCCAGGGGTCCCTTCCAACCTACATTTTTTCCTCTGATCAGTGAAGAGATGCCTATAGGTTCATTTAGTTGCAGAAATCATGCTGGGACCAGATTGTGACCTACGCTGTAATGTCAAAGCAAAGCCCAGAGAAAAGTTCATCTGTACTTCTGAGATTAGGAATCAACTTCTTTTTTTAAGTCCCATGTAATATCTTCTTGTTACAAAACCCCTGAGAGCTCTGTCAGACAAATCCTGCTATGTAGGAGGATATCGGTATTATCACTGATAATAAAGTTACAAAGGCATGACTGATAAGGTGTCCTCCTTTCAGCTGGGATAAAGTTAATTTTCTTTCTAGTAGCCAGTACGGTGCTGTGTTTTGAATTTAGTATGAGAATGATGTTGATAACACACTGCTGTTTTTAGTTGTTGCTAGGTAGTTGTAGTGTCTACACTAAGTCAAGGACTTCTCAGCTTCTCTCACCCAGCCATGTGCACAAGAAGCTGGGAGAGCACAGCCAGGACAGCTGACCCAGACTGGCCAAAGGGATATTCCCTGACATAGAATGTCATGCTATATATAAAAATATAAACCAAATATACTTGTTTTATATTTTTATATAATTATTATTATTATTATTATTAATAATCATCGTCATAATCTTCTTTTATTATCCTATTAAACTGTCTTTATCTCAACCCACAAGGTTTTTTCCATTGCCCTCCCCATCCCCTTGGGGGGGAGGGGGAAGCAAGTGGCTGTATGGTGCTCAGTTACTGGCTGGGGTTAAACCATGACATAAGGAAATGCCNTGTTTTTAGTTGTTGCTAGGTAGTTGTAGTGTCTACACTAAGTCAAGGACTTCTCAGCTTCTCTCACCCAGCCATGTGCACAAGAAGCTGGGAGAGCACAGCCAGGACAGCTGACCCAGACTGGCCAAAGGGATATTCCCTGACATAGAATGTCATGCTATATATAAAAATATAAACCAAATATACTTGTTTTATATTTTTATATAATTATTATTATTATTATTATTAATAATCATCGTCATAATCTTCTTTTATTATCCTATTAAACTGTCTTTATCTCAACCCACAAGGTTTTTTCCATTGCCCTCCCCATCCCCTTGGGGGGGAGGGGGAAGCAAGTGGCTGTATGGTGCTCAGTTACTGGCTGGGGTTAAACCATGACATAAGGAAATGCCCAACTTCCACTCAAGCATTGACTGCCATGGACTTATTATGGATATGTCAGTATGTTTGGAATGACTCAACAGGGTTTTCTGGCTATCTGACTAACAATAAAAAACTCACCATTTTCTTTTCTTTATTTTTTAGCTATTTGTAATCAAAACCTGCAGAAAAAGATACAGCCATCACAACGGTTAGGGAATCTGCGGCACACATCCTAGAGGTGGATTGTTTGAGAGAAGGGATAGAGTCAGCACCAAACTTAACTTGCCCTGCCTCCTTGGGAAACATCTGCCAAGGACTCACACGTGTCTGTAGTAAGGTAGCACTTGCTCACGTACCCTTGTTTGTCAACGTTACAGCAGGACGGCATGGGGAGATGCCATCTCTCCAGCCATTTCAAGATTTATAGATTAACAACCACACCTTGAAATACCATCCTCTCGTGAGCTGGGCAGCCAGTCAAGAGCCTGGAGCATGCTTTCATGTGTGGTCAGTATGCAACTCTGATTTACGAGCAAGTGCTGTGTTTTGTACTGATTGCAGATGCCTGTCTGGTTTTGACAGCATGATCTCATTGCTATTTAAGTGAAAGATGACTGTTATGTTATACTCCGGTAAGCAGGAAAACTATGGTAGAATATGAAGTGATCGAAAGCCAGGAGTTATTCTTCATTGCAAAATCCTCTCTGGCAGGCTTGTGGGATGCTACTATCTACTGGAGGTGCACTTCCAACACTGTACCGAGCAAGGAGTCAGTACTGTGGTCCCTACGGGCAGCAGCGGGCAAAGCAAACAGGCAGTCTGGCAGTGTTCCTTGAATGAGCACAAGGAGGCAGGTTGTAGAGTTGTTTTTGAACAAAGAGACAGTGAGACATCTAAACCAGGAAAGCCAAGTTTTGCAAACCAGTACAGTGTGTGCTAAAAAGTAGTAAACATCATTAAAATGATTTAATGATTTTTATATATGCCCGTGCTACCTTCCTTCTGGCCAGACTGTAGAATCATAGAGTTATAGAATCATTTAAGTTGGAAAAGACCTTCAGGATCATTGAGTCCAACCATAAATCTAACACTGCCAAGTCCTACTAAACTATGTCTGTAAGTGCCACATCTACACATCGTTTAAATACCTCCAATTTTCCTACATGGAACTGGGCACTACTTTGGCTGTTGCATCCATCCGTCTCATGCTTCTTTCTTTTCAGTTTCTAGCCAGTGTGTAACTCCTTCCATCTCCCTCCAAAGAAGCTTCCATAAGAGCTTTCTGGCTCTACAGCAACAAGCGTAGAAGTAAGAGATGGTCTCACAGTGCAGAAATGACCACTCCAGCTGGTGACTCTAGCAAAGCTATAAACAGCCTGCTAAAGATGTTCCCAAAGACTTGCTCAGCATGATAACACAAGGCTGGGAGCCAACAGTGAGGTAATACAGTAATAACTTTACCAACACTATAGATGAGTCTAAAGTAGAATGCAAAGCGAAACACCTAAAATTAAAAGTGTTTATTGAACTTCAGAGTGCTCTGACCAGGCTGTGAAGACATGTCTGCCCTTTGCCTCACCGTACCTCTGTCATGATGATCCATTCTCATCAGGGAGGCAGGTTTACTAAAGGCCCAGGAGAGCTACCTCGGCATCAGGAAGGGGAAGATAATTTAGCTCCCACTGCCAAGTAAAGGTAAGTCTTTGGGTACTAAGTGCTGAAAGCCACAGAAGTGCAGGAAAATTGTACCTGGCTTATGTCTTAGGGCTGATAGTGCTGTGTCTTACAGGGTATTTTTTTCTGTTTTCCTCATCCTCATATTCATGAAAGTGTGCTGGAGAGAGTCCCCACTTAGTAGTGGGTTTGGCTGGGCCTTGCTAGGAGCCAGTGGATTGCCCTGTGCTCTTACACACAAAGTTCATGTCCATGTAAGTGAAGACTGTCATCCTCTGCTGATACAAAATGAAGTAAATAGAATTATGCCAACTGATAGCAAGTGCAGATCTTATCCAAAGCTTGCAGATATCCTTTGTGTTTGGAAAAACAGGGGCTAGATGAATTCTGAATCCTGTTTTGGATTTTTAATTCTTCTCCAGAAGACAATGTCCAATCTGGTGTGTAGTCCATATCCTTAAATGTTCTAGGATGAAAGGCCGGAAAATATAAATTTGACTCATGCAACTGCACAGGGCTTTTGTTCAAATGTAGGATACACCTCAGTTGGACATCAAAGAATTTGTCACCTCATTAAGACCATCAAATTAGACATTCTCTTGCTTGAGTCCTCTGAGAAACCTGAAACTCTAGACGTGCTCCAGGCACGTACATCCTTCTCCATCAGTTCTTGCGACTCTTCTCTTCATTCTTTCTGAAAGGATCAGGGTGGAGGGGCTGGACCCCATCTCTGTCATTGGCCTGGGGTTGGACCCCATGTCTGTGTCGATTGGTCTGGAGTCCAACCCCATCTCTTTGCTGTTCAACTGGGGATCGGGACATTGACCCTGAAGGTGAGAAGTGCAGGTGGGAGGCTGCAGGTCTCCACCCACACCCTGGTGTGCCCAAGCTACCCACTGACAGATGAGGGGAAGCCAGGGGATGCTCCAGTCTCCTCCAGAAGCTGTTCCCTGGCAAGTTCTGGGACTGACCAAATGAATGAGGAGACACTAGTGATGGTATTTTTGAACTGGGGCTCACCTGGGGCATGGGACAGTGCTGGGTCCCAACACCAGGACTCCTCCTGCCTACATGGGAGTTTTCTCCATTCATCCAGGGTGTCTTTAAATGTCAGGAGTAGCAGGGGCTTCTCCTCATCCCCAGGTGCCGCGGGCACTGCCTGATGCAATCCTGTGTCAGGCCATTCCTCCCCACATTCCAAGTTCTGCCTGTCGTGATGCTATTTCTCAAATCAGAAGTGACACCCTCTTCCATGAGCCATTCTGTGCAATGTTTTCTTTGAGTCCCATAGCAAAGAAGAGAGAAACAAGAGCAGCCTCAGATGGCATCAGGTGGCTGGAGGATGGACATTCACACTGACGTGGTTTAGGCCCGGCCGAGCACCACGCGGCCGCTCGCTCACCCCTCCCCGGCGGGGTGGGGAGGAGACCGGACAAAGGCAAAAGCCTTGTGGGTTGCGGTAAGGACAGTTTACTGGGACAGCAAGGGAGAGGGAAACAAACAACAACAGTACTGACAACAGAGGTACACAATGAGTGATAACAGAAAAACAATTTACCGATCCCACGGCTGACTGGATGCTCATCCGCCCCAGAGCCCCGCCGAACCTGCCCCTCCCCGACCAGCCCCCGTTATGGTGAGCATGGCGTCACTTGGTATGGAATAGCCCCCGGCCAGCCTGGCTCTCCTGGCCTGGCTCCTGGTGACATTAACTCTATCCTAGCCAGAGCCAGGACACACACTCTTTCTGTACGTGTCCCCAGTGCTTCTATATTTTTCTTTGCCTCATTCAGAAGAGGATGGTTATATACTCCTGCTGCTCCCTCTGCTCCCATACCCAGCAGCTCATCTTTCAAGCCTCTGCAGAACTGAACCGGCTTTGCTTAGGACATCATCGCTCAAAATCCTTGGTCATCAATGTGACATTTCCAGGTATAGTATAGCAATGGTGCTGTTCAAGTTTTAGCTTTCAAATCCTCAGCAATGTAGGAGGGGAAAAAAATAAACAACTGAACATACTTCTCTGTTTGCTTTAAAGATGTTTTCACAAATGGAGTGTGGGAGTTATTTTGCTTAGAACGAGTAGGTGCCAGAAAATGGCGCCAACAGTTGAATTTTGAAAGACATCTGAGAAAGATCAAAGGGGTCATTGGCCAAGCCGTCAAGGAAGAGCCAGCAGTCGTGAAAGCGTGAGCTGGTGACAGCCTGGCTGGGTTTTGGCTGTGCTGGCAGAAGGCAACACAGAATTTTGGATGTGCTATGGAGGAAAGCAGGATCTGGATGTGATGTAACTATTTGGAGCACAGGAAAGGGAAGGCTCAACCAAGTCAAGATTCAGGCCTGAATGAGGGTTTTAGAATAACAGAGGGAAAGGGAGGACAGGAGGTGTCTGGAGAGGGAAGGTGCTGCTTGCCTTTTCTCAGTGGGTAACAGCAGTGTCAAATCTTCCTTATTCTTTACATCTATCGTACGTGTTGGTTATGGGTTGGGTATGTGAAGGTGCCCCTGGCAGTCTGGTTCCCAATTCCCACCAAGCTCTAAAGCAATGTGTATGCTCAGCTGTCGCAAAGTGACCTTGAAAAATCTCATCCAATGTGTGGAGAAAAAACGCAGCACTCTAAGCCTGCAATTTCAATGAACATGTAATGCTTGCTGACACCAGGCTAGGACACGAGATGAAAGCTGACTCAGAAAGGAGTCCTCCTACTGCATGACTTCACTGCTTTCAGGAGCAACCAGGTGTTTCTTGAGAGACTTCCATCTGCCCTGGCCAAGGACGCCCACTGCGGGGGTGGAGGGTAGTGGGAAGAGATAACCAGGAATATCACCGGGCAAATTATCTAATTGCAGGAATTGATCAATATGACACACTGTGGGTAGCAATATCTCTGAAACGTTCTCTATTCAGATGATTCAGAGGGAAATATAAAACAAAACAACAAAGCATAGACAAGTCTGGGAATGTTTTTTTAAACACTGTATATAACGCAGCAAACTCCAGTGGTGCTAGGGGCCTCATCTAGGCATTGAGCAGAAATGCATACCGTTACCCCGCAGTTTATAATCTACCAGGCAGACAGTCAAGGTGATGAAGAGTGGGATTTGCAAATGCACTTGAAAAGTTACAGAGTAGAGCTTCCTCTGTTTCAGTGGGACATCCTTGGGCTGCAGAAGTGTTTCTGAGAATCCTGCCCTAACGAATTTCTGCAGAGAGATGAGTAAGTTACAGGAGGGATGGGTTTAGCCTTCCCCAGCTCTCCCCATTCCCATTCAGAGTCTTATCCACTATAGTCTAGACAAGTGTTTCTGACACAGTTTCAATCACAGCCTTCTTGAAGGTCACCAAAAAGTCTGTAGAGGTTTGCAGAACATTAGTAAAAGCATAAGAATAAGTTAAGCTTACAAAACTCTCCTCAGGCCCTCCAGGGGCTCACACCAAGACATCTGTGCCAAAGCAGCGCCTTGTGTTTTCAACATGTTGAAGAAGCCCTGGTGGAAGTCTACTCCATGAAAATGTTTTATGGGGAGGATTGCACTGGAAAAATGGCACAGGAGGGGTGTAACTCTGCGATTAGACCTTGCTGGGAAGCTGTATCACATTACTGCCATCCTCTTGTCACATTTGATGTGGGAGCTGGGTTTCTTCACCATGGTCTCCACCCTTCCCCTCACCTGATAAATAGCCCTTCACCAGGTGCTGCTGAGCTCATGAAATGGAGCTGCAGTGAAAGCACGGTGTGTTCTCATGGTTTGCCACCTACCTCTCGGCTGGGTGACAGGCACATGAGGAGGTGTCATATGCCCAGGCTGGGAAGATAGTAAGTCAGGAAAGCAGCTGGGACCCTGATGGGATGGACCGAGGCAAAGAGCCCACATTCCCCACCAGCACAGAGGGCTGCAGAGGCAGGGATGAGACCATTCCTACAAAGCGGTCCCAGCATGCACCCCGAGCTCTGTGCTAGTGCATGGCCTTTCCAGGCAATTTCAGCTTTTCATCCTTCTCACCATTCCCAATAAGCAGTTGCCTTTTTTTGGAGGCTGATAGCCCACTCTGGTAGCACAGATACATACTGTTCCCTGCCAGTTGGCCTGCGTGTCCCAACACTTTCTGGCTTGCTTAATGCGTGTAGTGGTATATGGAGATACACTCTGGCTCCAGAGGAGAGCCTTGCTCCTTTGTCAGCCAGTTAAGGTACTTCTTCTCCTGGAATAAGAGGATTTGCGTATGGTGATAATCAGGACCAGCTCTGCACAGGGACAAGACTTCCCCACCAAGAGGGGAAATTCTTTCTTTAACATAGAAGTGGCCCCCAATGAACTGCAATGTGTATGTATGACCAGAACCAAAACTGACTTTTCACTTGCTGATGCTTACAGCTTGAGAGGAAGTGCAGCCTTGCACAGATGAACCCTCAGTCCTCAAGTTGTCTTGTAGAATTTCATCGGAGTGGCAGGAACAAACAAGATGGTTTTCGGCACCAAGCACTGACCCCTTTCAAGAAGCATGAGTTTGTGAGAAGGGATTTCAGAGACTGCCAGCTATTCAAGCATCAGCACAGAGGGAAGCTCATAACATCCTTTCCTCAAAATTTCAGCACTTCCCTCTTCTGTGCTGGTGCCTCATTCCTCCAGGGAGAGTTACACAAGAGGCACAGTCAGGTTTTCAATTTAGGGCTATCTAAAGGGGAAGCCTAGAGCCAAAATCCAGTGCCTGCTGCAAATTTTGGATTTCTGATTAGCACAACTTCCCATGCATAAAGTATCCCGCAGAGGAGATTTTGCAGTGGGCTGACTTTTGAGACATGTGCAAGGAAATTAAAGGGGATGAATTAAAGCTTGTAGTGTGAATAAGCAGGATACAAAGTCTGAGCATTTTTGAGCGCTCAGAAGCTGCAAGAGGAAATCTTCCTTATGATGTTCTGCTCCTTCCTGCCTGCTGATTGTGTTCATTTGGGGCTGGTTCTGTAAATGAAAGCCATGAAGCATCAGCCCAGTGTTGCTTGAGGTGTCTGCAACTCCTTGTCACACTGACACTTAGCAACCATCTCAGGTTGTAGTCTCATCTCTCTCAAATCAGCAAAGATTTCAGAAAGTCATCATTAACCTGCCCCTGGCCTCTCCCTTTCCTGGTCCCACACTCTCTTCTCCACCAGGTTGTCAGGAACAAGCAACCATGGGGATGGGTGGTAGGGAAGCAATAACTAAATAATGATATGAAAACACTGTTCTGTAGGATTTTTTTTTTTCTCTTTAATTGGAAGCCTAAATGAAGCTGGTTTTTGCTTAGGGAAGTAGTTAAAACATCCATAGCTTTTAATAAACACTCAGCTTGCAACGCTCAGCTCTTCTAAGCAAGGAAGGCTTGGTGTCGGTATTTGTTGAATCATCATTAGGAACTAAAGATGTCTTCTTTAATACATTAAGCAAGCCAATGTCTGTGCTACACTGATATTTTGGCATTAGAAAGCAGAAATGAAAAAGTGTCATTAAATCCTATGGTCTGGTAGAGATGACTGAGCTTTGCGCTGCGGGAAGTTTAGCATTCAATGTCTCTGGCTACAGGGACTGGCAACGCGAGGTCTCGCTCTGATCCCACATGCCTATGTTGGATACAGACCTGTTATCTAATGCAATCTGAGGAGTTTACTTTAAAGATGCATGTTGTGTGTCTTGAGCTGCCTCCTTGACATTACAGCTCCAGAAGCACAGGCTGCAAGGGACCTGCTGGGTTAGCAAGCCTGGTTCCTGTCTACAGCCAAAACATCAAATGGTGCCTACCATACCCTGATGAGCATCTGGTTTTAAGCAACTACAGTGTCCTGCTCCTTTTGAAAGACTCTTCCTGTACAGGTGAACAGACTAAACTTACTGCTGGTTTATATCCACTTTTTGTTGGGCTAATATTATCTCCAGCTTAACAGTTTTTCTCCTTTCCAGGTTTTTGTCCTGATGACCTCATAAACAGCAATCCTATCCATCAGGCTTCATTTACTGGGTCAAACATCTCCAGCTGTTTTCACATTTCAGGAGCATCTTCACACAAGCAACTCCTGGCAAGGGCTAAGATGTTATTTCCCTGGGGCTGGGCTGAAAATGTCCCTGTGGGCTTGCACAGATGGCCTGCCAGCACAGCTCCCTCTCTGTGCAGCTGGAGGGAAGCGAAGCCTTGCACCCTTCTGAGCAGTTGGTGGCCAGGCCACCGGTACCTTGGGCTTCACTAAGGCCTTGCAGCTGCCTGCTGAGGGCAGGCAGGCAGAGATGCTGCCTCTGAGAGCATCGCTGAGCAGCTCATCCCATGAGGTGGTGTGGGGAGGTGGCTGATTTCAGAGGCAGGGGAGTCAGCACCAGCCAGCTCCAGCAAGGTTGGTGAGAGCAGGGCTGTGTCCCTGCTCCTCCTCCTGTCCCAGCTGCAGTGTGCCCAGACCTTCCCTGTGGTCACTTGTCAGGACAAGTAGTTTGTCTCTGGCTTTGTGATCTTCATCTGTGACCTCCCAAGCAGCCAGCTGTCCAGCATCGGTAAAGACTCTCCAGATGGAAAAGTGTTTCAGGAAGGCTCTTGGTAACACAATGAATTGCCTACCGATCTCCTTTGTGAAGATTTAACAGCTTTGGTTCCTGGCTTTGCTGTCAAAACATCAAAGATGGAGTATCATTTCCACTTTTTATCCACCTCGCACCTTTGCGTATAATTTCCAGCTATGCTGAATCTAGTCCCAAAGAGCATTTGCTGCCCAAGCAGGTGTGGAAAAAGCTGTGCAGTGTGAGTACAGCAGGTTCATGAGGCATGTGCAATGAGAGGATATGTAAGGAGAGCAAACGCAAAATGAGCCTGAATCAAGATACAAGATCACCCCACCATGGGCAGGTAGTGCTGTTTGGGACATCTCCACAGTGTAGCAGAGGAGATAAGGAACATCTGTCACCTTTTGGAGCAGCAGCTAGAGGTGAGGCAGGGATGTCCTAGTTCATATCAAATGGGTTTAGAAGCTTATGTTTAGGCAAAGGAGTCCCTGACCTCCGCAACTAGAATGGGAGCCTCGATATCCAGATTGCAAATAAACAGCCGTACTGTAGAGGCTTGAGGTGACTGAAGGCAAAGCTGAATCCCACCCTAAATGCCGTAAATGTGTTTAGGCCCTCATCCATAATCTGCCTCTGGTATTTCTACAGGCACCCACTGCTGCGTGCTGGAAGCACCGTCTGCCAAGCAAGACTGGAATATTCTTTGGTGTAAAAGAAATTGTGTAATTGGTGTAAAAGAAATTCAAAGTGTCTGAATTTGGCATATTTCTGGTATATTGATGTAACTACATATATTTGGCATGCAGTTGCATCTTAAGGAAGTGAAACAAATACATGCCCGTCTACCACAGCCTCTGTGTTTACCCAGCACTGAATCTGACAGCACAGACAGACACTCACTCTTCTGCAATATTTCCTTTCCGAGCGGATGGCAGAGGAAGGCTGTGTTTAAGTGTCTCTGCGACATGAGCTGTGACACGTGCTGGAGTCCTTGTCTGCAGAGTCTGAGCCTGACCACAGCACATTTCTCTACTGTAGCCTGAAAACTCAGGTTTTCTTTGGTGAAAATAAGTGGGGAGAGAAGGGTGATTCGCACCCTGCTATGATTTCAGAACGAAACAGGGCAGGGACACAGATCCAGGAGTTTAAAAGCATTCCCATCTTCAAGTTTAGTTTCAATTACTGCAGAAAAGTGCACCTGCACAAACTTTTTGAGACTGGCACCTGCACTGCACCTGTACCCATGGGGTAACCGTATTCCCATCCGCCAGCTATGGGTGCTGCCCGGCTGCTAAACGGGCCCGTACTCACCCCCCTCTTCGCACCCCCAGGAGTGCTGTGCTGTCTGATGGCCCGGGAAATCTGATTTTTCCCTTTCTGGCATAACTCCTGACCCGCTGTATGACCTTTGATGAGCTATACAGGCACACCAGCACTCATTCTCTCACTTCAAAAAATAGGATGACAATAGCTACCTTGTACATGGGGAGAAGGTTGCAAAGCTGAAGCTTGTGTTGGAGCGCAGACTCATGCTCAATATGTTGCTTGATACATCCATAAATAGGATTTTAGGACACATTTCTATGGTAAAGAAACTCAAATCAGCACATCCAGTTCTGTAGTCCTCAATGCTGACCAGGAGCACTGTGAATCCGTATCCTGCAAGAAGAGTACAGCCAGAGGAAAGAGCTGTTTGATGAAACGGCCCCTGCCGCAAGCACCAAATATATCTCACGTGCAAACAGACCCTAAGTCCAGACCTCGGGAGCCAGTTGCCCAGATGCCTTTGAGGATCTGGGCCTAAGGGCTCATTCCAACCAGCTGAAGTCAATGGGACTATCCCTATATTTAAGTTTTTGCTGGATGACAGCCAAAGGCTCAGCATCTTGCAGAACTGGCTCTCATGATGCTGCATTCCTTAATAGCTGGGAAAGAGAGCAAAGCAACGTATAGCAGAAAGTGTCCATCCATATTAGTGGGTATTAGTAACCACTTTTAAAGGCCTAATCTATGTAAAAATGTTTTCGCTCCACCATCAGCAACTTCCCAGCAAAGGCAGGAATTTCCCACGGTTACATGCCCTGAGCTGAAACAAAGGGCTGGATAATTAGCTCGGAGGGGAGGCGTTCCGCACCGCGCAGGGTAACTGCCTCGCGCAGCTGTGATGGGGCTCGATGGAGTGACCTGGAAAATAGACCTGACTTTAAAAGTGCAGAGGGTGAGGGTTTTAGTTGTGCCTTTTTAATTTTAAACGGTGCTGCCTGTGGCTTTACAGCTTCATGTAAAGGCGGGCAGACAAACTGAAGTATGAAAGGAGCCTTATTAAAACACGCCATACATTATGTATGAACTTGAACTTTTCCTGACCTCTGTAGTCCTGGATCCACCCCAATCCATAAACAGCTTGGGCCAAATTTTGTGCTGCTGCAGTAAGTAATTTGAATAAAATCACAAGCTGTTATTTTCAAGACAGTACCCCCAGTTAAGGAAACTCAGGGTGCCATTTATTACAAAGATGCCTATCTCAGAAACGTACTTGAATAACGTAGCTAGATATAAACAGTTGTCTGCAGCTACAACTCCACTGTAAACCCAAGCACAGCCCTCTTCCAAGCGAGCTGTTAGCATTTCTTCATTGCCACTCACTAGAAAAAGTATATTTAGAATGGCAAATGTATAATTGCAGTTAGAGCTGGTTGAAATATTCAGCATGAATACATGATCTGGTACATCAAGCTATTTCTTGGACCACAGATTCTTTAACCTGATCTTGATTATTGCGAAAGGCTCATATGTAGCTTTGGATATTCTTTTTTAATTTTTTTTTTTTTTTGCTGAACTATGCATGAACAAACTGAGCCACAAGGTTGTTTGCAGGCTCTTCAGCTCAGCTGTTTGCTTTTCCTCCTGGCATATGACAGGTCACCCAGTTCACAAGCTGTTGCTTCTCTTCCCTGATTCTCAGCCTCACATGTTTCATAAGTCTGAAATATTATATTAAATATTCTGGTTTCTGTGCACAGTATCTTCATTAATATGCAAATAGAAATTTGATGCAAGGCAGGTAGTTGGCTTCTCCTTGGAGCTGCTCAGTGCCAAAGCCATCTCCAAAGCCACCGGTCCCCAATTCCTCCCCCGCCTGACATCTGCGGTCCCACTTCTGTGGACCAGGAATGGGTGAAATGAGTGTTTCCTGCCCACTTTGCTCAGGAGAAGTCCAACCTGAACCCCTCTGACAGCCTCGTACCCTTGGCACAGGGTCAGCCTGCAGAGGACGAACCAGCCCTCTGACAGGGATGGAGAGGCAGCTCCATCTGAAGAGGTGTCATGGTGGCTGGACATCCCTTCTGCCGGTCAGCGAGCGGCTGTGAACAGGCTAAAAACAGGATTTTCCTTTTCTCCACCAGCACTGGGCTGTGGACTCTTTGATGAGTCTCTTCAGCTATAAATACTTCCCTGAAGGGCAGATGTTTTCTGGACAGGGGCCTCAGAAACTTAGAGAGGAGCCTGGGTGGACGGGGATGGATTTCACAGGTGGTTTATGCAAAACCTTCCCGGCAAGTCACGAGCCCGTCAGTAAAGTCATATCATCAGTGCGGGAAGAGTTTCTGCCCCAGACCTCGTCCCCAGAAAGAGAGGCAGTGGCTACAGAAGTGAAAGAGAGAACTGACTTGTGTTATCTGGAGACGAGAAGACACTTCCAAAAATTCAATCAAATTTGAGGCACCTTTCACGTAGAAATATTTTTAATGTAAATGAAGGATATTTGGCAAGTTCTAAGCTTCTGAGATATTGATTGATTCTTTAATTTTTTTGAGTGAATTAAAAACATTTCAGTGGTGAAGCGTAAAAGATAATTTGTGAGTTTATGTGTTATGAAGTGCAGCCTGCGACAACAAAATATAAAGTGTCTCTGGAAATAACCACCACAACTGTGATAATTGCTGGCAGTGGCTGTAATTCCCAGTGGCTGTCTATACTCAGCTTTACATGAAATTGATTTGACTTTGCATTTACTTTTCGATCAGGGCTCAGGTGATTTGAATCCAGGCTCGAATTAAGTATGGTTTCCCTTGTTAAGATGAAGCAATGTATCGAATGCCTAAGGGAAAAGAGCAGAAGGGAGTTGGAAAGTGCTTTGTTCAAACTTTTAATTATTTTATCTCATTCGTAGTCTGAGTGTCACAATGATCTGGTTTTATTTGATCACATCAAACTTTCAGCGCACTACTTTTTTTTTTTTTTTTTTTTTTTCCTCTAGCTAGCACACCGCTTATGCAGCACGGAGCTTTTTTCCCATGACGCTCACAGAAGTGAGCTCTGCTCCCCACACTTCAGAGGCAGAAGCTGAAACAACAACAAAAAAAAAGTACGCAGCTGCTCATTTCTTTGCCTGCAGACCCAGGTCCTGCAGCATCGTGGCAGCTCTCAGCTTCTACACCAACATCGATTCAGGCTTGCTTAAAAGTGCTTGCACAGTAGAAAGCACTTTTCTCTGGACCTCCTAGCTACTGAGCTTCTGCTGAGAAAAAACACCTAAGTTTTGCTTACACATTTTCAATGAATAATTTAGCTCTGCGTAAAGCCTACAAACATGTCAGGTTTCTCTTTTGGGGGGTTTCCTCCCAGCCCCGATTGCTCTGCTGAGCAACCTGCAGTGCTTGCTGGCCTTGCAGCTTCCCCGAGCGTACAACCTTTGGAGGACTCCAAAGGTGCAAGGTAAGGCCTGTCCTCACCCTGCCTGTGGCTTCGCGGGGGAGCTCGATGGCAGGACGTGGCATGTCCTCCTGTCTCTGTTGGGCTGAAGTTGTTCTGAGAACCGCCTTCCTTTGGCACAGTTTGGGAAATTGCCCTGAGGACATAAAACACAAGCAAGGACACTGAGGTCAGCCCTAAGCAGGTGAGATCCAGACACCACCCCAAAGAGTGGGCATCTCGCTTGCAGCCCCGCTCTCTTCCTTAGGAAAGGAGGCAGGCAAGCAGCTCCTCTGGTCTCTGCTCCCTATGAGGAGAGCAATGCTGGAGGAGAACAAGAAGACCTTAAAGGAGGGGGAAGATTGCCACCTCACCCAGGGACCCCCCCATCCTTCTGCATCTGGCAGCAAAGACAAGGGACAGGCCACATTTGGACACTGCCCGTGTTGGAGGGACCTTTGAAGGTGGCTCTTTCCTTGCCACTGGTACAATTTCCCATTGACTTCCCAGAAGCGTTCGTCTCTGGCACAGGGAAGAGCGGTCTTTCACCGTGACTGAGCCGTACCTCAGCGCCAGCCTCCCTGAGCTCTGCCCATCCTTTCGTGAAGCAGGAGTGAAGCCAAGGCTGGGCAGAAGATAATACACCCAGGCTCTCCAAGGGCAGGAAGAGTCCTAATCATCAGAACTATTTTTGGAGGGATCTTTTAGCTTTATCCCCCTTCACCCCTCTGAAGCCAGAGAACAGAGCCAAAGACTCAGAGGAAAAAAAGAGGATAAAAGGATTTTTCTTCCTAAGGGGAGGAGGGACCATTATCAGAGTCACAGAGAGAAGATCAAAAAGAGCTACACAAAGCAGAGGGGCAGGCACTTTCAGTCCGGAGGAATGAATTGTGAGCCGTCAGACTACCTTAATAACAAATTTCTAAGCCCCACACATCTGTTAATTACATCCCACCAAACTAATATTGCATTAGCACGTCTTGTTAATGCATTAGAAATCAGAGCTGCACCTTCAAATTTTGAGGATCTGTGATAAATTGAGTAAGGGAAAACCAAGCAGCTGTGCCAGAGGGACTCAGTATGTTGTCCCAGCTGTGGTGGCAAAACTGTCCGAGCAAGGGACTGAGCCACCAGTGCCACCTTCACCCACCCAGGAAGGCGCTGGCGAGAAGCTGCTTGCAAAATCTGCTCAACTCTATTGCCCCAAACATCTTATATTCGCACAGTTTCTGTGTGCATCTGCAGCTAGTCCACAAGGATGTCAGCCTCGCAATCAGTATGGTTTTCATCAACAGGAACAAAGACATGTGAATAGCTACTGGCAAGCGGCCAAAACTTTCCCCCATCACATTTTTCACAGTCATTTTGAATATGACCTCAAGAAGACCTGTTTGTTTTGCCATAAAAGGCGAAGGGTCTAATCCCAGGCAGTTTTGTGCTGATGCTTCAAGTTTTGCAGGCATAAAAGCTTCTGCCTGAAGGCATTAGTAGAGTAAAGGGAGTCAAGATTGGTTATGTCCTGTTTTTTCACAGGATAAAAGGAAAAATTACACATAGACCCAAGAAGGAGGTGTGGTACTTAACACATCAGCACTTGCTAATAAATGCTACCCAGGCTTAGATATTAGAAATGTGTGTGTTCGTGAGTATGTCTGGTGACAAGAGAAATGCAGTGTAATTTATTAGTGGTGACTGCAGCACAACCGACTGCTCTTTGCCACTGCAGAAAGTAAGAAATTACTCCAGTCACAGTTCTTGCCACTTTACACGTGGGACACACTTGGGAACTCCCTCCCAGGTGAGAGGCAAGCATTGTTTTTGAAACAATGATGCTTAATAGATAACACATAGTTCAAGACCAGTTAAATTCAGTAGACTAGGTCAACGGGCCCTGTCCTGCAGTCAAGAGAGACTGGTCCTCAAAGGATGCCCTCTCAGCTCACAAACAAGGATCAATGGCGTGCATTTTTGACAGCTCCATCCCTGACTTACTGAGTGTCATGGAGAAATCTGCTTCACCTGGGTGTGTGGTGTTTTCCCTTTCCCAGTTTTTTTCCTATTCAAAATGTGAGCTCTTTGGAGTTTACATCTAGCACAAGATGTATCTGTGAACTTCTATGAGAGAAATAAGTAAAACCTACAGTTCAATGCCGAGTGACAAGTCCCTCCCCCAAAGGGAAGTTGACACTGATATTGTAAAACTCATTTTTGCAAAGATGTCACAGGCTACATCAGCAAAAAGTTTGCTTGCCCATGATGATGGACTAATCATCTAACTCATAGAATCATAGAATCATAAAATCATAGAATCATAGAATCAGAGAATGGTTTGGGTTGGAAGGGACCTCAAAGCCCATCTAGTTCCAACCCCCCTGCCATAGGTGAGGACACCCTCCACTAGACCAGGTTGCCCAAAGCCCCATCCAACCTGGCCTTCAACACTTCCAGGGAGGGGGCATCCACAGCTTCTCTGGGCAGCCTGCTCCAGTGCTTCACCACCCTCACAGTAAAAATTTCTTCCTAATAGCTAATCTAAATCTACCCTTCTTCAGCTTAAGGCCATTACCCCTTGTCCTATCACTCCATGCCCTTGTAAACAGTCCCTCTCCAGCTTTCCTGTAGGCCCCTTCAGGTACTGGAAGGCTGCTATAAGGTCTCTCCAGAGCCTTCTCTTCTCCAGGATGAACAATCCCAACTACCTCAGCCTGTCCTCACAGGAGAGCTGTTCTAGCCCTCTGATCATCTTCATGGCCTCCTCTGGACTTGCTCCAACAGCTCCATGTCCGTCTTATGTTG
>VXBL01008405.1:323943-377054 GCA_013400195.1 Aramus guarauna | reverse complement strand
GGAGCAGGCTCCTGGCAGGACCTGTGGCCCCGTGGAGAGAGGAGCCCAGGCTGGAGCAGGTTTGCTGGCAGGACTTGTGACCCCGTGGGGGACCCATGCTGGAGCAGTCTGCTCCTGAAGGTCTGCACCCCATGGGAGGGACCCACGCTGGAGCAGTTCGTGAAGGACTGTAGCCCGTGGGAAGGACTCACATTGGAGAAGTTCATGAAGGATTGTCTCCTGTGAGAGGGACTCCATGCTGGAGCAGGGGAATGATGAGAGGAGTCCTCCCACTGAGGATGAAGAAGCGGCAGAAACAACATGTGATGAACTGACCGTAATCCCCATTCCCCATCCCCCTGTGCCACTGAGGGGGAGGAGGTTGAAGCTGGGAGTGAGGTTGAGCCTGGGAAGAAGGGAGGGGTGGGGGGAGGTGTTTTAAGATTTGATTTTATTTCTCATTGCTCTATTCTGTTCTGTCCAGTAATAAATTAGATGAATTTCCTCTCTAAGTTCAGTCTGTTTTGCTCGTGATGATAATAAGTGAGTGATCTCTCCCTGTCCTTATCTCGACCCACAAAGCTTTTCATTATATATACTTTTTCTCCCCTGTCTAGTGAATGAGGGGAGTGATGGAATGGCTCTGGTGGGCATCTGGCCCCCAGCCAGGGTCAACCCACCACACTCGACCTGCTGGTCACACTTCTTCTGATGCAGCCCAGGACACAGTTGGCTTTCTGGCCTGCAAGCGCACATTGCTGGCTCATGTTGAGCTTCTTGTCCACCAACACCCCCAACTCCTTCTCCTCAGGGCTGCTCACAATCCATTCTCCTCCCAGCCTGTAGTTGTGCTTTGTATTTCCCTGACCCATGTGCAGGACCTTGCACTTGGCCTTGTTGAACTTCATGAGATTTGTACAGGCCTACCTCTCAAGACTGTCAAGGTCCCTCTGGAACTCTACAGATTATTTACACAATGGGATAAAGTATATGTTACTTTGCATTCACACAGTTGTCTTACACATGGGCTGGGCAAGTCAAAGGTTTTCTGGCTTGGACTCATTTGAAAAACTGTTCTTACAGTGTTCAGTTACACTGGAAGATGAGCACAAAAAAAGCAGAAGAAACCATGTAGAAAGTTGTAAAAAAGTCCTCAAAAGGAGAAAGTGCAAGTGGGGAAGGCCAGTATGCAATGGCGGGTATTGGAAAGCAAGTATACAGCACTCCAACATGTTGGATACATTGTCCAGGAAAAGTTCATCCTTGTGAAGGTATTTCCTCCTTCCAGTGCCAAAACCAAGGAAAGCTGGAGCTACTGGTTGCAGAAGTTCCAGTTGTATAAGATAGACCGTGGTGGAGGGTTGTTTTAACTGACACGGTCCCCTTTTTAAAAAGGTGTTCCCCTTGCCTGCTTTCATGGGTTGCTGTTAGGTTCTGCTAGTCCTGTCTGTCCATCACAGGTACTTGTTCTTTGTCCTTTGTATGATCCATGCTGCTATTTCTTAAATTTCTTTAAGGATACTTAGTTTCACCTGGACTGAATGACTACACACACAAACTGTCATAAAAGGTATTTAAATAGGTGAAAAGACAATACACTTATAAAACTAGAAACACTGTTGCTAAGCTGAAAAGGTAAGACACATTTTTTTAGCACTCTTGAAGAGTTTGTTTAGATAATAATTTATGCAGAAAATTAACTCACCCAGAATTATGCTGGACAGATAATATTTTGCTGCTTTGTTTTTTATTATAGCATATGCAATTTTAATTTTTTGAGGTCTTTGGAGTGATAAAGTTCCTGAAATACTCAATTTATCTTTATTTAACTCTGAAAGGGGTAAATTGAATGACCTGATTAAGACTGAGTCAGTTGCCCTGACCTTGACTGAAGGGAAATCGAGGACTACTGCTATAGGACTTTACTGCGAGGAATTAAAGAAGTTTAATACAAAATGTGTCAAACAAGTATTTATGAAAAATAAGCCTGGAGTACCCAGTGTGACATTTTTAGGAATTTCCAAAAGTGATTGATAAGGGTAACTGCATAAATATAGCATATACTTCCACTTCCATAAAATACTTGATATACCATGCACTTCCCAACAAAGAAGCTACAGTGATAGAAAACTCATAGGACATATGTTGAAAGGATATCCTGTAGGTTAAACACAGATTCTGGTCCTGGAGCAGATGCTAACTGAGAAGCAAGTGCTAAGCAGGTATCTAAGCCATGGAAGTAGTTTTGGGGCCTTTTCCAAGTGCTGTCACTGACACACTCAGGGCCCTGGGGAAGATGGTTACAATCTCTCTGCTTCATTTTACCAAATATCAACAGGCATTTTCAGCCCCTGGTATGCAAGTTGCTCTATCAGTGTAAAACCCGCTATTACAGAACCAAATCTGTCCACAGATCTCCTTGCTCGTTAGGGACTGCTGCCTTGCTGAAGCCAACTACAGCTCCATGGCCCTCTTAATGGGATTTCTTTTTTCCATCTCCTATTCTACTAATGTCTCCGCTAGTTTACTTTCAGGCACTATAATGTGAATTCTGCTACACAGGTCAGAGCTGGTGATGACATAAGGGAAAATATCAAGATTACCACTTTTTTTTTTTTTTTTTGATGTGTGGATGAGATTTCCAGCTCAAAGCCATACATGCTCAGGTGCAGGTTGTCACACTCGAGGAACTGCCCACAGTGACATGTGTCCTGAGGGAATTGGTGGATTAAGTTGCTAAACCACTATCCATCATATTTGAGAAGTCATGGCAGTCCGGTGAAGTTCCCACTGACTGGAAATGGGGAAACATAGCCCCCATTTTTAAGAAGGGAAAAAAGGAAGACCAGGGGAACTACAGGCTGGTCAGTCTCACCTCTGTGCCTGGCAAGATCATGGAGCAGATCCTCCTGGAAACTATGCTCAGGCACATGGAAAATAAGGAGGCGATTGGTGACAGCCAACATGGCTTCACTAAGGGCAAATCGTGCCTGACAAATTTGATAGTTTTCTATGATAGGGTTACAGCATTGGTGGACAAGGGAACAGTGACAGACGTTATCTACCAGGAATTGTGCAAAGCATTTGACACTGTCCCTCACAATATCCTTGTCTCTAAATTGGACAGACATGGATCTGACAGATGGACCACCTGGTGCATAAGGAATTGGCTAGATGGTCACATTCAAAATGTTGCGAACAACAGCTCAATGTCCAAGTGGTGAACAGTGACGAGCGGTGTTCCTCAGGGGTTGACATTGTGACCAGCACTGTTTAACATCTTTGTCAGCGACATGGGCAGCGGGCTCAAGTGCACCCTCAGCAAGTTTGCTGATGACACCAAGCTGTGTGGTGTGATCAATATACTGGAGGGAAGGGATGCCATCCAGAGGGACCTTGACAGGCTTTAGACATGGACTCNAGATTTAGATTAGCTATTAGGAAGAAATTTTTTACTGTGAGGGTGGTGAGGCACTGGAACAGGTTGCCCAGAGAGGCTGTGGATGCCCCATCCCTGGAAGTGTTGAAGGCCAGGTTGGATGGGGCTTTGGGCAACCTGGTCTAGTGGAGGGTGTCCCTGCCCATGACAGGGAGTTGGAACTAGATGGGCTTTGAGGTCCCTTCCAACCCAAACCATTCTATGATTCTCTGATTCTATGACGATAACTGAAAAAAACGTACCCTCCAAAAAAACTGCTCCTGGAAAGAGAAAACCTGCTGTGATTTTTGTAGCTACACTCAGGGCAAAGGTCCATCAAATTAAAGGCTGCTTTTCTCTCTTTCCCCATCCTCTTCATTGCTTCATCTGACTCCTTGCCCTCTGTGTTGGAGTGAAACTGGTCCTGCCTATCCCAGGTCTGGAGCCTGGGGCTGGCCTGTCCGGTTGCTGTAACTGCTGCAGGAGGTGGCACATTGCCCACGTGGAGAAACCCTGTGGGGATTTCAGCTGTGCTCCAGCACATCTTCTCCTTCACGTGTGCAAGCTGCAATTCGAAAGACACAATTTGGACAACTCAGTGAGGATAGGTTTCCATGTGTGATGCCACATCCAGATGTACAGGTCATTCTCACTGATAAATTTTAAATCCCTGCTCCAAAACATGGATATGCTTTGTGGGGTTTTTTTCTAAGAAAACAGCCACCAGAAATGTATTTTTCTTCTCTCAGCCATTCTGGCTGAAATTAACCCCTGCAGATATGTAGAAATCAGCCCAGAATAGACATGCAGAACAGAAAGTCCACACAGTTCAACTTGGGCCATTGTACAAATAACTGCAAACAAGGATACCTAAGGCAATCGTCATAATAACAATGCCCAGAGCAGCCAGATGATAGACAGGAACCCAGTAACCTCTGAAATGCCAGAACAACTCTGCAGCTTGCTACAGCTGCACTGGTTTATAGACCACAGTTATTCTAACCAATGAGGGCATTTTATTATATTACATTATATTTTATTATATTATATTAATTCTATTAGGGTTTCTTTGGCTGTTTAAAAGAAGAACAAAGTCTCACAAGAGCCCCGGTCCCTTGCAGAGAGAACCATATGAAAATCTCCTGATAAATAACAGTTGCTGAGAGCAATTGCTCAACCCACATGCTGCCTTGTACAGAAATGATCATCCACAGAAAGATTTTAAGAAAACAGGAGACTGCCTCAGAAAAAGCAGCAGGAGGGATGGAGGAGTGGGGGAAATGGTGTACGGAGGCTGGAAACTTCTGCCAAGCATTGCTGTGCAACTGCTCGCCTCAGTCAAGTGGTTTTTCTTTAAATATTTGCAGCATCAGGGCATGGGTTGGTAACTTGAATATTAATATAGTACATCAGCACCTTCTAAATGGGTGCCTAAAAGCTGCAGGGTTCTTCCTGCCTGTGTTCCTTCTCCTTCCCTCTCCCAGCCATCTCCACTCTGTGCAGTTGTACCAGGTCATTTAAGGGGGAGGGGAAGGCTCATCTGGAAAACTGCTGCATATTTATAATAAGACCATCTATTACACCAGTGCAGGATGGAATTGAAAACATATGGTGCCCTGGGAGCGGCTGTTTCTTTTTTTAGGCCTCTTATGCCCTTCAGAAATGTCAAGATAGAGGAACGAAAATGTCAGGAAACTGCAATATGCTTACTCTAAAGGCTTCCCGTCGGTGACGTATTTATGAAGCTGTTGGAAATTTGATTCACACCGAGCACGAAGAATCAGGTTTTAAAGATCCACATTAACAGAGCAGTCTGCTAAAGCCAGTACTCCTGATCTGTACCTTGGTGGGACCTTCTGCTGCTTGGACACAGGTCCGCATGCACCTCAGGAGAAAGTCCCCACTCCTGTAGCAGCAGCTTGATGCCACTTGCTTGTAGGGGTCTAGTGGAATGTCCTCCAGGAGCTGGGCATCACCGCGGTGGTGAGCTGCTGCAGTGGATGGTGATGGAGCAGCTGGATGGGACAATCCAGCACGATTCATATGCAATTCTCCATGTTTAAAAAACGATAAATGTGATCAAACAAACCAGTCACCTGGTAGTCTCTGCCCACACTGTGCTAGCACTGGGACAGTGTTCTGGGGCTGTTGCAGCTCACTAGTGAGCGTGGAGCCACATGGACCAGTTACAGCTGTCTGAAAAGTCCTCCTAAAGTTTTGTGTTTAGTGTTTTAGCCAGAGCTTTCTTAGGGCTAATCACTTTTTAAAGGCCCATATGTCAGCATCAGCATGGTACAACAGAGGCACAGCAGGTCCCTCAGACTATATGAGGCCAATCAGGAGAGGAGCAACAAGCCCTGTTCCCTCCCAGGACTATAGAACCCACTTACCTGCAGAACCTGTCGAGAGATTGATCTTACAGAGTACACACCAACATCAGGGGCCTGAAAGCAGCCCAGAGGAGCTGCCAGGGAGCGGAATTGTCTCCAGTACAAGGCAAACTAAAGCTACAATGCTGCACTTGAAACCAATTGCAAATACAACCTGCTGCTGTCTCAGATGCAAAGCCCTGACTGTGCTCCAGTGGCAGTGACTTGGCCACCACGTTGGAGCTGACCTGCATCAGAGGGCACATCTGGGCATCCCAGTACCCTTCCAGCTTCATGGAGGTTAAATCAGAGACCTCAAGTCATTGGTTGGTGGCTTTAAAATTCCCAGGTAAGTCCCAGTGGAAGAAACATGGGGCTCAGGATCATGGTGTTCTCCCAATTTAAGGAGGCCAGGAGCATGAGCCTGAGCTGGACCGCCTGCACCATGGGGCAGCAGCAGCATGTCTTTTCCTTGCTTATGGCCAATGACATAGTCCAACAGAGAGAAGAGGCAGAGGCTTCCAGAAGGAGGCTGGAAGAGATGGTGGAAATATTTCAGTCAAGCTTCTCAGGGTTTTAAATAAATTAGACTTATCAACCATAGTGGTATGGTTGGTCTGTTTTGGGTTGTTGGTTTGGTTTTGGGTTTTTTTCTTTTTTTTTTTCATTTTTAGCAAAAATTTCTGGCAAGGAGCACAGAGCTGCGACCATATTGCAAATCTCGCTATGGGCTGTATTAGAGGAAAAGGATGTGGGAGGTCTTGGAATAGAGAAGGTCTGAGGGAAACAGATACGCACTGTTTCTGAGCCCAGAGTCTGGGAAAAGTGGTAAAGCATGGACAGATTATAGAGGGCCAGAGTGTTGGACCATTTACGGAACTGGTCTGAGCAAGAAGAGAAAGGATGGGTCAAGGAGCTTACCCCTTGAGCAAGGAGCTCAGCACCTCTGACATGCCAGCAGGATGGGCTCAGCAGGTTACCTTCCATCTGCAGCTCACACACACACACACACACACACACACACACGTGAGATAACTTCCTTCTACTTCTGTTCATCATGCTGGGGATAACAACCCTCAGACAGGCACTTTCCCCAGAGCAAGTGGATTTGGGTAGCTCATTTGCAGGTGAGTCCTGAAGCTGTGCCTCCAGCAGGGATGGGGCCGTGGAGCTTCCCCACTCCAGATAAAGAGAAAAGAGGCAGAGAATATAATTTTGGAGCACAAGGTATGAGATACCGGGCAGAGCATGAGCAGCCCCAAGAGAGGGGACAACAGCTTAGAATAGTTTTGGTTCTGCCTCTAAACCCTGGTGTGCATCTCACATAGCTCCTAGCTGCTCTCCTCCCTTCTGTGTGCCCCTGCTGGCAGGGGGATAGACAATGCTGGAAGTCATATGGCAGAAGAGGGTAATAAAATAAATATCAGCGTATGCAGAGCACACACACACGAACAAAAAAATGGATAGAAACGTGATATTGGAGAGAAAATAGGAAGGACTGCATGAGCAAAAAGGGATATCGCAAACTCCTGGAGGAGATTAGCATGTGAGCAGTGGTACATAAAAATTCAAACAACCCACACTTCTGCTTGCAGGAACAGTCTCTGCTGGTCTTTCGCATATTTACGTCTCTTCTTTCATCCCAGAACCAGTCTGCACATTTCCAAATGCAGAAATCCCTTCTGCTGGTTGTAGGTGGGGGGCAATAAGCTTTATTTCCAGCACCTTGGGCTCCACTCAGTTCTCTGAGAGGAGGGGAGAGGAGGAATTGATAGACGGTAGCAGCTGGGACTGAAGAGACTCATGCTGGAAATGAGGAATGACAAAGAAAGAGAAGAAGGACATGGAGAAAGAAATTGTCTGAAATCCAATCAGCTCTTGGGCATGCTCAGACCTATATGGATCTCTGTGGATGCTGGGTAGTATATAAATTTGGATATAAGAAATATCAATAAGAAATGCAGTCACCGATCTCCCTCTGTTCCATGGGCCAGGCAAGGGATGAATCTCCTGTGCCTATAAAGCAGTTTGATCTGGACCTGCTGTGTTTGTGATCCCGTCTGATTGCCTCAGACAGATAAGACAATTCATCTTCTCATTGCAACTCCAGGCTCCACCAGCAATTCCAGTCAGCTGTCATGAGGCTTCACTGGCACAGATTGCTGTGCATGAGGAAAAGAAATTTGTCCCGTGACTTGGGGATGGCATGGTTTGGAGCAGGGGTGAGGAGGTGGCGGTTTTACTCTTTGCTTTGGTTTGTAACTCAATGGCCATTGACCCTCTGAGAAACCCTCTCCCTTCCACTGAAGCCTCATCTAGGTGGGTTACATTGACTGGAAGCCCACAGCAAATCATTCCAGGGTGAAATCTCGAAAATCACTACAGAGAAGTAGGATTTTGCATTCCCCTTCAGAAGAGATTTCTGTTGTTGCAGTAAGACATCATCCCAGACACCCTCCACTCTTCATTCTCAAAGGTTGGAGTAGTTCGTCTGCTGGCTTGGGGGCCAGAAATATTGCACAGGGCAATTCTGGGGGAGATGCAACAACCAGCTGTGATTCTGCAGGCTGGGAGTGCTCTCCTGGGGTGAGGAGGTTGCTGTCAGCCAGCTCTGGGGCACTGCCGAGGCAGCTCCACACCCAAGAACTTCCCTTGGTGTTGAGCAGCCTGGACAGGAACAGAGAGGAAAACGTCTTGCATGTAAATCTGGAGCAAATAATCCCTGGGTAGCTTCCCCCAGCATGGCAGTTACAACAAGAGAGATTTGCTCAGGTCTTCTTCAGGTGGGGGTAGATGTGCTTCTCCTGAAACAGGCTCATACTGCTTGTAGGGGTGTCGTGGTTTAACCCCAGCCAGCAACTGAACACGACGCAGCCACCCGCTCACTCCCCTCGGGTGGGATGGGGGAGAGAATCAGAAGAGTGGTGGGGTGAGGAGCAGAAAAGGCCTTGACCCTGTGCAAGCATTGTTCAACAATAACTAAAACATCCCTGTGTCATCAACACTGTTCCCAGCACAAATTTAAAACACAGCTCCATACTAGCTACTATAAATAAAATTAACCCTATCCCAGCCCAAACCAGTACGAGGGACTTCACCACATGTTCACAGTGGGTCTTAAATTACCTCACCAGAGGTAAAACCACCTGGGTGTCTGAAGCCCTTAGGAAAACATGACCTTTTGCATTTCTCTCTTAATTTCCCCTCTCTGCGTGCTAGAGATAACCATGCTTATCTGCCCTTGCCAAACACGTTGAGATTTGCAGAAGAGAAGCACTAGGTACGTGACTAACGTCGGCATCATCCTCATCATCCCTTTATTGAACCTCGTCAGGCTCAGGCTGCCGAGAGTCAACTTTGAACCATTTTAACTACCTACGCAGGGAAGATTCGTGGCTGTTGCAGTGTCCCTAAGCTGCAGAGGTGCCACTAAAAAACCTTATTCAGGCAATTCAAGCCCTCCAACAAGTTTTTCAAAGAAAAGTCCAAGCTACCAGCAGAAGTGGATATGAACCAAGCACAGAAGGGAGGACAGGGTGAAGTTAATATTTCACAGGCATGATCTACAGTCATGAAATGTGATCACTGCTGGGAAATGTGGGTTTATATTTTTTCCTAAATTAAAATAAAAACAAGGCCAGAGCTCCAGCAAAATATGGAACCAGGGACTTCTGTTTTAGCTTTGCAGCAAAATTCAAGTTTGCCTTTAATACTAATTAAATCTTTTGCTATTGTACAAGGAAAAGTATCAGCGAAGAGACTGTCTCTGCCTCCAGAGCTTTTGATGTGGTTAATTTCTGGAAAGGAGAATTTGGGACTCGGATTTTGCAGTGCTTCACTTCACTATCCTGGCCTGAAATAAATACGAAACCCCTTGCCAAGAAGTAACAAGAAGAAAAATATTTTTTGTGGGTTTCTGCCACAAAGCTGAGATGGGGATAGATGGATTGGTTTGAGGCAGGTGATGAGTCTCACGGGTGCAGGACCGGTGCAGGGCACAGCCGTGACGGAGGACAGGGGAGTGAGTGTTGCCCTCGTTAACTTACAGTAGATGCCGTCCAGAAAGAGGTAAAAAGGTGCTGGTGCTGACACGGCAGAGTGCTTTTGCAATATGCCTGTTTAAATAAAATCATTTATTGGATGCAATTCTCAGTTTACTTGAACTAAGATGGAGACTGGAGGGAGGATAAAATTCAGAACAAGAAGGAGTTAATGCATTTAAAGGGCTAAAACCTGCGCCACTGGGATAAAAGCAAACTTAGTCAGTGACTTCATTGCAACTCAGCAGTAAATCCAGAGTTACTATTTTCTGTGGAGCGCAGATGTCTGAATACTATCCCTGGATGGGAATAAAAGGAAATGCTGTTTACTGTGAACAAAATGCATTATGAACAAACACCGACACACCCTAACCCAACTTTCTTTTGAAACTAAGAGAGGGTTTCATTAAAAGCAAAATTTGTGAAAAGATATTTACAAGATATGTGGGAACTTGCTTGAATGATTAAAAATTAATTATAGCAAGGGGGGAGGATGTAGAAACATGTTATGTTAGGATGCCACTGCATGGCCCAGGCAAATCTGTTTCTGAGATCGTAAATTCAACCTCTTTTCTCTCCAACTCTCCCTTATATCTGATTCTCCACTGGATTTGCTGGACACTGGAGCAGATGCATGTACATGTTTGAAAAGCAAAGATGATTCATTGGTGCAATGCTCCTGGTTAAAGCCCATATCTCCTTGTCCCCCAACTCACTCGCACTGTCACAGAGTGAAATGCTGAGCTTGCTGCATCTAAGAGGAGGAAAAAAGCTCCCATTAATTTCTTGAAGCTTCTCAGGTTAGAAAAGACCTTAACACTTGCCAAGTCCGCAGCCTCACAGATGTCAAACAAAGCCACCAAGGAGATGGTGGAAGCATTGCACAAACAGGCTGCTGGTGTCAGAGCCCCAGGACAGGCCATCGACCCCCTCTGCCCTCACCCACGTGCCCTGTACTTCTGACTGCAAGTGGTCTTTGTCCAGGTTCCTGTTTCCCATCCTCTGCAGAGGTGGAGGGTGCCGGGGGCAGCCCTGTCCATCCCTCTGTGAGCCAGTGCTCTCCACAAGACCGCTTGTGAGGTGCCACGAGAGCCATCCCTGCCACGGCAGCGTAAGGAGTGTCCCTGGGGGAAGACAGACAAACATCAGCTGTCAGCATCTCCTCTTGGGCTTCCCTTTAATTTTGGTCTGCTGGTGTTTTGGTTTGCTGTTCTTCGGGGAAGTTGTATAAAATTGTGGAGCAAAGAGGAAGCACTGCTGCTGATGTGATTGGGAAGTGAGGGAAACGGGGCTTGCTTTCCTTGTATTTGCTTTGCATGTGCTCTCTGGGGAGCATAAACCCAGCACAGAGGCTTCTTCAGGGACTGCTGTGACTGTGCTGAGTTGTCCCCATTTTGGGTATCTGGTGCACAGCAAGGTTGGTGGCTTGCATGAGAAACGTCCTTCAACCGTTTCCATCCAGGCAGTGAGCTGCAGAAGAGAAGCAGCTTAGCAACAACAGCAGCAGCAGCTCACACTGGGGAGCGGTGTCCAGGCTGAGCTGTAGCTGTTGACACTGTCCTTGCTCTTTGAGCTCCCCACATGTGGCTGGTGACAATGACCAGGTCTGGTCACCCAATGCCTGCTGATGCTGGTGGCTGTGGCAGACGTGCAACACTTTGGACATGAAACCAGAAGGCAGGAGCAAGTAACAGCTAAGTGCAGCTCCCTTCTCCCCACTGTCCTTTCTTTTTTTTCCATTCATTTGTTTTTCTTNTTTTTTTTTCCCTTTTTTTTTTTTTTTTTTTTTTTTTTTTTTTTTTTTTTGATCATGTACAAATAAATGTTTGTCCCATACAAGTCCAGGACACCTTCCTTGACCTTATTATTCCCAGAGGAAAAAAACCAAAACAAAACACTGAAAGCTAAAATTGGTGTGATTCAAGCCCCTGGCCTCCAATTGCATGAGAACAAGGAACTGCTTTGTTGCTTGTGTATGTTTAAGTGGTCTTACACCATTTTATCTTGCCCCAAGTGCTACTCAGACATAAACCAGTGATGGAGAAGGGCTTGGTCTTTGGCCCATCCTCCTCTGACAGTCCCTTAGCTCTGTTAAAATACCATTTTCAAACAAGCTAGATATTTTTTCTTCTATCCTCTGCTATCTTATCTGGCCTTTATCGTCTGCAATAACATTATTATCAGCCAGAGTGTTTGCAGCGGTCACTGCAGTACATGTCTGAGGCTTAGCAGATGTACAGTAGAGCTGCAAGACTTTTCTCCTGCAATTCCTTTCCCATTAATTTCCAACTATTTCGTTTTCTCCAGCCCCAGAGCTGTTTATCCTTGCTGTGAGCTCCTCAGCGGGCTGATTCACCCCTTGGGTTGCGCCAGCTCGTGTGAGGGAGCCCGGCACTCGCCAGCTGGCAGCCCCTGCAGAAGCAGATGAGCTGGCCTGGAGAAGGACTGAGGTCAGGCTGGCTGGAAGAGCTGCTCAGTTTACCATTTCTCCAGGGTTTTCTCCAGTTGTGGGGCTGGGCAAGAACTTAGAGAGAATTTAAAGCACCTCTGCAAGAAATCCAAGGGAGGAAGGATAGTGTGATTGGCAAAGTGCTAGCTTTGGATTTGGGACAGCTAAATTGAACCCCCTCCAGCACCATTTAGCCCCTCTGTGCTTCATTTCTTGCTCTTCTCCAGGGATAAGGCTACTCCTGGGAATGAAAGACAGTGCTCAACTTGGCATAGGGGCTGTGTAAGCCCCCAAAGACAGTCTAGTGCTGGGCAAAGCTGTTGCACATTGGAAAGGTCTATAAAGCAAAAATCTCCTGCTGACTCCAGTTGCAAGATTCCTCCTGACCGAGAGAAGGGGCAGCAATGGACCCATTCCTTTTTGCCTCTGCACTGCTTCCAGGCCATCCCCCTGCCTTGTGTTCACACTCTACTGCAATTTTAGGTGTTCACACTTCACTTCAATGTAGGTGGTAGGGATGAATTCAAGATCAAAAACAATTTGTCAGATTTTCTTATTGTTGTCTCTTTTTGGGGGACAGAAATCTTTCCTGGATGGAACTGTAGGACAGTGAAAATCTCGTTACCCAACATGTAGCATACCCAGCTGTTACACAAGACAGAAAAAATTCAATTAGTGAAAGTATTTTGTTCCTGCCAAGGCATGGGAGTGTGAATCCCTGAAGAAGTGGGTAAGGATGTGATGATCCCATGGAGATGTCCTCACCCTGCCCATTGAGGGGAGCCCCCCTGCAGAGCTCTGCTAGGTGCTGTGAGTTCTCTTTGAGCCTTTTCCCTCTTTTATGAATGTTTTCCCTCCTAGAAGCTATTTCTGCCTGTATAACTCACCTTCTACACCTCTTGCTTTTTCCACTCACCCCATTCTTCAGCTCGGTAGTACCCACTCAATGCCCCTTTGCAAAATACTTCTGCTCTTGGAGTAAAGCCATCCTGTGGAGGCGACAGCAGAGATCACCTTTAAGATCTTGGCTTTCATATGACAGTTCAATGGCAAGAGAGTCGGAGGCTGTATGAGGACTTGGAGAGAGGCAGCTTGTTTTTCTCCTCCAGCATATGTCTGTGTGGGAAGGAGGACACTGATCCACAAACAGTCTTCTCGCAGTTTTGTCCGCTCCAGGCAGGGATCACAGGCTGTGACGGGGACTTCTGGTCCAAACTGTGTCTGACAGGGCTGACGTGGGTGCTGTGGCAGACTCTGCCATTGTTTCATTCCCAGTGCGTGTGGGACAGTGGCCAACCCATCCTCTGATCCTGCCGGGGACTCCCACCCTTCTCCAAATATGCAGACCGGCACGACACCCCGACTCCTGCTCCTCCCAAGGCCAGTGCATTCAGCAGACCGAGCCTGGAGCCCCTGGGCTGCCAGAGGAGCAGAGCTGGGAGGGCTCCCCTGCGGTGCAGTAAATGCAATGGGTCCTTTCCCTCCTGGGGTCAGGGCACCGGTGCTGGGAACGGAAACGGGTGAGCCATAAGGTGCACTTGGGACAGGGTTGGCAGGACCACCTCCCCGGGACTTAACAGCCTGGGTCAATGCCAACTGTCCTTAGTCATGGAAAACACCCACTGGAGTCGAGGGAAGTTCACTGACTCAGTGAGCGGAGCTGGTGCCAGGCCAATATCGTAACCAAGACCTACATCTGTGCGCCTATAGTCAAGTTATCTCCATTTTTTTCTTTACACGATGTCCATTTCATTTTCAGACAGAGGGTCAGTGAAGTTTCCCTCCATCTCTTTCTGGGGAAGCTCCTCTTATTAAGAACCAGGTCAATGCACAGTCTGTCTGGGAGTTGTATAATCCCTTGTACTCTTGGAAAAATATTTTATCTGCTTCGCTTTCTTTCAATTGGTCTTTCCTTATTTTCTTCTTATCTGAGTTCCTCAATCCTATCTCAAAAGCATCCTGCCAGACAGCTCTTATTGCTGCTAATACTAAAATCCATGTTGCAAAGACCTCCCCCTTTCCCTCAACAATATTATGTTTACTGTTTTTCCTCCAGTTCTTGCTGTATCAAAAATATGCCTAGGCCGACCATCAGGACACTATGTTGCTAATAAGATTCAGTATGTCATCTGTGGATGTCCCATCCCTGGAAGTGTTGAAGGCCAGGTTGGATGGGGCTTTGGGCAACCTGGTCTAGTAGAGGGTGTCCTCACCCATGGCAGGGGGGTTGGACTAGATGATCCTTAAAGGACTTTTCCAACCCAAACCATTTTGTGACTCTTATTGCATGATTTCAGTATTGTTCTAGAGGGATATTTCAATCTCCTGGTAGGATATCCCTGTTGGGTTTGACTGTACCTTAGCTTTGCAGCTCCCCTAAAAAAGGTAACAAATTGCTTTTTTTTGAAACTCCTATCACATTCATTCCTATTTGTGCAGAATATACAGGCACAGTTAATAGGCAAAGGAATTAAAAGTTCCTGGATGCAACATTTCTTCCGAGTGCCCAAAGAAAGTGGTTTTTGTCCTCTTCTACAGGATAATTATTTTTTTTTCTTCTAGAGGAGCTTGTTGGAAATGTTACTCTGGGCTTCCTTATGCTCAGGCTGAGCTACGTCTCTGCATGAGACTGTCCCTCAAGATCACCCCAAATATGCTACCTCTGAGTTTATTTAGTCTACAGAAGAGAAATCAGGAGGGACTGCAGCCTCATGCTGCAGTGGGGGTTGTACCAAAGACTTTACTGCATCCACAGAGGACAAGACACACAGTCATCCAATGAAAGTACAGAGAAGTTTTAGTTTAGGAATGAAAGAAAAAAAAGAAAAAAACACCCGAACTTTCTAATGGTGAGGATAAGCCTGGTAATAGATTGCCTGGGGAGGCCGAGGAATTTCCATCCTTAGAGGCTTTGCGAACCGGTTGGGCAAAGCCCTGTCAGGGATGGCTTGGGAGAGGATCCACCCGCGGCAAGGTAACGCAGTAGCCAAACTCCCAAGGTCTGTGCCAGCCCTGCTTTTTATTATTTTATTGTACAGCATCACTGAAGAGGTCTCAGGGCATGCTGGAAGGTCTGCGGATGCTGAAAGGCTTTTTCTTTTGGGGCAGGTCTCTCGAGCAGTGTGCTGAGTGGTGTATTTTTTAATATGCATTTTTAAATGAGTTGAGTATGCAGGCCAGACTCCCAGGGTACAAATTTTTAAAATCTGAAATCCCTAATTAGACGAACTGTTATTTCTAGACTTAGGTAATAGACTGGCAGAACAACAGAGAGTTGCCTGGCACTGGAAAAACACTGGTGGCTAGGATAAATCATTTATAACTGCTTTGTATTTGTTGAATTCACTCCAGTGACTGGGTACGGTGTGGAACTCTCAAATGCAGGTGATAATGGAGAATTTTATATTATTTCTTCGCTGTTTTGGTTTTCCATGTAGCTGAAGTGACGTTCTGCAGATCGCTCACCATCACCATATGTGCTGTCCTGCGGATGCAACCAACATGGTGCTAAGTGTGCGTGGACCAGGACTGTTTCTCATCACAGACAACTTCAGCTGAAAGAACAGGTCACGGGCAGTCCGGTGGGACGGTGGGGAGTCCGGATTTCCCGTGTGCACTCTGGGCAGCTATTTCTGCTGCATGCATGCTGTTGCTTCAGTTCCTTTGCTGGATGGTGATGCAAGCGTTCCAACATTGAGTAATACCATCTTATCTAGGAGGCTAGTTGTGGTTAGAGATAATTTTCCTCAAGTATTCACACACACTCTGCTGTACAGCTGGGATGTTTGGAGGGGGTAAAAAGAAAAGCTCACAAACATGACTGAGTCAATATTTGGGGTTTTTTTGAATGTTAATGAACCTCCACAGGGCAATGCTCCTGCTTTGTGCTCTGTAGCTCCTGCTCTGCTGAAGGAGTTCTCCTTTCCCTGGTTTCTATCATGAGCAGCACCTCCAGGACACCAGTTTGCCCTGAAGGCCACCATCAAGGGCATTGAACTTCCCTGATGGCATAGAGAAATCACAGGGAAAATTGATTGTTGTAAGAATGTGATACCTAAATAGCTTTGGGGACCAGCCTGAGTGAAGCTGATGGTTTCAGTTTAGTGAAGGCAGCACTGGGCTCGTGCCGTTAATTTTGAAGCAT
Source organism: Aramus guarauna (assembly GCA_013400195.1). Taxonomy (NCBI): domain Eukaryota; kingdom Metazoa; phylum Chordata; class Aves; order Gruiformes; family Aramidae; genus Aramus; species Aramus guarauna. The sequence goes on along the minus strand of VXBL01008405.1, from coordinate 360,655 downwards.
TGCATTGGCAATCCCTGGAAAAGCATTAGCATTCTTATTGTGAGTGAAATATTTCAAAAATGTATATGATCAGCTGAAAACTCTGGAGATAAAAATGCATGAACTTAATGTGGACAATGTCATTCCTGTATTTGTTCTTGGGACTTTGAGCTTTTACAGTGCAGGACATTTCTGAGCTTTCCCTGACAAGTTGGAAACTACAGGGTTTAGTAAGCAAAACCTGAGATCCTCATACACGCACTTGGATCCTATAGCCGTACCCTTGAGATCAGCATCTGCTACGGTGAGTTTTGCCATGAAACCTGTAGCTGTGGCATGTAGGCAATGAAGTGTCCCTCAGCCTGAGCATCTCCAGGCCGACAAGATGCAGATTGCTACAGCCAGGCCTGGCTGGTGCAATGACCTGTGGGCAGCATCACCCTGAGCTGCTTGGACCACAGGGATGTGCCAGCCTTTAAACCAGCTGACAACACAAACACCTCGGATGCTGATGGCTGTAGGTGGAATGTAATCAAACCCTTCAATTACACCTCGGTGATTTAATCAGCTCCCTGCCAAATGCTGGCTGGGCATCCCATGGTACTACACAAATACAGTAATTACTACTCTGCACCATTTTGCAATAAGATATAATTTACCTGGATTAGAAAACACCATTCTGCTGTCAGTGGTCGGCAGCCCCCCTCGACAGGCACCCGCGCGGGTGAGGTGTCTCTGAGATTGCCACTGCTGCGCTTGAACAAAACTGTTTCTGTTCTGGAGTATTAAGTCATTTCATTCTTGTTTATGAGATTAGGAAGTGTTGGGAGCAGCTTTCTGGATAAAGCTCTGGCTGAACTGAGCCCTTATACATGAGAAGATCTGATTTGAAGGAGGAAAAAAGGAACCATACAAATAGCCAACGCACAAAACCGAAAACAAGAGCTGACTAAGGCGGTTTTCACTGCGCACAGCCCTGGAAACACAGATGTGTTTCAATGAGCACGATTTGAGAGGAGATGAACTCATCTGGAAGCCTTGTTTGTTCCTTTCTGCTCCTCCACCCACCGGCCACCCCCAGGAAAACAGCGGCTGCCGCCGCTCTGGCCCTGCAAGGACTCCTTCCTAAAAGTTCCCTTTCCTTTCTCTGTGCCCAGGGGCTGTCTACAAGGACACAAGCCTTTTGGTTTCTGCCTGCACCTCTGATGTGGGTGGGATGGGACTCTTGAGGTGCCACAACCCCAGCCAGCTCAAGTCGCCCCCAAGCAACTGGGAGATGCCTAAAGCTGGTCCTTGCCACAGATCTTGTGTGGTTGATGCTGACTGGATAAAGTGGTGGAACCAGGTCCAGGAGCAAGGTCTTCTCACCCCTTTTTCTCCACTTGCAGCCACAGCTGAGTGGCACTTTGATGGGGAAGCAGGAAGAGATGGTGAAGGGCACCAGACTGTCCTCCAGCGGCTCAGGGACCCTGTCTGCTGAAATACCTTGGAAATCTTTCCTCCTCCATCAGATTCAGTTAGAGTGAACCAATATTCTGGGTTTTTTTGGTGCTGGGGGGAGGAAAAGGACATAGATGAAGCCACAGGTGACACGATGGCTTGTGGATCACTTCCTTAGGAAACCAGGCTAAAAATACAAAGCAGAGTAAACATGAAGTAAGAAGTGTGACACACTGGGGAAGTAAGGACAGAATAGGAGAAGTACCTAAAATAAAAGCAATCTGGAAATAATTAGGGCAGAAGTGACAAGATTCAGTACAGAAAGAAGTCAATTTTCTTTCAGCAGATGGAAACCTGGTGCTGCATTAGGAGGGTACCCGCTGCTGCAGTCAGAGTGGGTATCGCAGACACGGCACACCAGCACTGCGAGCCCAGGGGACCTTGGATCACCTTGGGCTCTGTATGAGGAGGGAAGGCCAAATACTTTCCTCCTCTCACCCTACAGCTCATCTGTGAAATTAGGAACTGCTCCATAAAAATTCTCCCAGTGCCAGTGCAGGGATGCCCAGGTAACCCTCTGGGAGGATAGCAAGCAGGGTTTGGTTTTACTGCTGGAAGAAGTTCACGCACACTGGCACTAAACAGAATATATTTTTATTTTTATTTCCTTTTACAGGGAATAGGCAAGATTCATCCCACTCCCTGAACCTGGAGAGTGGTCTGTTCACCACCCTTCTGTTACCTTCCTGCAGGGTCAACAGCCCTCATGGTGATGCCAGACACGTGAGGACCAAGTAGGTCAGAAAAAGGGGAAAAGCATCTAAATGCTCCTACGGATTTATTCATGACAATGGATTTCATTATTACATTATCTTCCCAACTCCCCACCCTCCTCCTCCACAAAACAGGCAATTGCATCTTGGATCTCAACAATAATCGCTCCACCATGCTGACAAACACAGCAAAGAAACAGCGTTTGTTGAGAGCTAAGAAAGCTTTGCAAACATTGCTGATTAGCCAGATCTCCCAGCTTGCGAATGGAGGGCAAGTTCAACTGGAGGTGATGGGGAAATATCCCAGGAAAAAAAGCAAAAAATAATAAGATTAGGCATTATAATATGTTTTTTGTTGTTGCGCTCTTGTTTGAGACACAGCGTCTCTGCTTGCCTCGATGGGATTCACCAAGTATAATCTTCACGTTTGGACAAAGGACTGGTCGGCAGCTTGTTTGAAACAGTAAATAGTGCGGACATGCCCGGGGGTGGTGGAGGCCCTGTGCTGCGCTTCGAGCACGGGGCTCTGCTGGCACGGGGCGCACGCTTCTCCTGGGCAGGCAGCACCTCCTGCACTTCCACCTGCCTTCGTGTCCTCATGGAGCACAGCACGCTAACACCAACAAACTGATGCTTTTGCAAAACAAACCCTAAAACTGCCAGCAGCCACATGCGGACCTGGGAGAGCCGTGCCACTGGTGCTCCATCCCACCGCAGTGCCTGGGGCCCGGCTCCCCGGGGAGGCACCGGGGTACTACAGCCCTCACTCCACCAAAGAGCTTACATCTAAGGAGCTTACATCACCGTGCAACACTGCACCAGGAGCGGGAGTTTAGGTTAAAAGGCAGGCACTGTGTGGGGCCCTGAGTCTTCCTGAGCTTCAGTGGGCTCATTTTGTTGCCACTGTGCACTTGGTAGCTGTTATTTCCCCATCCCATCCCTTGCACCCTAATTTTTTAACATCCCACTGCATCCCTCTAACTTCTGCTTCCTTGAGCCACCCTGTCCCCTCACCTCTGGTGCCTGGGTCTTCTGGAGGTGCTCTGCCCTGTGCTGCAAAACTAGCTAAAAACAGTAAGTGTGGGGATACCCCATCCACAGCTCCCTGGACCCCGACAGCTGACAGCTGCAGGGGAATTTAACTTCTTGCATAAGCAACACAACTTCCCTTGGCCATGTGTCAGCCACTCCTGTCACCTCCTGCCACCTCCTGCCACCTTCTCTGGGTAGCCCTGCGGGCCAGCAGAGCAGACTTACTTCTGCCCCATGCAGCACCTCCCCTTGGGTGCTTCACTAAGCAACCAGACAAAAATGGGGGAAATCATCAAGCTTACGGTGCTTGGACGCTTCGTGATGCTGAGTGCTTCATAAACCCCCCAGCAGGGCTATGGGGGAGAGTCTGTTTCTTCATGAATGGGGTATCTGCTGTTATGGGTACCTGCCTAAACCACAAATCCTGAAGTGTATTCCACTCTAGAATACCAGTATAGCTGAACTAGGAAAGGACTGATTTCCAGATGACCTAATAATGACTATCTTTTTGGACATAATGAAGAAAAGATAGAATTTTTCACTGATGGACCAAATCAGTAAAACTGGCTTGCTCGGGAAACATGTTGTGGAATAAGGGTTTATGATGAAATGTCATCCCTTTTTTAATCAAATGTATTTTCCAAAGAAAATTCAGGTTTTCAGAAAAGCAGAAGCTTTCACAGAAAGTGCCTGCTTAAAAAATGTAAGGTTTTTTCCGTAAAACCCCAGTTTTCAGTGCCTGAAAAACAAAATATTCTGATAAAAAGCCTAATGATTTCAATTTGGAAACAATGACATGATACATTAGGATTGTTTCAATTTGACTGCCAAATGGCCCTTGGTTTTCTCTATAGCCTGAGCTTCCAATAAGCACTTTGAGTGCATGTTGTGGTACAGTGATAGGAAAAACTTTGATGCTTCCTAGGCAATACAGCCCAAGGGAGGCAACTGAGAGAAGAGTAAGAGCTTGAGGCATCCGATTTCTAAGTAATCTAAAAGTTTTTAGTTTTCATCCACAAATTCTACTCATCAAATATTTTTTTAATTTTGTCCCTATTTTTCACTCCTCCCTAAGATTTCCAGGGACCTAAATCATTTAGTGGAAATGAGCCTAAGTCAATAACGCCCAGGATATGTTAGTCTTCATTTGTTCAGAAGTGCAAGCGGAATGAGATGTTAGTCTTATTTTCTTGCACCATCAACAAGTAACACAGGAATAGCTCTGCTAGTTTAGACCACAGGTTTAATCCTCTGACTGCAGCCCTTTTCTGGTGCTTCACAGCAGAATCCATCTTTTTTGAACAACAATGAATAGCACTGGCTTACTCTGGCTAATGGATGTTGCCTCTTCTTCACCAGTATTTTGAAGTCAAACCTGACTTGCTTGTCCCGTTCCAATTTTCTGCCTTGGGCTGTCACTATTAGTGGTTACTAGATGCAGGACAGGAGGAGGGCTGGATCTTCCTCCTGCCCTGGCAGTGCCATTACTACACCCTTGTTCTCCACCCCTTGGTGAGATGCACTGGCTCATGTCCCATGGGGAGCTTGATCCCAGCAAACGATGCTGTGATCTTGTTGTGAACATCACCATGGCTATGTCCCCAGCCACGGACAGTGGCTGATGACAGTTTTCAGTGGCCTCATTCATTGTCCCACAGAACAACAGCTTCCCAGACTGCTGTCAGATAACTGAATGATAAAAGAGGAAAGTTGCTGAACATGTCCCAAAATATTTCCAAGCAGGGTGTGCTGTCCTAAGGGAGCATGAGGGAAGGGGGTAATGTGCCTGGGGAGGCAGCCCTTGAGTTGCTCTCTTTTGGTGTCCATTGAACATTTTAATTTCTGGGGTCCCAGGGAAGGTGCAGCTCCAGCACTGGGAGCTGATGGGTCTGAGCTGGCTCTTCTCAAGAGGTTTATTTGCATCCCTTCCAATTCAATACACACTTACATCTCTGCTGAACCACATGTACATGTAGAAAGTGACAATTGCACATGGCCAAGGGGTTCATAAGAGCATTTTTAGCAGAGAAATATCCTACTGGCTGGCTACTTACCCTGTTGTACAGACCAAAGACTGAAGCAGGGAGATACGGGAGCAATCCTGCTTCTTCTCAAATGGTTGTGAAGGTCGAAATAGCCCCTTCTTCTACAATAAAGAAGTTTATATCTCTAAACATGGACAGTGAGGGGACTGAGGGGAGAGCAGCTGTGCTGCTACTGAGGGCACCCATGGAGCAGGGCAGGAGGCAGATGAGGAGGGGAATGGATGAAGGACAGCTTTAGCTGTTTTCCAGTTCATGCCAACATGCCAGCATGCTTTGTTTCAGGGCTCTGCCTGGTGAAAGGGCTGATGTCCTGCAAGGGGCTGTGGTGACATCCCCAACTCCGAAAGCAGGATGAGTGCCAGACTGGGCAGTTACTGACCCATGATGGCAAAGTGATGAAAGAGTCCCAGAAACTGAGAGCACTTGGGAGGTCTTTGAGTGGTCCTAAATCTCTCTGATGGACCCAGCATTGTCACGAGACTGCCCTGTCCCAAAACACTAAATTCATTTGGGCGATAACATCAAAAAGGGATCTGTTTTTCTCTGATGCGTTGAAGGTTTTGATGGTGCCTTGGTTGCTGCTATTCAAACGAACAGAAATGACACTTTTTCTGTGCTTCCCTGCTTGTCTCTGTCCTCCACCTGGTCTTGGCACGTGCACTGACCCTCTGAGTATGGGCACACGCTCATTTTCCATACAGCACCCAGAACGACAGGATCCATGCCTGTGACCAAATGGTCTGGAAAAAATAACTCTCATATCTGCTGCAGAGTGGAGGTGACAAGAATTTTATTTTGGGTCTTTGAACATAATACTGCCCACAACATTAACAATGCAGAAGACTATTTTATGAATTTATCTTCTACTCCTAAAAAAGCCCTTCTACACATCATATTCTCCCTTGAAACAAATGGTCAGCAGCAATAAGATTTTTTTACTGAAGCAGCAAAACTCCACACAAGGTCAGAACAATATCTGTGTTATTTACTCCAGCGTAAGTTATGATCTGCCTACTGCATACAACTTTTTCTGTGTTACCCATTGATGCAAATCAAAAGCCTTTATTGTCCTTTTGCTGATTTTGTGGTTCACTCACTCATTACACTAGGATTCATTTATTCTTTTTTATACATGTGTATATCTCATTGTCACAAAAGAACCCATTTTAGAGTGAAAGATCTGACACTGTTTGTAGCTGAAGGCTCTGGTCTGTGCGGTCCTGCTCTTGTACTGTGCAGTAAGTGTATTTCAGCGGAAAATAAATGACTCCATCACATCCATGAAATAGAAGTAGCAGGTCTAGGAGGATTATTAGTCCACAAGCTTTTAAAAAAATCTAATTCCTGGCCATAGACTGAAAGCTGGGAAGAGGGAGCAGCAGGACCTCAGTGGGCACAGGGAGGAATGGTGGGAATGAGAGAAGCTGAAGAAAAGTCCCATCCGAGACACGGGTTGTGGTATGTCTGAGCCCATGTGCTGGTGATCACTGTGCTGCAGCTGATGCAGATACCATCACACACAATATCTCTAGGCATCATTCCTACACAGCCTCGCCCTGGTCTGATGCTGGCAAAGCTCCCTTCCACAGAGCAGGGTGCCATTCAGCACCTTTGGTGCACTACAACCACGTCCCTAAAGTTACTTTGGCTCCAGACTCCTTCTTAGGTGCATGGATTCCCCACTGTTTTTAATCTCCTTTCTTTGGTTCCTATCTGTGTCTCCACCCTGGAGCTCCTGGGCAGCCTAAGGCAGGAGCAGGGAGGCAGTGGGACCTCCGGAGCAGATGGCACCAACGCAAGGATAGGGTGGGAGGCACAGCGCTGAGCCCAGCATCCTCTGCACAGGTACCAGCAATTGGGAAAACAGCTCTTGGGACATCTCTGATGATGTCAGCAAAGCCTGAAGTGGGAAATTTCCCAAGGCATGACGGTGATGGGGCTGTCTAACTCCCATTGGAAGTAAACTGATCCTTCGGGCAGTTTCCTGAGAGAGTTTTTCAGTTTGGGGGCTTAATTTCCTAATTATGTAATTTTCTATTACATGATTTCACTGAGACTCTGGCCATGTACTCAGAGTGATGGCAGCTCACACTCAGTAGGATGAGTTGATGTAAATCTGTGCTTTGGTTCTATATGCCCCAGCCTGCCTCAAACCTCTTATATCTTAAAAAAAATTGAATGACAGAGTGTTTTATGTGCAGCGTGACTCAGTACTGCAGGTCTGTCTCAGAGAAACCTCATCAGAGCAGTCCTGTAATGCTAAAGAGCAGAAGAGGCAGTGATTTTACATCATCAAAGCACTAAGGGGCATCATCTGAAGGTTCTTATCAGTCTATCCTGCCCCGCAGAGTCTCCTTTTAATTTACCATCCACTCACTCCCAAGCACAGACCTTCTGACTTTCTCCTCCAGCCTCTATCCTGAGAATACAGACTGCACCACGTAAGTGATACTGCTTTTTGCCTGTTATTCATTTCAAATGGCCTAGAAATCCACCAAATGGCCTAAGCATCTATCCGCATTTTCACCAGAACACAAAAAAGATTTCCCACTGGTAGCAATCAGTTTCCAATTGTCTGGTAACAGTATAGCTACAGGCAGCGATTTTTGGAAACTGTTAGAGAGAGAGATACTACCAGGTTAGGTAGTGTTATGTGAAATTTTCACTTTTTACATATAAATTGAAGAACAAATGCTACCTGTGATAGTAGCATCTGAGTATTCCTGGCCGTGAGAGCCAGCAGGGTTTTTTTTAATGACACAATGATTGAATCAACCAAAGGCAATGCTACTTTAGCTTTTTTCTTGCTAAATAATCACAAAAATCATAGTCTATAAATGCATCCTTGAATAGAATGAAAAAAATAGGTCTTGTTTGAACAACATGTGAAAGTAAATAAAAATAAAGGTAACAGAATAGTTAATTAATTAAATTAATTTCAAAGGGAACTAATGAAGTTAGTTCAAGGACTTGAATGAAGCCTGAGATTTCTTCACATAAAAGGCGTGTATTGGGTTTGGCAAGGTTTTGGCAGCGGGGGGTTCCAGGGGTGTCTTCTGTGAGAAGCTGCCAGAAGCTTCCCCTGTGTCTGATAGAAACAACGCAGATGGCTCCAAGATGGACCTGCCGGTGGCCAAGGCCAAGCCCATCAGCAATGGTGGTAGTGCCTACGGGGTAACAGAGGTAAGGAGGAGAAAAAAACCCCTANGCTGGAGCAGGGTCAGAGTGTGAGGAGTCCTCCCCCTGAGGAGGAACGAGCGGCAGAGACACCGTGTGATGAACTGACCACAACCCCCATTCCCCGTCCCCCTGTGCTGCTGCGGGGGAGGAGGGAAAGAAATGGGGAGTGAAGCTGGGCCCTGGAAGAAGGGAGGGGTGGGGGCAGATGTTTTAAGATTTGGTTTTATATATCATTACCCTACTCTGATTTGATTGGCAATAAATTAATATCCCCAAGTCGAGTCTGTTTTGCCCATGACAGTAACAGGTGAGTGATCTCTCCCTGTCCTTATCTCGACCCAGGAGCCTTTCGTTGTATTTCCTCTCCCCTGCCCAGCTGAGGAGGGCAGTGACAGAGCGGCTTTGGGGGCACCTGCCCTCCAGCCTGGGTCACCCCACCACAAGGTGCAAGGCAATTCACTGGAGCACAGAAAACAGGTGTTACAGATAGAAAAGATAAAGGGGAAATGACAAGAAATAAAGTTGATATAGAACTTGCAGAGGTCATTAAAATAAATAGACAAGTTCTTCAAATGAAAAGACGATTGAAAGAAATGAACTTGCGTGCAAGGAATATTAAAAATAATAGGGATACAGAAAGAAATGAATACTTTGGTGTAGTTTTCAAAAAGGATAATGTTTAATAAGGGAGGAAAAGAAAGCACAGAAGTGTGAGAAAGAAATAATCACAACTGATGTAGAAAAAAGCTTTTAAAACCTTCTAGGTACTCAAAATCTATGGTGCATTCTCTATATCTAAAGGCAGGAAGAGCCAGCATATGAAACTGCAGGGGTAGGGAAAAGGAGCCTCGTAAATTAGTCAGGCTGGGAGTAAAAGCAAGTGCAATACCTACACTCAAGAGGGAAAAGCAAAGTAATAAAGGCAACTGCAATCTGCTTGCTTCACAGCAATAGTATATTAGGCAGGAGAGTAAACTGCATGGAAAGAATCACTAAAAATGAGGACATAGATGGAAAATGGATTTAAAAGCATTAAAATTTGTAAAAGTCATGCCAGATAAATTTGGTATCTTTCTCTGATGCAACTATTTTCTACAGTTGGGATCTGCAGTTGGTCTACTATTTGGTAAGATGCCACAAGAGAATTCATTATTTGATATATGAAAAAAGGGGATTAGGCAAAGAACAGTGAAATGGGGAAAGAGCTGATGAAAGAGGAGATGGCAGAGAGTAGCCCTGTAAGAAGCAACATCTGCAGGGAGGAAGGTCATTAGGAGGGTTCCTCATAGAGGAGCCTTTGAACTCTTCTTACTGAATATTTCATTAATAATCTCAAAAAAGTGAAGCAAAGTGTTGATGAAATAGCCTGATCTCCCAGTGTCAGAAGGGAGTGTTGGTCAATAGGAGATGAAAATCATTCAGGAAGATTAAAATCACCATGAAAACAGGAGTAAGAGGCGCAGAAATCTGATTATACAGAATTCAAGGTCCTGCACTCTGAGAAAGGAAGGATCTTTGCAGGCTTCTACAAATACCTCTGAATCAGCTGAAAATCATATAGTAGGAGAAAAATATGGATGTATTAATGAACTGGAAGAGGTCATAAACATAACAAGAGAAATAAGACTAGGATGCAACTGCTAAGGTACTTTCAGTGGAAAGGAAGAGGTATTAATACCATCTGGGAAACAGTGGAGACTTCCGGCAAGTCACGTTCAAGAAAATGAAATTAAATATATGGAGGGGTAAAGGAAGGCTGCTGGGAAGCAAAAGAGAATGGAGACCCTTTTTTATGAGATGAGATCAAAAATGTAACCTTATTCAGCCCGACTAGCAGTACGAGAGCTCTCGATAGATTCACTTGAGGTAAACATGGGATGGGGGCAAAAAGATCTACTGCATTTAGAGGAGAACATTGGCATAAGAACAAATGGGAACAAACTAACCGCAGAGCTGGAAATAAGGTTTCTCCTCAGAGGCATGAAGTTTTGGAACAGCCTTTCAGGAGGAGGACTGAGTTCAAAGACACAACTGCTTTCAAGATGGAGTTAGTCCAGTCTCTGAAAGGGGTTATATGATGTGGCTGTTCCTGATAGCAGGGGGAAGGCAGAGGTTAGATTTGGTGAGCCAGAAACCCTACGCTGCTACTGCAGAACTTGCTGGCAATGCAACAGTTAGGGCAGTAACAGCTCTATTTCAGCAAAGCGTAGCAATGGCGTGCACCGGTAAAGGCCTTTACAGAATGTAGGTCTCAACACAGCAAATGTGCTCCTCTGTGTTCGTCTGTCATCTCTGATCCTGAGCAGCAGGGTGATTTTAAATTTAGGTTTCTTGCAAAAAGCTTCGTGCAAAAATTTATTCCCAGTAACTTCCAAAAAGTGTTGCAAAAAGCATTGTCAAGAGCTGGCCAAGTTTTTTTTCCCAAAAATGCAGGTCACCAGAAATGTCATTGTAAAGGTGAGAAGAAAGAAGTATAATTAGATGTAAGAAAGGATTGCAAGCATTACCGATACAGATTTAGCTGAGCAGGTAGATCACAACATAGGCATTTTACAACTGGAAAAGTTAATGCTGCAGGCTGGAGGGCCTTGTTCACGGAAGTAGTGATGGAACTTTACAAATAGGGGCTCTCGGCACGGCACTCCACTTGGCATGACCCTTCTAAGAGAACTACCACTGAGAGCAGGTCAGACAAGAAACAGCTCTGCTAGTTTGGCTCTACTCACCTTGGGAATACAATTTAAAGCACTGACCATGTGTAACAGCAAGGTTTGATTGAGATTAAAGACATGGAAGCAAAACCCATGTTGATGCCTACATCTTGTTAGCTGAGCAGCTCTCCACACCCTGCTGAGTTCACCGGTTCAGTTACCTCTTGACTTGGGAATCTGATTGCTGCCCACATGCTGGTGGCAAGTACCTGCTGAGATACCCGAGTATAGCTGAGGCATCACACAGTACCAGAAAACACAGGCAAGTAGAGACCTAATGGAAGACTGTTACTGTCAAGAGTAGCTTGTAGTGCTTGGGTGGGGTGTGGCTACTCAGAGCACCTCAGTTGTCTATGTCTGAGTCACTGACTTGAACTCTCATCTCCATAAACTACAATGGGAGTTTAGAGACCCACCTTGTGTATTGGCACCTTCAGTTAGAAGGGGTCTAACTGTCTTCACCTAAATTGAGTTGTCAAATAATCTGGATCTGGCATCTACCCGAAATATCACTGTGAAGAGCAGGGGAAGACAGATGCTTGCCCATGGGCTTTGGAGAGAGAAATAAAGCTTGTGAAAGTGCATATGGCCGGAAGATGACTCTTAATAAAGAGGGTTAGCCTGTTAAGATAGGTTTGGTAATATTCAGAGGTGGATTGAGCCCACAGATTAAAGAAGTTTAAATGCAAACAGAAATCAAAATCATTATATTCCTAGCAGTCGGTTTTTACCATACTTAACTGAGTGGTCCCAGGTCTTGCAATTTTATCATGATTATCGCTGAATTCCAGTTTCACAAGTCCCAGCTCCCTGAGTATTGGGAATCAGCTCCTGAGAGTGTCAGCTTCTGTTTTTAACAGTTACGGGGGAAAAGCTTGAAAGTGTGACTTGAGCATATGCCAAAGATTTAGAAACAAAAAGTAAATAAAACGAATGCCAAATTTTAATGCTTGTTTTTATAAAAACCCTAAAACACTCTCTATTTTAAAGCTAATCTCATGACTTTGGAGGCCTGGCTTATTATTCCTGAAAGCTTGATATTGGCAACACTGTTAACTCAGACAGTCTTTCAAGAGGATTTGCGGAAATAGACTGAAAGAGCTACAGTGTTCTGGAATAATGGGTCCCTGAGGAAAACCCAAGGAATGCTTATGCTCTGTAGAAAAGCTGGTAAATGGATAATGCTTGATCTCCTTCTTTCCAGATTAAAATAACAGAGGAGAGACAACAAATGCTGTCAGGAAGAAGATGTGCCTGGACCTGTGAGATGCAGAATGCAAGTAAACAGGATAGCTGTCTTTGGAGCGGTCGGCATACTGATACCACGTAAGCGGAGAGGCAGCACTGATGGTCGCTGGTCTCCCAAGGGAGTGGGTGTTGGAGATGAGGTGTGTGGAGCTGGGATGCAGGCAGGAAGTCTTTGGCAACAGAGTCCCCTTCCTTGTTTAACCTGCAAGCCTGTGTTTGACATGTTCAGAGGTGAAGCAGAGACCACCAGACATGTAGAAAGTTGTGTTCCCATCAATCTCCACTTTCCCTTTCCTTTGCCACACAGCTCTGTGGATCTCAAGGTGCTTCTGAAGACTATATGTCTTCAGAAGGGATTTCTGTCTTGGGCGTGTTATCACAAGAACTCCACAGAGACTGTACGAACCTCTGAACCAAATTCTTGTTTATACATAAGATAGTGCTAGGACCTGTCATGGGCTGAGGGACATATTCAGCCTGTTGGGTCATATGGAGCCGCAGCACTTGGCCAAGGAATGGCCTCCTCTCAGGGCTCCTTTTAAGCCTAATGCCCCTTGATGTAGCTTGTCCCTACCAACCACTTCTGCTCTGAAAGCCCACATACCAGATGGTGCTTGTTATCTGCCAACCAGCTGCAGAGCATATGGAGACGCAGAGCAAGAGAGAAGCTCCAGCTCTGCGCTGCAAATGCAAGACACAGCCCCTCTAAGTGAGACAGTGTGGAGGGAGATGACAGTACAAGTCTCACTCTGAGGGTAGAAAGGTGAAGGGTCTCTCCAGACCTGGAGAGACGTACTGACAGTGGAAATGGGGAGAGGCTCAGGAGCCCATCTCACACCCACACAAGCATCCTGGGTTGCTTAGTATGGATCAGATGGGGAAAAGGGCTCGGTTTTGTTGCTTGGAGCAGTCAAGTCAAGGCACAAGCAATAAGCCTTCTCAACACGTCTGCGCGGAGGACGAACCTGACACTTCTGAGTTTGTAGCTGAGCACTAAATGGAAAACAGAGACTGGGGGAGGTTTTTTTTCCACCTCTGGTTTTGTGGGGGAGAAAACTGTAAAATTTTGCTCAAAAGCAGTTTTGTGTCTGCAAACAGGATTTATTTTTATGAGATTTAATTTTAATTCCATCCAGATGTTTATTTATAAAATAATTTAGGACTTATATCCAAACAGACATCAAAGAAACCTTCTGGGAGTAGCACTGTCAGTAGCAAAGGGTTTTAATGATCCACGAGGCGAGAGAATGGGTTTGAGGAGTGTCAGAGTGCCTTGGGGGAGCACATGCATGGATCCAATTAGAAACCCGTTCCGAGGTCACTCAGACACAGCAGGAAAGATGCCTCCTTTGGGAGCAGGATGCCAACTATTACGCACAGTGTGATGTGGGGTATTGCAGAGTGCACGCGCTTTCCCAAAGACAGTATCAGGAGAACTTCTGTCTTAAAGAGTGCCACGTAAGATACCCACCATGGCAATTGCCTTGGGTCATTCCCAACCCTGAAGGAGGTGTATATCCTGGGCAGGGCATGCAGGCTGCAGCTGCTGCCCCATGACAGTGAAGTACCCATTCTGGTTTCCTGGACCTGGGGAGTGTGCTGCTGCCAGAGCCCCCATGTCAACGCAAAGCCAGGGCTGTGTCCTGCTGGAAGCAGCTGGAAGGGGACCGATACTCCCGAGTCTTTCCCATGGTCTCCTTAATTCCCTTTCATGAAACCTGTAAATCCCACCTATTCTCATAGGAGGTGACATCTGCTGCTATCCCCCAGCCTGAACATAGATGGACAAATTCTATTATCCCTGTGCAAATTTAATGGGACAAGTACCAATGTATCTTAGTATCTAATCATTTCACCTCCACACAAAAATGTACAATGGTTTGCTTGTTTGGTGGGGTGGGGTTTTTTTGTTTGTTTTGTGGGTTTTTGTTTGTTTGTTTGTTTTTGTTTGTTTGTTTTTTCTTTTTTAATATTTAGTTACACTGTTTAAACTTTGTGCCTTTCTAAAATTGGTTTCTATCAAGCAGTGGTACACAGGTCTTTGTATCTTCAGTAAGTTCTGGTAAGTCAATATAAACTAAGTCTTAGTTGCACATGGTGTCTACTCCAGTTTAACAACATACAATTAAAAAGATCTTTTATGAAATTTGTGCAAATTCGCTTGTAAGTGTTTCTTTCATTGATATACAATCATAGAATCATTTTGGTTGGAAAAGATCTTTAAGATCATCAAGTCCAACTGTTAACCTAGCACTGCCAAGTCCACCACTAAACCATGTCCCTAAGCGCAACATCTACATGTCTTTTAAATACCTCCAGGGATGGTGACTCATCCGCTTCCCTGGGCAGCCTGTTTCAATGCTTGATAACCCTTTTCCATTAAGAATTTTTTCCTAATATCCAATCTAAACCTCCCCTGATGTAACTTGAGGCCATTTCTTCTTGTCCTATTGCTTGTTATTTGGGAGATGAGACCAACGCCCACCTCACCACAACCTCCTTTCAGGTAGTTCTAGAGAGCAATAAGGTCTCCCCTCAGCCTCCTTTTCTCCAGGCTAAACAACCCCAGTTCCCTCAGCCGCTCCTCATCAGACTTGTGCTCTAGACCCTTCACCATCTTCATTGCCCTTCTCTGGACATGCTCCACCACCTCAATGTCCTTCTTGTAGTGAGAGGCCCACAACTGAACACAGTACTCAAGGTGCAGCCTCATCAGTGCTGAGTACAGGGGGACAATCACTTCCATATTCCTGCTGGCCACACTATTTCAGATACAAGCCAGGATGCCATTGGCCTTCTTGGCCACCTGGGCACACTCCTGACTCATATTCAGCCGGCTGTTGACCAACACCTCCAGGTACTTTTCCACCAGGCGGCTTCCCAGCCACTCTTGCCCAAGCCTGTAGCGTTGCCTGGGGTTGTTGTGACCCAAGTGCAGGACCCAGCACTTGGCCTTGTTGAACCTCATACAGTTGGTCTCAGCCCATTGAACCATCCTGTCCAGATCCCTGTGTAGAGCCTTCCTACCCTCCAGCAGATCAACACTCCTGCACAACTCGGTGTTGTCTGCAAACTTACTGAGGGTGTACTCGATCCCCTCAACCAGATCATTGACAAAGATACTAAATAGAACTGTCCCAAATACTGAGCCCTGGAGAAACACCACTTGTGACTGGTCACCAACTGGATTTAACTCCATTCATGACAAGTCTTTGGGTCCGTCCATCCAACCAGTTTGTTACTCAGCAAAGCATACAACCATCCAAGCCATGAGCAGCCAGGAGAATTCTCCAGGAGAATTCTGTGGGAAACAGTCTCAAAGGCTTTACTAAAGTCCAGGTAGACAACATCCACAGCCTTTCCCTCATCCACCTAAGCAGGTCACTTTGTCATAGAAGGACATCAGGTTAGTCAAGCAGGACCTGCTTTTCAGAAACCCATGCTGACTGGGCATGATCATCTGGTTGCCCTGTATGTCTTGTGTGATGGCATTCAAGATGATCTGCTCCATAACCTTCCCTGGCACCAAGGCCAGACTGACATGCCTGTACTTCCCTGGATCCTCCTTCTGTCCTTTCTTGTAGATGGGCATCACATTGGCTAACCTCCAGTCAACTGGGACCTCCCTGGTTAGCCAGAACTGCTGATAAATGATGGAAAGTGGCTTGGTGAGCACTTCTGCCAGCTCCCTCAGTACCCTTGGGTGGATCCCATCCGGTCCCATAGACTTACGTGTGTCTAAGTGGTGTAGCAGATCACTAACCATTCCCTTTGGATCATGGGGGGCTTCATTATGTCTTCCAGCTCAGGGGGCTGGGTACCTGGAGAACAGTGTGAGGCAAAGAAGTCATTAAGTGCCTCAGCCTTTTCCTCATCCTTCGTCACTATGTTTCCCCCCACATCCAATAAAGGATGGCGATTCCCCTTACCCCTCCTTTTGTTGCTAATGTATTTATAGAAACATTTTTATTGTCTTTAATGGCAGTAGGCAGATTAAGTTCTAGTTGGGCTTTGGCCCTTTTTTCTCCCTGCATAACCTCACAGCATCTTTGTAGTCCTCCTGAGTGGCCTGCCTCTTCTTCCAAAGGTCATAAACTCTCCTTTTTTTCCTGAGTTCCAGCCAAATATCTCTGTTCTGCCAGGCCAGTCTTCCCTGCCAGCACATCTTTCAGCACGTGGGGACAGTCTGCTCCTGTGCCTTTAAGATCTTCTTGAAGAATGCCCAGCCTTCCTGGACAACTTTGCCCTTCAGGACTGTCTCCCAAGGGACTCTCTCAACCAGGCACCTAAACAGGCCAAAGTCGACCCTCCAGAAGTCCAAGGTGGCAGGTCTGCTGACCTCCCTCCTTACTTCTCCTAGAATCAAAAACTATCATTTTGTGATCGCTATGCCCAAGATGGACTCCAACCATCACATCACCCACAAGTCCTTATCCATTTGCAAACAACAGGTCCAGCAGGGTGCCTTCCCTTGTTGGCTCACTCACCAGCTGTGTCAGAAAGTTATCTTACACACACTCCAGGAACCTCCTAGACTGTTTCTGCTGTACTGTATTTCCAGCTGACATCTGGTAAGTTGAAGTCCCCCACAAGAACAAGGGCTAGCGATTGTGAGACTTCTCCCAGCTCCCGGAATATTTCATCTGCCTCTTCATCCTGGTTGAGTGGTCTATAACAGCATCCCACCATGATATCTGCCTTGATGGCCTTCCCTCTGATTCCTACCCATAAACACTCAATCCTATCATCACCGTCATTAACCTCTAGACAATCAAAAGACTTCCTAACATACCCCACCATCTCTCCTTCCTTGCCTGTCCCTCCTGAAGAGTTTATAGCCATCCATTGCAGCACTCTAGCTGTGTGAGTCATCACACCATGTTTCCATGATAGCAACTGTATGATAGCTTTCCTGCTGCACAACATCTACCAGCTCCTCCTGTACGTTGTCCATGCTGTGTGCATTGGTGTAGATGCACTTCAGCTGGGCTACTGATCCTGCCACTTCTTTTGGGTGAGAAGCCCTAATCCCTACATGATCATTCTCAGGCACTAAGACACCAATAACCTTTGCATCTTTGCTGCCGCATGGACCTCCATTCCCAACCTCCACTGAAATGGCAGATCGAAAGACCTTGCTAGCACACTGTCATTGGTGTGCTGCCCCCAAGCTTATCAGATTGACTGAGTAAAAAGGTGCGCTCTGGTGTTCAAGGCAGACTCTTCAGTCAGATTTGTGCTGCTGCAACTAAGACTGCAATTTTTGCTGCAAAATCACAGCTCAGCATTAAGGGTCTTCTCTTTCATTCAGTGCTGAGCCCCATGGTATGGCATAGGCATGTTACAAGAAAGGACCAGATTCATCATGGATGGGATCCCCTTTTCTGTGGGAGGGATGCAGAAGGGGAGGCATTGCTTGAAAGAGAAACAGGGGACGCCCCAAGCTGGAGCAGAACCCCTCAGCAGTACTGGGTTTTCCTCTGAACACCTGCCTTCTCCAGGGCAGTGCCAAGCAGCATGAGGCAACATGGCCAAATGTGACACTTTCCAGGATGGGATCTCTGCTGCCAGGATACGAGGACCTCCCCTGCACCACATCTTTAAGGGTATGGCCAAAGAGCTGGCTCCTGCTGGCTCATCTTGGCTGCATGGTGCTGCAGGAGGGTGGCCAAGCCAGCTGGGTTTTCATGGATAACCCTTTCCTGCCTGGCTGACCCTTAACTCAAGGGGGAAAAACAGTTTGGGAGAACTTACCACTTCTGAAATGGGGCTGCTGGCAGGCCTGTGCACTGCAGTGCTGAGAGAAGCAGCAGGAAGTGTGGTTGCATGTGAAAACAAGCAGATTTGAAACAGTATTCACTCCAAGGGATTACACAAATAATACCCCAGTGACAATGGAGCTATTTACTCAGTTGACACTATGAAGAAACCATCTCCTTTTATCTACTTATGGTGGTTAGCGGGTTCGTCTCCCTACAGCCTCTGTTGCTACTTGATGCTTCCCTTGATGCTTCTCTCTGGTACTTTTGTTCCAGCTTTCTTTAAAAAGCTGTTTATTTGAGGAGGATGTAGGATTCGTGCCAGAGAAGGGCAGCTGCAAAGGCACACAATGAAGAGTCTCACGGACGCCTGAGCCTGTGCATATTGGCTGGCAATGACCTACTGGCCAACGAAAAGGCTCTCCTTCAGCCCACCCTACACAAAGGTGAGCATACCACTCAGAATTTGTAATATGGGAAGAGCTGGTGGTATCTTCCCCTTAACAGTTGTCTCCCCCCCTGCTCTGGTGTCTGGGATGACCATGCCAGCTATGACATACTCAGAAGGTTTCTGAAAGAGGTTCTTCTACAGTGAAAGAAACAGCATTGTAAAAGACCATGCAAAAGGGGATGCATTTGTGTTCTCAGCATATGGGGCACAGGCAGGAGTGTTTGAGCATACTGTAGGGATGGGACTGAGGTGCAAGGCTGCAGGTGAGCAGCATGCATGCAGCAGTTTGGATCCCCACAAGTGATGCTTCCCTTGGCTGCAGTGCAGACCCATAACCTCCCCCTGCTCTGTCGGAGCCAGACAGCTGCAGGTGACCCAGGCTGGCTGCCTGGGTGCAGGACCCTGCACCAGGGATGAGGCATGGTTGGCTGCAGGAGGTACGATGACCCCATGAGCCTCCTGTTCATCCTTCTGTGAGAACGGAGAGCAAAACTGAGGGTGGATCTTCCTTGAAGGGCTGAAGTGACCAGGGCACAGGTTTCTCCACATCTTCAGGAGGAGTTATTTTTGCTTGTTTTGTTTGCACACGTCTATACTTGTCCCTCTCCCACAGCTCTCACATATTGTCCATGGTACCTCACCAAGACAGGCTGTGTTGTGGCATACAAGAGAACATGGCAATGGTTTAGGCTTCAAAATTCACAGCTGGGAACTACTGCACAGTTCATAGCTCTGCCACAAGCACCTTGTGACTGTGTTTATGGAGAAGCTATCAGACTGTTCATGGCATCCGAGCTGCAAATAACCGTTACAAAAGCCACCAGACCAGAGCACCTCCCTTTCTTCATGAGTGGTACGAAGTAGTAAAGATCAGGCAGCCCTGAGAGTAGGTCGTATAAATTATCCCATCATCTTTCCAAAATGTGGACACCACTGAACTGTGCAGACACTGCGGCCGTGTCTGCCCAACCTTGAAGGACCCCACCAGGTAACTGACCCTGACCACTGACCAGTTGGTGTGCCCTGGTTTGCATCTATACTCCCTGGATCAAACTGTCCTACTCACAGAGAAAGAGCTAGTTCAGCATCCATGCAGCTTGGACAGGATCAGCAGCAAAGAAGGATTTTTATGATATGATCCACTGCAGCGCTTGACAATTCAAAGCCACCAAAACAGCTGTAAGGTGGCAGAAACTTTTGGTGACTACAGGTCTGGGCAATATGAATAGGATTTATTACACTAAATTTAAGCCATCTGAAAACTAAAGATCAAGGTTAGACTAGTAATTTTGGGATCGTCTACAGACAATTTGTGGTTACCTTCAGAGAGCAGCTTAGGTAGGTTCTGAGACATGTAGGCTGAATTGTCCTTTCAAGGTGCCTTTCTCCATTGCCTAGAGTGGGAGCCTAAAAGTCTTAGAAATCTTAGGCCAGACTGCTAATTTTTAAATAGCCAAAGGTAGATAAAATGAGTCTCAGTGACTTTCAGTAGTGTCTGGTAGAGCCCAATGAAAGGTAAAAAGTTCAACTGTCCACTCACTGAACCACATAGTCTCTCTTGTGCAGTTAATTTTGTCTGTCTGAGGTTAAAGACAACCTCTTAGCAATTGGCTTTCTTGTTGCAATCATCTCCCATTATCTAAAAGACCTATTGCTGGGAGCTTTTTTATGCTTTATTGTTGATTTTAATTTAAGCCAAAGGTAAAAAAGAAATGGTTAGCAAGCAAAATAAAAAAGGAAGGACATTATGGTTGTTACACCAAACTTACATGAAGTCAAGGCAGGTTTTGCTAAAGTATCTTCTGGTCCCTCTGCGCTGCTGAAAGGTTTCATTGAGTGCTCTGTGACAAGTAATGACCTCCCCTCACCCACTCACTGGGTTAGGGTCCTGGAGCCAGTTATAGGTTGTATTAGGGAGCTGTAAATACAAAGAAGTGCTGCTCTTTCAGCTACTAGAGACAAAAAAAAATGGATCTTATGACTTCCTGCAAATAGAAAGGCACATGTGTTTTCTATCTGCTGATAAAGAACCCAGTGATACTGAGCTTTGCTGGAGGAACGTCTGTGTTTTTTTAATGGACACATAAAACCTTTCCATCATGAACCAAGATTCATTTCACATCCAATATGTAATTCCACCAGTCTGCAGAGAGTTCTTCTGTGGCTAACTTTTCAATTCCAAAAGACAGATCAAGAAATGAAAAAATCTCTGCTCCCCAACCCACTCTTCAGCTAACCACTGGTAGTTAGGGGAGCAGTTGGTATGGAGGAGGAAAGAAGCAAGCTCCCGTGCAGCGAGGAGACATGGATCAGCAAATGGAAAATCCTCATAGAGCTAAGCTGAAAAAGCACGGGTAAAAAGGGATGAAATAGTGGAACTCTGGCTGGATAAAGATGGGGAAAAGGAATGAAAGAGTGGGATATAGAGAGAAGAAAATCTCTGTCCATAATGATGGAGTGACTTGAGGTAGAGAGAAGGAGCTGAGACCCACCCCGGTTTTAAGCACATCCAGATTTACCCTGCCAAAGACAACTGGAGATGGTGCATGGAGATGAGGATGGGATATTTAGAAGACAGCAGCTCAAAAGGATATAGACAGATATGTACATTTTGCAGTAATTTAAGTTAGAGCCATTGCTGGGGAAGAGTCACTACAAACTGGGATAAGAGATGGAGACTGGTACGAGCAATCCCTTCTCCAAATGAGAGTGACTGACCAGAAGGAGTGATATGATGAGGATATGACTAATAATGTGAGATGGGCCCAAACCACAGACATTAGGCCTGGATTCAGAGCTGGATCTCTCTTCAGCGCAGTGGCAGCAAGTTTTTGCAGCAGTTTCAGGCAATTCATACTGTAGAAAGTGAAGGAATTAGGTGGTCTCTTCCTGTGACTCATTAACCCTTAGAGGCATATTGTCATGAAGAAACAGGAGAGATTATTTAGTTAAATAGTAGGTACAGTTTTAATTACAGAGGTCCATACTGAGGCATCCCAGTCAAGATCTGAGCCTCCTCAAAGCCTGAAGAAAATGGATAATTTGGAATTTCACTTTGAAAGCAAGGCCCCTACATTTCATTGAGTATCTAAAGAGTGGCTGCCTTCTGCATAACCAGGCAGAGATTGATTCATCTCATCGCTCATTACTTTTATTGCCAACTTCATAGCTTTTGATTGCACAATGCAAAAGTGATAACAACACTGCAGGGCAGCAGAATGACTCATCAGGCATTACTGCTCACTGTTAGCAAAGTCTTTTCTATTTACCTAGGTGCTTATGCAGCCTTCATCTCCATGGTGTTTGAGTGCTTCCCAAACAAATAAAACTCTGTCTCTGCCCCTGCTCCCTCTGCAGACCCAGCTGGAGTGCTAGGCTGCCTTGCAGCAGTGTAGGGAGCTGGGGGATGAGCTGGGACCCTCTGCTGGGTCCCAAGGTGCTGAGATTTGTACGCCACAGGGCATGTCCCGTCCCCACCAGACCCTTGCCAGCTGTGAGATGCAGACTGGGAATATGGTCCCCTACCAGAGAGATAAACACACGGTGCCTGTCATTGGCACTCATAAACATAAATAGCCCATTTCCTTACATTTTCTTTAAGCCTAATAAAACTTGATGTGCGCAAAAAATTATTTCTTTGGCATAGATTTTGCAAGGGGGAATGGAGCCAAACTTAGCTCCTGGCTCACTAGACATTAGGTATGCCTTGCACCTCATCCCAGGGCAACACTGGAGAAAGCAGTGCTTTGTTCTGTGCAGAGATGTTCCAAGGAGCATGGGTCTGCAGAGGAAAATGAGGGTGATAGCAAACAGGATTACCCCCACCTTGTCCTTTGGAAAGTGGCAGGAAACAGTTGTGTGCTGAGTACTGACAATGGGGACAAGTTCTTTCTGGACAGCTTCTCACAAAGTGCATATTCACCACCATCCCCTTGGGATGTCGGAGGCCAGTAATGATCTGCAGTCACAGGAGAAGACAGTTCCTCTTGAACCCAAGCCCACATGAACCTTGACAACCTAAGGGAAGAGTAGGTCCTGAATGCTCATCCCGTGGCCCTTAGCTTACAAAATCAACATGAAACCTAAACTGTAGTTTTCAGGAAGTTTGGGCTGGCGGATTTAAATCCCCACTGCGGTCACCTTCAATCATGCACAACTGCAGCTGGACTTGTACCAGGGAATAGTTGCACAGAGGCTGATCTGCCATTTTGCAGATAAGGTAGGCCAGTGTTGAGGACTGATTCAGCTCTGAGCTTTCCTACAGCCCCAGGAGCATTGGGTTCAGGGTTAAGCTCAGGCACTGCAGGAACCATCCTAAATCTGTAATATAGGCTTTGCCAATGGCTAGATTAGGGTCTGAGGCTCCAGGTCACAACTACCTCTGATGAAATGAGGGTCCAAATCTCCAGATGAGGAGACCTATAGGTTCCAGCAGGGCTGGCTCAGACAGCACAGATGCCAACCTGCTCCCTCTCCTCACCCTCTTGCAGATCTGCATGCAGGGACCATGACTGCTCCAGGATGTGGCCACAGCAGTTCTGGAGTGGGACCAGTGTCACCACACTTCCCAGAGACCACTCCACACCAGGGATGTCAGAGGGGTAAGGACAAGTATTACTTTAATGTGTTTAACTTGAGCTTGTACTATTTTAAGATGAAAAATTTCCCAGAGGGACCCATCTGCAGTTGAAAAGGACTCTCTCTGCTATTTTAGGGTTGTTTTTTTTTATAAAAGGCAGATTTTATGCTTCCTTTAAAAATAGATGGTATCTCTATATTGGCAAGATCTTCATACCTCTGTGGCAAGGAGTAATATGAGTTTCTAACCAAATTGTATACCTCCCAAGTATCTGTCCTGCCATTGCGCAGGGCCAGAATCATGTCTGGCCACATCGTATCTGGCACTGTGATGGACTGGAGCCCTCTCATGAGGCTGGTCTCAGCATGGGGTCCCGTTTGAGTCCTTACAGAGGAGAGTGGGCAACAAGAGTCAGTGGTGCCAGCTGTGTAAGATCCCGCAGACCTGCGTAAGGACCAATGTCACCCGATGTGGCTGCTGCTGCTGAGTCATGGGCAGTTTCCTTCCTACCCTGGACATCAAAGGAAAATGCAGCTTCTTATTTTGCAGAAGGAAGATGATACTGAGACATCAATGTCTTCTGCAAAGAGGCAATAGGCTACCCTGAATTATAAATCGCAGGGAACAACTGTTTTGGTTTGTTTTTATGAGAAAACAGGGTTTGAGGTTATGGGAATTCCATAAGGGACAATGTCTCACAGTAGTAAAAGATTATAGAACTGAATTACAGTTCAGACCAGTAAGTGTTACATTATGCAAGGAGACACGTAGACTGTAAAGCTTAACAATACACCAAAGCCGCCAACACTAGAGCAAGGCAAAGGGCCTCCTTTTAAAATTCAGTTTAATAGTGCCTGACCCAGAATGAGTAATAATGTTAAGCAACACAGAATGGACCATAAAACACTGCTATATGCAATAGCTATTATCCCATGTGCTAATCTTCATATCGCATTATTTCCTCAGATAATCATAATATTGTGCCAACAGCTCCTTCATTCTAGCTCATTATTTCTCGAGCTTGCTTCCTTCACCAGGAACAGGGCTCGCACTAACAATGCCCTCAGGGCCCGCAAGCAAAGCCATGCGCTCCGGTGTACCCAGAACAGAGGAAGTCTTTTTCTTGGTCCTTTTCTTCAGTTGTTGATGTTTTTTCCTTCAATTACAAGGTAGTAAGAAAGATTTTCATGGAATAGGATAAAGAAATCTCTTATCATCACAAGTCTTCCAGGCACTGACGACTCTTCTGGTTCGTTCCCCCCGTTACATGTTTTTTCTCCTTGTTCTCACTTCTCATCAGTCGGGTTCTTATGTTTGCGTCTCTCTTGGTGCAATCTCTGCCCTAACATTGTACAGTGTGTTCCTGCTGTGAACTATCAGCTTTGACTTTCCACAAATAAAAAAAGCAAACCTCTTGTCATTATTTTGTCACACTTTCAGCTTCTACTAAATAACTAATTCACAACAATAAACCTCCTGGTTGCCATTAGAGGCAGGCTGCCAAGCAGTTTAGATGCAATCTTGTGTTATGTTGTTTTTATAAAGGTTTCCCAAAACCCAATGTGAATAGACTTGGGTTTTGTGACTTAAAGTAAAACATTTGCTTAATTTTATATTCAAAATGTTACTACCCAGAGCTGGAAATGTGAATGTAATCATTTGAGGCTCCTATGCCAGCACAAACAAACTTCTCATGCAGTTCATACACAAACCCAAATGTCTTTTTGTAAGTTAAAGTAAATAAGACCACCTCATTCTTTCTTTGCATCTCCTCAACTACCTATATGTGTCCCCTGCTATCTACCCTTACATTTCAATTCCTGGCACTGGGTCTGGGTTTTTTTGGGGTGATTTGTACAGCACCTAGTACAACGGGAGGGGAAAGTAAACAACAGTGAAGTTACCATTTAAGATCACGATGGGCATGTGCGTCCTCCCTGTGGCCTGTGTCAGGGCAAATGCATCATTTCTGCTGCGCAGAAAACAAAGCCCTGGAGGCTGATCAGACGTGAGGACCAGGCGTAACGCTGATAAGGCAGAGGGAGGAGCGGGGCCCAGGGTGGGATCTGAGCAGCCTGACATCCCCAACTGGGCTACAGGAACTAAAACGGCTTTGAACAACGTCAGCAGCAGAGTGCCAGCTGTGTTTTGGAAAACTTAATTTCAGTGGCCTCGAGAGTACAAAGCCATCCCTCACATTTTCTTACATTCTTGTTTATGACTTCCATCACAACACTGTCTACCGACCAACAGAGAATGGCTTTAGAAAGATTTTTCTTCCACTTGCCTATTCACCAATTCATTGACTCACAGGTGCTTGTTCCATCCATCTAATGACACAACTCCATGGGTCTTTGTAGATTTCAGGCAATAAATGTGGCAGCCATTAACTTTCCCTCCTGTTGGACACTTGAGAAGATAAAAATCCCCTCTTTCTGCTGTAAATTTCTGCTATAAATCCAGAGATGCAATTGCACACAATCTAATTTCTGGCTCCTGGGCCCACATTCATCCTTGTCCAACTATTCCTCTTGACTGAGCTGATTAGATTATAGACAAGGGCAGGCTCTCTAAATGCAAGGTCATGTAGCTTAAATTAAATCTAAAGCAGCTACAGTAATATATATAATAGAACTCTGACATCTTTACTATTAAAGAGGTGGGCAAAAGGCACTCAGCTGGCTCCACTCTGGCGTCATTTGGCCTTGAGAAGAGTAAGGTGGCTTGGTCCTCCTTTGGAAATCCTTAGGGACCTGGTTCCCAGAAATGGTCATACTCTGATTGCTCCCAGAAGCCCAGTTTCTGGAGCCATTTGATGTTCCTGCAGGAACTGTGTAACCTATGGGTGACATGTTTTCCCCACCACTGCCCTTGACGAGCCGAGTGGGAGGAAATGGGACGGACATCGGAGCAAGCAATAATGCTGCCTCCCATAAGTCACACTGCAACTCACCGTACACCACGTCTGGGTGGTGTACACGTCGGTGTACAGCGTAGTGTAGGGTGTCACCCGGGATGCAGAATGAATAAACTTGGACCAAAATTCAGATGCTTCTTTCATACACAGAGGTCCTTGCCTACTGCAAAACAGGTTTAAAACCTGTGGTATTTTGAAAGGCTTGTTAGCCTGGCATTCCATACAGTTATTTTATCCTAAAACCAAAACAGCTTGCAATTTTCTGTNTTTTTTTTTTTTTTCTTTTAGAACAAATAGATGATGGAGTTACACAATATGTGACACACGCTGCTTATTTACCAGGAACATAAAAGGCCCCTATTTCCCAACACACAGCGTGAACTGAACAAGCTTCTGTGCTCAGAGTTCCCAGCCTTGGTCTGGCCAGCCATCAGCCCAAAAGCGCTTCCTTACGAGTGCTTCTCTGGCTCCTCCTTGCTGCCTTGTTTGCCCTCCTCGCTGGTGTTTCAGCTCCTTCTCACTACCCTGCATCCAGCCTTATCCAACAAAGCATTTTCACTTGGACCCTGTCAATATTGTCCCTGCTAACAAGCACTAGAAATGAAAAACTGAGATTTCATTCATGGGAATTAGAATGAGAATAAAGTGATTTGGCAGAACTAGAACAGGGCTTCAACTGAAAGGTCGACCCACTGAAGCAACGTGAACAGGACAAGACTGGTATGGAAAGGGTAGCTAAGCTGCATTTTTCTAAGCTGATCTAGCTGAAGAGCCAGGAGAAGCAGCTTGTCAAGCAGAACGAATGCTGAATGCTCATGCATTTCTGAAATGTACTGTCATCAGCTTACAGCTCAAAACCAGAACGGTTCTGGGTATTTAACTAGAAGCAACTAAAATTCTAGAGCTAGATGTGAAATTCTGCTTTCAGGTAAGAATTCAGGCAGAACTAGAGCTGGCCTGCTGCAAAAGGAGTAGAATAAGAGCTGGAACTTCTGCATTGCTAAAATAAACTGCATTAGCACTGGACCCCCAGCAACCTTGCCAGGCACCCTGGCTCAACCCCCGCCACCGTGCTGTGCGTAGCCTGGTTTGGACAACTATCGCCACTATTTAGCTGCACAGCGTGACTCCACTCATAGCTGGGGGGTGATCCAGCAGATGAATGAGAACAACCTGAGAGTTAAGTCCCAGGAATAATCCAGGACCTTGTCATTCTGAATCCAGCTCTTCCTCCAAGAGCCCGAGTGCAGAGAAAGCTGCGTGCCCTCTAAAAATTTGGGAAAGGTAAGCAGTAGCAGAGAGGCTGGAGTTAAAAACCCAGGGCTCCTCTCTGAAGTACTTGAGCTGAAGCAGAAACCATTTAAGCATATATTACAAGATGGGAGATGGGACGCGGCAGCAGGGCCCCACAGGGGTTGGGGGCACTGGTCTCCCTTGCTGGTACCCCTGGGAGGCTCGGGTCTCACTGGAGCTCTTCATGGGGAGGCAGACCCATACCAGGCAGCAACGCAGTGTCCTGGCATTTCACTGGCCACCTGGGGCTGTCAAGTCCAGCAGGTACAAACGCACCGATGCTGGAATGATGCTCTCCAAAGCAGAAACAGGGAGAGCAAAGAGGGAATATGAGGGAGGAAGGAAAACATCAAACACAAGGCAAGATCAAAATGAAAAAAGAGAATGGAGGAAGAGTGAAGAAGAGCTGACACACACAGAAACAAGGGAAATACGATACTGAAAACTAACAAAAGAGACAGGGAAAACCTGCCTTACAGGTGCCTTTTCTTCCCTTTCACCTGCATGAGTATTTTGACCCCTGCTGTGGGTCAAGCTCAAGATTATAAAGTCACAAAACTTGCAGAGGAGCATGTTTTCCTTCAAACTCCAGTCAGTCACACCAACAAAAATCCTGAGCAAAATCCATAATTTCATGTGATCCAGGTATAAAGGTCAGCGTGGCCGAGAGCCCAGGTCAGGCCAAGGACACAGCACAAACGCTGCCAAAAGGCGCAACAGATTCATCCCAAGTGGTTCATGCACAAAGTGGCTTTTTCAATTATTATTTATACCCTTTACGACATAAAATGAAGATGCACATCTCGGGAACAGCTGGCGGCTGCTGATGCATTGCTTAGTGCCTTGTCTCCACTGCCACATCTTGCCAGCTCCAACCCAGCCAGCTCAGCTCCCACCACATAGATACGACTTAAACCAGCAGCAAAGTCCTTTCCCCAGAGAAGTTCTGTATGCCTGTGCAGATAGGCCCTGAACGGTCTCATTTGGTTTTCAGGAATGCTAAATGTTCATTCAAAATAGGACATGGTTTAGTGGTGGGATGGCAAGGTTAGGTTAGTGGTTGGACTTGATGATCTTAAAGGTCTTTTCCAACCTAGATGATTCTATGATTCTATGATTTATCACACACCAAACCCATCTGCATGACCACTGGAAGCATTTGCAGGAATTTGACTGCTGGCATCCATGTGAATGCAGCATGACAGAGATGTCCCTGCTTAGGACACCCTGGCTAATCTTTACGTCCACATAACACTCTGATGATGGGTCTCTCCATGAAGCCAACCTTCATGGGAAATGCAGGGAAGAGAGGGGTGAGTGCAAGGACCAGCAGAAATTCTGTGGAGCTGGGCTGGACCACATCCTGGAGACTTCATGGGGAAGCCCTGCTGAGTCCCAGTACAGCCTCAGGAGAGGAGATTGGGGGGCCAAGGGAGGGGTTTGGACTCCCAGGAGGGGGGCAGGCACCAGCCCCCAGAGCAGATGCTGCTGGGGTCAGGGCTGGCTGAGCTCCTCAGCTGCAGGGACTTGGTGGCCACAGGGAAGGTGAGTCCCAGCCTCCAAGAAGGCGTGATGGTTTAGGGGTGAAGAATGAGAGTAGATACTGTATTTTATAGTAAACAAAACCCCCTCGATTTGAAGGGAGGGAGTACAGCTGTAAATGCTCTGCACTGTGACAGAGGCGTGGGGAGAGTCAAAACAACCTGGTGGGAAGGCCCCAAGGTCCCAATCCCATCCAGGGGGTATGGTTAGGGATTGAACCCCTGCGCATGGGACACGCAAATAAAATATGGCAAGACCAGAGGAGAGGCAGGGAAACCATCCTGTAACAGCCCAGAACAAAACCTCAGAGTCTGTGTTTGCAGCACAGGCAATATCTTGAAGTGTGATCATCTAAACCAAGGAAAACAAGACAGACCCGATGGAGGGACACAGAAAGGTTGTTGCTGCTTGTTTAACTTGCACAAGGAGCACAGATGTGCCTCCTCCCCCCTGCACACCTGGGGCCAAGCACAGAAGGACTGAGGTCCCCACGCGCTCTGCACACCGTGCAGGCTGCATGTGCCCGTGTGGGGCTGGGCAACCCCAGCCACAATCCGGCAGCCCCAGCCACCAGTCTGGCACGGGTGTCCGGTGTACACAGAGCCTATGATTCAATGAAATGCAGTTTAACTCCTCCAGGATCTTCCCTGCTGGGATTGTCCTGATGGACACAGCATCAGAGACATTCCCATTTGCAGCCCCAAATCCTTGATGATCCAAAAAACAAATAGTTCTCTCTCTTGCACCAAACTATCCCCCTTGTGCTGCAGCTCCTTTTCCTGTCATCCTCCAGCACCCACCCATCTTGATTCAGGTTAAGGCTGGTGGGAAATGACAAATCCTTTCCACATAAATCTTAACACTGGCTTGAGTTCGTTGAGAAACGGTGGTGATTTATGGGGGATTAGCAGATCAGAGTTGAGGAATGTAAAGAGGTTTAGGCTAACTAAGTGGAACGCTTAGAGCTGGGTCACGGAGAATTTGATGCAGGCTCAGGACTCTTAAATAGAGTGCAATAAAAAGTAGAAGAGGGAAGCATGCATTTCAAATGTCCCTTGCAGCATGGGAGGTTGTTTTCCTGTGTTACAATCTGGGGAAAAAACTTAAGCAGCCTTCTGTGTCATGCTGGTTCCTGGTTCCTAAAGGCTAGCATAAACACAACACTAAAGGTGCACCTATTTTTGGTGTATTTTTGTTGTTTGTAATTACACATTTTCTGCAGAGGGAGGGATGGTATGATAGGAAAGGTAGTAAAGTCAGAAGGCAGTGAGTGTCTATGCAGTCAGTAAAGCATTAACAGATCATTTCTATGGGAGAAGAAACTGAGCCAAAAAAATAACAAATAGGAAAAGTGTCTTTTTCCATTCAGGATGGGGAAAGTGAGGAACAGTCACCTAGTGCCTCGCTTTGATTTTTTTTCTCATTGTGGTTCTTGTGATTTTTACGGTGCACTGCATGGTAAGTAAGCACATGACACTTCCTGAAGCTTAGAGCTTAATTTCAAATCCCCAGGCTCATAAACCAGCAGCTCCTCACTAGGCTTGTCAACAGCTGCCTTCTGCTTTTGGCTCAGCCCAAAACTTCCGGGCCCATCACCGGCCCCGCACATCACCCGCGCATCACACCCTGCGCAGCAGCACAGCCGCGTCCTGCCCTACCCCCGTGTGTGACGGGAGAGAACAAGCAAGGAATATCGGTCAGGCAATCAAATGCTGAGTTCCAGCAGGCCAGGTGAATAATTACAAATAGGCCAGCTTGAGTAAAATTATTTGGAATGACGCAAGTTGGTGCAAAATAACATTCATGTCAGAAGCCCTGACAGAGCCAGTGGTCTCACTGCAATTACTCATGCGAATTACATTACCCAGAACTAGACCCTACTTATTGCATAATATTCATATATTTTGCTACCCTGTAGTAGAATAATCTATTTATCCAGCTAGTGATGAATATTTCTTATGTGTTTTGCAATAAAACTTCAGAGCACTGCCAGACGGCTCCCTTCCTGAATTACCCTCTTTATTTTTTTCGTAAGGCCAAAATTTCCTTTAATTTCACCAACTGCAAGACAAGAAGAAGAGCAATTAAGTTCAACCTTATAAAGTTTTTAATGTGGTTTTAGGGGATTCTTT
Organism: Aramus guarauna; assembly: GCA_013400195.1. Lineage (NCBI taxonomy): Eukaryota > Metazoa > Chordata > Aves > Gruiformes > Aramidae > Aramus > Aramus guarauna. The sequence continues at coordinate 329,574 of VXBL01008405.1, read as the reverse complement.
AATGTTTGTATGTTAGCAGATAAGCCATGCATCCACCCATCCACTTAATTACAGGCCTAGTACCTCTAGTCACTCTGTTTTTTAATTTAATTTTCTGCCCAGTTAGAATCTGAAGAAACCCTTGCCGTAACACGCCTGCCACCTGCAACTTCTACCATCTTAACTATAAGCTTCCAAAATGAGCAGCTTTTTACCACTGTGAGACACGGTGAGCAGGTTTATTTTACAGCACTTCATCCTTCGTCCTTACCGAGAAGGCAAGAAATTGCATTTCTATATCCTGAACTCTGAGCACAGAGATGCACAGGTGGTTAAACACTTACCTGTCACCTCCATTAAATGCAATCAGTACTTCCAAAAGTGACCAGCAATTCTCACTTGACTTTTTGCTTCAAGGTGCGAGACCCTTTCTCAAGGCTGGGGTGTGACCAAGGAGCTCTGGACATCTCAACCTGGGCACCTGGGTCCTGATTCACACTCGTTTGAAAACAGGGAACAAACCCAAGGCAGACATGGAAGATCTAAGTGGAGAAACCCACCTTCCTGGAAGAAGCCCCCGTGCCTACCCAGGCAGGGCAGCACTTCTCTTTCCAGCCCCTCTGATTATTAATTTCAAATAGTTCAGACAAACTCGACTGGCCAGGGATATTTCAAGCCATCCTTCAGTGACAGAGCAATGTGTATTTGCATAATAATCTTCAAATCACCATGGGCTTGAACTGAGCAAGGTTTCATAAATGGATGTTAGCAAAAGCTTGAGCTTGGTGTAATGGGATGAGACATTCATCACCGAGATGTGAAGGTTAGTCACTGCAGCACAGCTATTTGTGTCAACCGAAAGAAAACAACCATCAGGAGGATATTACAAAAGAAACAGATCCAATTAACACGTGAATCCTGCGTTCACTTATTGGGTCACTGCAGGAATTGTCAGGAATCACTTATTCGACCCCAACTTATCTGACACAACTTGTTAAAACGCATTTCACTTTACCAAAAAGATTATTAATATTAGCATAAGTCATTAAAGAGCGATGGGGCTGGAACACAGTGTTTTAAAGAAGCTGATGGACTCTCAGCAATGATACCCCGTACAGAAAACTGCATTTCCACCAGCACAAGGGGAATTTCTGCCATTTGACACCAGCAGAGTCAGAGCAAAGATCAGAAATTGGTCTCTGGCTTTTTGGCTGCCGAAGAGCAGTGCTGCGAGGCAGTTGCTAAGGGTTTTTGTTCCCCCCCCTCCCCGCATCCGCAGCTCCCAGGGCACGAATGCAAAGCTGACTTAATGAAATGCAAAACCCACATGGGGAAATTCATACAGCATAGTGCTTCAGCCCTCGAGTCTGCACTGCCACTGCCACCTGTATAAACCTCGAAGCGGGCGTCACCAAAGCTTGTACTTGGCCTGTTGGGACGGGGAGCAGTGCGGGAGGGATTAAGCGCAGAACTGGATCCAGCAAGCAGTAACGTAAACCTCAATTTGGCTGTAGAGTGGATGGGGTGGGAAGTGCTGCAAGCAGTATGACATGTCTTTGTAACAAACTGCAGCTGGTGTCACTGCTGGAACATACAGAAAGGCTTGGAGGAGGGACGCTCATACCCCGTGGAACCAAGCTCCAGCCAGAAACCACCTCGCTCCTGGGGTCTGGGATGGGAGAGGAGAAAGTTCTTCATAAGGTTTGGGCATGGCCCTGAGGGCACTGCAGCCCAGACTGAGAAAAGTGGTGCTTTGCATTAGGAAAGGTGCATGGAAATAATACTCTGAGCATGAGGAGAGCAGTCCTAACCCTGGCTCTGATGTTGACGCTGGCGAATCATGTCACCTCACAGGGTGTGTTTCCACCAAAGAGCTCATTCAGGTGAGTGGCATCAGGGCCCGGCCAGCAGGAGCCGAAGCCGTTTGATGTGCCTGGCACCCTGGGGCGTGGGGTTAGTTTCCTTCTACCAGAAACACTTTCACTTTCAGGCTTTCCCTCCCATTGAGCATGTCAGGTTTGGGTACTTTTCTCTTCTCACCCCGGCTGTGAAAGGGGCAGTGTTACCCCTGCAGAGATGATAGCGAGGTGCACCTAAGCCAAGATCCATGTTTCATGGGTATTCAGAAGCCCCACACCATTGAAGACTTATGCAAGGTCCCATAGGAAACACGTGGGGAGACACAGGCAGGGACTTTGAGCAGTACCAGCCAAGCCCTTGGTCAGTGTTGTAGTGACCAGCCAAACTAATGCTGTATGTGCTGACTCTCTGCTAACAGATGCAACCGTTCCAAGGTTTAATTTTAATCAATATCTCTAAAGATCCTTGGATGGAAGTTTCTCTAGATGTAGATAATCCCAAAATGATCCCACACTTGCTCATCAGGGCGAGGACTGTGGTAAGACAAGTGTGTTTGTGCTGCACTTAATGGCTAGAGCCTCGGCTCCGACTTGGGATCAGGGTCCTACTGCAATGTAAATACAGAAGAGTAATGATTACCAGGAGAGGGGTTCTTGAAAGGCTCCATCCCTCACAGCAGAGATGTTTGACAGTCAGTGACTCAATGTTCTGTCTTTCATAACCATAATGACTCACAGCCCCAGGATGGAGAATGAGTGCAAGACAGCGAGTGCTATTGTTCAGAGCCCATAAAAATAAGCAAGGTCATTTTCAGCGTTTAAAAGAAAATGACAACCCTTTGGATTCATTTGGGGGGGGGGTGAAATGTACAGAAAAAATTAAGAAGAGGAATGAGTAAATCTTCAGAGATTAAAGTTCACAAGGATATACAAACCTGAATTTTATAACCACAAGCAAGACAGAGCAGGAGCTTGACTTTGATACCATTTGCTCAGCTATAAATCAAGATTAACCCCATGTGGATTTATAATGGGGTAAGTCTGGCATAAAACAAGAGAAGGATCAGGCTTAGAGCACTAAGTGCATCTGGGTGCCTTCTGCATTGCCTGACTCTCCGAGGATCAGAGAGACTGTTCCTCACCACTGTGCGGCCTTACAACTTAGCGACACATCTTAGGATAAGTGAATGATCTCTGAACATGTAGGAAGGATGGCTTAAACACGGGAGGGAACTAGCATCAGCTGTAACACTTCCTGGAGTATGTCCCAAACGATCTGCAGCTACTCGAATCAGATGCCAAGGTTATGGTTCGAGATGGCTGACACGATGCAGTTTGGAAGTTGAGTTTGAAAACAAGGTGTGTAATGACGTATCAGCTCTAAATGAGAAGCTGGAGGCAGATCTTTCCCTGTCATCAGCTGGTGTAAAGCCACAGATTTCCAGTTTGCCCTACCTGAGGACACAGACACTGGCCTCCACCAGACCACAGCCAACTCAAGGCCTTAACTGTTATAAGGTCAAAAACGTGGAGTGCTATGTTCATTTCGGAACAAGATGGACTTTTAATGTGTTCCTAAAATGGAAACCCACTTGGCTAAGCGGCCTGATTTCTCAGCAGTGCTGAGTATCTACCAGGAGGTCACTGGGTACTTTGTCCATGTGAAAACCAGACTATTCATATGATAACATCAGAGAGAGGAGCCTTTTTAATGGGATCTTTTCTGGAGTTATTGTCTGATGGGCAAGATTTCTCAAGGTCAGTGGTAGCTCCCATAAAAAGAGTTTTACTCATGGGGACTCCACACAAATGAGCCTCACCCCTCTCTTTCACAGTATTTCTGCACACCATTTGGTTTCTGTCCTTCACAGGGAAAGTTACACCAGAAGGGGTAAACGATCTATTTCGGCTGATTGACAACTGGACAACGTTTATATCTTTCCTAAGAGGACAAGTGATACTCTTTCCTTGTCGGAGAAGCATTTCAGCCAGTGGCATCACCAGATCAGTTTCCTAGATCACAGGAAAGCTGTTCGTTCATGTTGGTGTCATGTGGCCTGATCCTGCTCGCCTTGCTCAGGCAAAATGTCACTGATGGATACTCCACAGCATTGGGGCTCATCAGAGGAAAGGGAATGCTTTGGAGCAAGGTGACAAGCGCCAAGGAGTGAATGCTGGGTATAGCCTCCCAGCCTGGCCGGCAGAGCAAGCACAGCCCAGCATGTCCCAGGGGACTTTGTAATTCTGTGAGCAGCAGCTCCTGCCCAGACCCCAGCCACCAGAGAAGGCTTGTTTGACCTCCCGCTTACAGAGGGAGCACTCTGATATCTCAGAGAGAAGGACAGAAAAAATTGTGAAATGCAGCCTGCATGGTCATTGATTAAGCGTGATGACTTTCAGTGTCCCCTGGTGCTGCACGTAGGACAACGAGCCCTGTGCACCACCCTTGGGAAGAGGAAATAGCACCTACAAACGTTAAACAGGGAGAAGAATAAGGGGCAAGTTTGACATTTGATTCCTGGTGGTAGGCACTACCTAGGCAAATATTTGTAAAAGATAGCTCTGGCTCTTTGAACAAGGAAGGGAAGCGCAGGGGCAAGGACCTGCCCAAGGTCAGTCAGACAATCTGCAGCAGATCCAGAGACCTTTGTGTCCCAACCCAGCCCCCATGCTCTAGACAGTGCCGTGTCCCGCCAAGATCCAACAGCTTCACACCTTGCTTCGCCTGTGTTATATTTTCTTTCTTCTCTGTGCTTGTGCCTTGCTTTGAAATCCTGGATGTTCTCCCAGTTTCCTGAATCATGTTTCTAATTTCCTTTTAGTGTAGTGAGCAGTGCTTTTGGGTGCAGTTGCTTGGGTCACTGAGTCCAAAGCAGCTGAGATCTAGCAATAATGTCAACCTTCAAAACATTTAATCAGCAAGTCTTCCCTCTCACCAATCGAAAATGCCATAAAGTTGATATGGTCCTTTGCTACAGACAACCTTAAGTTCTTGATTACCACCAAGGACTGGCATACAAATAAGCATTTCATGAAGGCCAGAAGTTGCTTCTCCATAGCATATGGAGTAGGTCACTGGGATTTCTGAGACACAGTGCTCTACCAGGAGTATAAGAAGTGTGACACATTAATACCTGGTATACTGTTGACTTAACTTTCCCGTGCATGACAAGAGACAATGAAGCTAACTAACGTTTGGATGAAGGAGAAAGCAAGTCATACTTTTCCCATAGATAAACTCTGGTTACAGGTCTAATACAACTTGACACAATGTTTACTGAAGTCTGTGGGACTCTCCATTGACTTCTCTGGGCTTTGGAGAGGCACATAGTTTGGAAGAACTTCAGTTTAAGCTGAAGGAGGATAGATTTAGATTAGATGTTAGAAAGAAATTCTTCACTGTGAGGGTGGTGAGGCACTGGANGTTTAACTTCTGTTTTTTACAGCGTTTCCTTAGTAGGAACCAGATGCTCCAGGAACAGTACAGAAACATCATAAAATCCCACATCAAGCCTTGCTTATCTAAATATGAAAACCAGCTCCTGCTCTGTGATACTTTCTGATCTACATTTTACCTGAAGCCTGCAGATAATTTTCAAAGATGCATTCAGCTCTGCACACCAGCCGCCCACTCTCACCTGCCCACTCCCTGGCACGCAGGAGCAACGATCAGCAGAGGGAGAGAGGAAGGAGAGCTCCGTTCTGCAGAGAGGAGCTCCCAGAAACTGCTCTTTTACTGCAAAAGTAATTGCTGCTTCGCACAATTCTCCTTGTCCCAGAATTTCCTGAGAGT
>VXBL01008405.1:277025-323937 GCA_013400195.1 Aramus guarauna | reverse complement strand
TTCCCTGTGCCCGAATTTTCCTGGAGTCCTTTTTTTTTTTTTTTTTTTTTTTTTTGATCTGACACACAGAAAATCAGCCATGCTGAGGCAGCTGATAATTGCACCCATGTTGCTCATACATAACCTCACATCATCCTTGGAGGTCTGCTGTATCCCTGGAGTGTTCACTTTGTGTCCTGCTTAACCCAGGAGGCTCCTTGAGGCACAGAGCATCTCCAGCTGCTGCTGGGCTCCTTCCCTGACCACCAGCAAGGGAGGGCTGAGCTAAGGTCTCTGCAAACCATGTTTTTGTGCGCCAGAGCCCGGCCAAGCAGCTGACCATGGCTCCCACACCCATGCTTGTGCTGCCTGGGGCTGCCCGGTTGTTTTCCACACACGGTGCATGAGGCCTCTGGCACGCTCCGCTACTGCAAACACATCAGCAGTAACAAACAGCAGCAAGAAGTGCATTTCTTCCTAAAACCTAGGTTAGATTTGGCCTCTTCATATTCAGACCTTTAAGCTGTGGCTATCTGTGCCTTTTCCAGTTGTCTTTCACTAGAAATCAATAAAAACATTCAACACACTTAATATTTCCTATGTTTCTACCCAATGTTTCTAACATTTCAGGGGTTGGGATGGAAAGTCCTTGTGGAGGTGGAAATCTTTGCAGCCCTTCCCAAAGGGTATGACCCCCTGAATTCATTTGGAGAGGTTCGTCAGTGAGACCGCTCTGCCGGTAGCCTCAGTGGCCGTGCCAGTGCCGCGCTGAGCCACGTCTCGGCACGCAGCAGCAGCTTGCCTTGCCAGCGGCTAAGTGGGATGGATATTCTGCTGGTGGCCTGCTAAGGCCATCAGCCATCTGGATTGAACCATAAAGCCATCACTGATAAGGTATGTGGGTGGTCTAGTACAGGCAGAATAGTGAATAATGAGACCATTATGAAAAGTAATCAGGATCCATTCAAAGAAAATACGCTTTAATAAAGCCTGATTTGTGTCTGCTTGTACATGGAGCAAAGCTGAGATGATTTAGGGCCAGAGCTGAGGAGCATCTCTCCCAAGCACATAGCAAGAGGGGTTAAATGACCTTTGGATATTTAAACAAGAGAATGTTGATTACAACAAGGAAGGTGATTTTACCTCTTCATACGGATTTGATGAGATCAGTACCATAAAACTGTATTCAAGTTAAATGTCAGCATTTTTAAAGGGCTTTTGAAAAAATTGTAGAGGTGGCAGAAAATACTCACACAAACAACGTGAGGGCAACGAGAAATTCCTGCAATGAGAATTATGTGAATCTTGCACTGTTCAGTTTATCGGGAAAAAAATTGAGAGGCAGCTCTGACTGGAGTGGGTAAGGACCCTCACCGAGGAAATGGGGGGTCTCAGCTGTCTATGCTGCTCAGCAGGAAAAGACATGAAAAGCTGGAAACCTCTGCTCAGACGAATGAAAAGGGAATCAAAACGCACGAGGCGTGCTTTATCCAGATGTAAGTAACTGGCCTCAAAGTGGAGGCAGCGAGGTGATTGCTCAGTGGCCTGGGACACGGGACAGACCAGACTATTTGAAAAAATGCTAGACAAGCTTTAAGCCCAATTAGCCGACCTTCACCTCCAAACCCGACGTCGGGGATTGCTCCATGCAGCGACAGACACTGCTGCAGTCTGCGGGAGGCGAGGAGAGGGCACAGAGCAGTGTCCGGACAGAGCCTGCAGAAGAGCAGACCCACGTCTGAGACCCACAGCATCAGACCCCTGGTCTTGCAAATGCAAACAGCAAGGCTTGGGAAGCAATTAGCAATGTTTGGGTTTTTTGTCCTTGCAAACAGGTAATAAATACATTTTATATCAAGTAGCTGAAGGTGTTGCTTACCTGGCAAGGGGCTGCATTTCTTATGCTGTGGTGGAAAGGGTCCTCAGCAGTGGGAGCAGAAGAGGGGGTTTCTTCTGCTTGTGATGGGAAGTGCGGGATTCCAGCTTCTCTGGTACACCCTGCGCTGCTCTTCGGGATCACTTCCAGCAGAGTCTCACATTAACGAACCTCTGAAGCAATTGCTGGGCAGAAATGAGCACACGAGTGTAGATGGGGTTGCCAGTGTGACCTGGGTGGTACAAACTTTCACTGTGGACTTTTCACTGGAGAAAATTTAGATACCTAAGCTGATTCTAAGCTGGCATCCTGCATCGCAGGTGGGAGTTATAACCCAAGGGCAAGAGCAGCACCAGCAATAGCTTGGGGATGTTTTCCGCCAATTAAGCAAAGATTTTGCTGTATGCTCCTGTGTATAACTTCATACAGACAACCTGGGAGATGCCCAAGCTCTCACACAAGAATTGTTTCCCATATTTGCAGTGTAGTACACACTGATGAAAAATCCAGTGCAGGCCAGTAAAATATCTCAAACAGCTAAACTGAGGTCGATTCTTCCTGCCAGTATGATCAAGCAAGGAAACTCCTGTTTGCTTGAAGCTGCTGGCAATAGGCAGTGTATGTTTTGCTGTGGAGGTTTAGGAAAGTAGCAGTTAAAGAAGTACCTAAAGGCTGATAGGACTCGGCGTTCACAAACTCGGGACAGTGCAAATAACATCCTCTCCATTCCCCCCAAGCTGTCAGTGAGGACAGCAACCGCCCTCCTCTCTAATACACAGCAATTTTTGGGCTCCAGGTCCAAGCAGCCAGCACATAACTTAGTAACCAGGTCCTCTTGCTCTAGCTGGGGATGCCTTTTCCCCCACTCTGCTTCATCTGAGGGGCTCACAAGCTGGTCAGAGCTGGGCACTGACCCTCTACCACACTTGATTGAATTTCATCTTTTAAAGTGGGATGGTTTGGAGCTAAGAAGACGTTGGGGTCAGCAGCCTAGCCCTCATGGTAACACCATGTCATTGAGTCTGCACGTGTACAAGAATGAGACAAATGGTTGAAGGATACACAAGTTAGTCCTGCTTCCCACAAGAAAACAAAGGTTTCCTTCAAAGATCATCATGCATGCATGCCAGTTAGGTCAAGAAGTGGTAACATTCATCAGAACTAATGCAACCAGCTGCAACGAGAAGGTTGTATGGCCAACCCGCATCTAGCAAAATCCCTATATGTTCTGTGGGATAGGACCTGGCTGTCTACACCTCTGACCCCCTGCTCCAGCTCTGTCCTGCAGAGTTGGGTCTACTCTAGTTAAATTGGCTGGTAAAATCAGAGACGTTTTCTTCATGCTCCTTAAAAAACCTGCCTCCAGTAGATGCTGATCCCCACTGTGGCTGCTACCCCCTTCCCAGGCATTAAATGACCATATTTACCTTGGTATGTGGTTCTCTTTTCCTCTATTGTTGGGCTTCAATTCTTTTTGTCTGCTCCAGAGTAGGATCACTGCTGGATGTCCTCCTTCCCTGTGAACCTGGAGACAGCTGGTATTCAGGGGGCAGCATAATTTTTTCTGTTGTAACTCAAAAGAAACTCGATTCAGAGAGGTCCACAGACAATATTAACCACAGACAATATTGCAGACTAGGACTCGTATGAATTTTCCTTATGTGAGCAATCTGCAGATGGAGATGGGCTTCTTACTAAGCCCTGGAAGGGAGCATGTGGCTGAATGACCACAAAATAGGGCTCCAGATTCATTTTTTTTCCTTCAACTCAGAGGGACTTTAATCCTGATTGAGCTGGGATCATCTGCACTGGGACCTTGCCTAAACTAGATGATGTTGGCACTGGTGGTTTCTACTTGGTCTATTCCTCAAGATCCTGTCACAACTTCCAGGGGCACAGAGCAGGGACAGATTAAGTGGGTGAGCTGAGGAGATTTCAGCTTTCTTAACAGATCACATCAGTGATGTGGTCCTATTTGTATCTTCCCTGCTTGCCTCTAGTTCCTCAACACCATCTGTTAGACTTAAGAAGCAAGACGGGAGCTATGGTGAGCTACCAGGGAAACAGGAGGTGGAAGACCAAAGAGTGGTCTCACACTCTTCCCCAGCTATAGTCCCACTGTGCAGACCCTTCCTTGCCAAGTGACTCAGTGTGGGGATGTGTCCTGTCACCCCATGGGTATGGAAACTCACCTCCTTCTGTCTCACTAGGGCTATCTCCAGGCTGACCTGTGTAGACTACTGATGTCTAGGTCTCAGTGAAACAAGGCCCTTGCACCACCCTTCACCCTGTGTCTTCAGGAAACCAAAACTGGGGACAGAATGGGCTATAGGTGGGTGTTAGAGGGAGGCAAGACTGGCAACAGCATGGTGCTTGCTGAAGTGAAAGTGCTTGGCTCTTTCTTGTTTCATATTCACCATTAAGCACCATCATCTACCAAAGCAGAACTGGTAGAATGGATGTCCTTTCCAACGCTGTCCTTCGCCCAGCTGCCTCTGTATTATCCACTATTTATGGCAAATAGACACGTGCCACTCTGGCTGGAGTGGAGACATGGACTACTGTGTGAGAAAAGGAGTAAGAGTCTGCTTGCATGGTGCCTTCTTTACTAGAGGGATTTGGGTTTTTTGAGGAGCACAGGGTGAAGTACCTCATGTTCAGGACAGTGCACCAGCAGAAGGCAACGAGTCAGCCAGTGTAATCCATATGCTTTCACAGCTGAATGGCTCCTGCCCTCAACCCAGGGGTGCGAGCTCAGCCCTTCATCTTGGTTTGTGCTGATGGTGACCTCAGGCAGTTGCACCACAGAGCCTGGACTGGACATTCAAAGTGGCTGGACAGGACGGTAGCCACTCTTCTCTTCAGGTGCCAGTATGTCTCCACCACATTAGTTCATGAGCCTGCTAGGCTTAGGATATCCCTTGGACCGATCAGGCACTTGGTACAAAGAAACTACTGTCTGAGAATGTTTAGAAATAAGCTTTTCTTACAGTAGATTCTTCCTAACAGGGTTTCTTACACCTTCTTCTTGTTCTTCTTAAGTTGGTCCTCACTGATGTTCCCTCATCTATGCCAAAATCACAAAGTGCAAGAGTATTCATGTGGATGACAAGAGCGACTATCCAAAATGGGTGATGCTAATGACCTACAGCCCTTTCTCACCTTACAACCACTTGGGTTGCATTTAGCAAACTGCCATGTCAGCAACTGCTGCCTCTTGACTACTGTCACCTCACCTCTGTCCTGAGGGACTAGCAGAGAGCAGAGAGGGAGTGGAGGACCCAAGGGCACCATGGTCATCCGAGTCTGTAGGATGAGGCACCCACCCAGCTACCCTCAGAAGATCAAAGCAGGGATTCCCCAAAGACCTCACATTTATTGTGCTTCCCCCCACCACTGCTAGAACAGAGGGTGGAAGAACGCACTGACCTCTAACCATATTCCAAGCATTCCATGACTTAAATACTTTTAAAAGCAATAGTAACATCTAAGCACCAAGCACCAGATCCTTTGCGATGATTTAACTTAAGGAATACCAGACATGTAACAGGATCTCTAACTGCAGTCTGCAAAAACATTGGCAGTGTATGCTAAGATGTATTGGGTCTGGCTGGGATGGAGTTAATTTTCCCCACAGCAGCCCCCATAGTGCTGTGCTGTGTGCCGGTAGCCAGCAAGGTGTTGGTAACACACCGGTGTTTTGGCTGCTGCTGAGCAGTGCTGGCACACACCAAGGCTGTCTCTCCAACATCCCCCCTCAGCAGTAGGCTGGGGGTGGGCAAGATCTTGGGAGGGGACACAGCCAGGACAGCTGACCCCAACTGACCAAAGAGTATGGCATTCCATACCATATGGCATCTACTCAGCAATAAAAGCTGGGAGAAAGGAGGAGGGAGAGGGGGACATTCGTTATTTACAACATATGTCTTCCAGAGAAACCGCTACGCATACTGAAGCCCTGCTTCCCGGGAAGTGGCCGAACATTGCCTGCTGATGGGAAGTAGAGAATAATCTTTTGGTTTTTTTCCCTTTGCTATCACATGTGATCTTTGCTTTTGCTTATTAAACTGCCTTTATCTCGACTCATGAGGTTTTTTCCATCTTGTTCTCTACCTCCCCTGTACTGCTGAGGAGGGCAGTGACAGAGCGGCTTGGTGGGCACTTGGCCTCCAGCCAGGGTCAACCCACCACATAAGATCTTCAGTTTATGTTCTCAGGTTGCCGTGATATGTCACTCCTTTTTTTTCCAGTAGCGCAGAGATAAATTGTGTTTGTGGGAGCTGTTATTCTTATTTAGCTTTGCACACTGGTGATGCAGCCAAGCGGGAATGCATAGGGCTGCAGGCAGTCTTAATTTCTTGAGCCAAACCTGAACTCTATAAAATCAGACTTGGACTGGCAGTGTTTATATAGGACAGCATGTGGTCCTTCTGCTCTGGAATGTGAGGTAAGCATCAAGACTTCTCAGCTCTGTAGAGAGGAAATAGGAAATACTTTAAATGTATGCATCTTTACTTACATTTCCTTTATTTTTTGGATTATTATGTGTAGCCACAAATTTTTACATTTGTTACAGCCTGCTACTTCTAGCAGAGACCCAGGCTTTCAAAAACTGCTTGAAGTATTTTGGTTTTCTAATGCTTTTCTCTTCCTGCAGGCGAAACTTCAGCACATATTTGCAATGGCTTCACATGGTCTCACAACTGCATCTTACCTTCTGTCCGTGTCTCATTCAGCCCCACAGCTGTAACACTAGGGTAAATACCCTAAGGTCAACACAGTTAATTACTTTTGGTGGAACTGGGACCAATATCTGTCCTTCATATGCACTTTCCACTCTCTGTTGAAGAATTCTTTATGGGCTGCCAGCGTCTCGTCGCTGGTGGGCTGGCTTTAAAATGTTTCTCTTCTTGGTAGTAAACTGCCTTTTCCAGTGTTTCCTCGGGTAATATCTAGATTTTGTAGACCACCTTCATAGGTGGTCTAATTTAGGCCAGATGCGCACACTTGTTAACGTGTCTATGATGATATATAAAAGCTCTACATTTAGAAATGCCTAACAGGGTATTTCAATGGTAAAAATTAAAAAAAAAAATAAAATAAAGCTCTATTCTATAAGTGCATGTGACACCAGTAAAAGATTAACTCTGAAAAAGGTGGCTTTTGGTGAGTGCTGAAACCAGCATCAGGTCTTAGGCTCAACAAGGTAGGGGGAAGTCATCCTGATTGTAAACAGCCTCAAACATGGATGCCCAGTTCAGTGTTGTAGAAGCTCAGAGAAGCTTTGAGATCCAGGCTCAACAAATCAGTCCAGATTTGGTCGACGTATTCATTGGGATAACACCTCAGGAAACCTAGGGAAACAGTGCAATGCATTTCTGCCCATCCTATTTGAAGCATTCCAGTTGTAATCTTAAAACTCCTTTTCAGACAAGCTACTGCTGACCACAAGAAAGTACTTAGTGCAGTTGCTGAAGATACTTAGCAGTCTTGCTGAGTCTGCATCCTTTTGGGATGGTGGACCAAATCTGGCCTCCTGGAAGGGGAGGGTTTGTGAATGCTGTCTACTAAACTCAACTTTGCATACCTGTTGAGCTTAGCTACCTAAAGAGACCGCTCCAGTCCAAGTGACAGTAGGTACGAGACTGAATCAACTGCAGACTGCAGCAAGGCTTTGTTCTCAGTTGTACTGCTGTAAATCTGCAATATTTCTACAATTCCCAGTCTGCAACCCAGACTGACTGCTATGAATGGGATTAGATTCTGTAGGGTTTGAATGGCCATGGATTGCCCCAGACAAAATGGAATTAATTGAAAACATCTGTAAATGCTTATCTCCTTTCTCAAAATGTCCCCAGTGTGTATTAAACAGGGAAATGCTTCTTTTGTAGTATTTGCAGGGCATAGAAATTCAGGAGGGTCTCTACATCCTTACATTTTAATTTGTGTCACTTGTTTTTCCTCCTCAGAGAGGTTTCCCACTCAGTTGATTGAGCAGACTGGACTTATTTGCTGTCCTGTGCCACATGATCCATCTCCACTCCTTACCCATCAGATGTAGCGGTTGTCCTCTAGCAACCCATTAAAACTGTTGGATAAGAGAGCTGATCATGCTGCATGGAAATCTCCTGACCTGTACACTCTCATCAGATGTGATGGACAACCACCACAGCAGACTTTCGGAGACATTCATCTGGCTCCAGAAGGATCAGTTCTGGACAGCAGAACTATCCCACCTGGTGCACCACTTCTGTGAAAGTGTCCTCATGGCAGCACAGGAGGTGAGGTGAACAGCTGTTCATTAAATGCATGAAATTAATTAAGTAGCAAATACTTCCCAAGCTGTAATCACCTCAGCCCCTAACACATGTACATGGGAGGTGAAAGCTAACATCCTCCGATGCCAGAACTCAGATGTTCTCCAAAACTGTCTTAAAGTCCTGGAAAATTTTAGCTGCCCTTCATAGCATGAAGATTATGGTGAATGTACTCAAAAATGAGCCAGAAGAGGGGCAGAACACAGAGACCCAGCCCACTTCAACATTTTAATGATTTTCCCTTAAAGGACATAGAGACTGAAAAACAAAATCTAGGTAAGAATATTCCAGGGTTTGCAATATTTGAAATTCCTGAAAACTTTGCCAATTAATTCTTTCCTTCTAAAGCCAGGAAATAACTCAGCAGCCTCAAACTCACCCTCCCTCATCCTATCCCACCCCAACTGGTGTAGTCTAAACTCACAGCAAGTAACTGGGTTACAAGTAGACCTTTTTCCTTGCCACTGCTCTATCAGTACTTGTGGGGAGCTAGAAACAAAACCAGAATAAAACCCTGAACATAACTCAGGTTTCTCAGCTAAAAAGAACAAAAGGATGAAAACGTCACCTGGCTGGCTATTCAACAGGGACCCGCTGAGCTAACCTCCATGAGCTCTCAGCATATTCTTTGTCCTTAAAGTGGTCTTCAGCTGCTGTAGATTGGTGTAGCACTATCTTAATTTACCCCAGATGGAGATCTCCCTTTTTTCCCCCCTTTCTCCCTTCCCTTCACCACAAATTTTAACCAAGCCCAGACTTGGAGGCACCATTCCTGTAAGCCTGCAGAATTTACACTATTCAGAAGCTGCGGTAAACAGAGTCTGAAGATAGCGATGTTCGCTGCTGATCCAGCGAGGATTCACAATATAGCAGGAGCCTTATGACAAAACCATGTGAGCAGAAGCAGATGATGGTAACAGCACTGCATCGCTATACTATTTTCTCACATTCAAGCTATGATTTGTAAAATACCCAGTAGCCCAGATGGCTCACAGAACCACAAATACTCAAAAATACAATTTCAGGATTTTAAAACTAACTATGAATTTTCTACTTTACCTTTTTGTTCCCTATACATTATACTCAATTGCACTAATAATATATCTTTTATCTTTCCCTTCCTGCTTCTATGTCCTTTTAGTAATTTACTGTACATATGGCAAATGCTGTTTTTTTAACCAATGCTCTTTGTCAAATTAAGCTTAATTTCACTCCTTCAACTTCAGTGATTTTGCTGTCTGTGAGCTGAGATGATGTAGAGAGGTAGTAGAATAATGTCAATATTTTGTACTCTTTCTGTCCCCCAACTTTCATAATCCTACATATTATTCAAACTACACTACCAAAGTGCTACTATGCCTCGTGTCCTCCTAAAGACTGAGCATACGTCTGAAGTCCAACCTCTTTTGTGACGGTCCTTTTTGCACCTCCTAGCACAGAGCTGTAAATTTAAGCAGCGCTCTAGACTAACACTGATTTAATAATGATAACGCTTCATGCTCTTGCAATGCTCTGCATTTCCAAAGGACTGTTTAAGCAATAATTAAGTCAGCACGGGTGTCAGAGTAAAGCAGGGGGGGTCGGTATTTGCTGTGACCACCCGACAGAAGGGGAAAGCGTAGCAGTGAGGCTGAGCGTGCTGTAGCAGAGCTCCCTGCTCCCGCTCCCATGTGCAGGATCCGGTCCCGCTGCTCCCCTGAGCTGAGCCGTGCTTCAGCAGCGCTTCCCGGGAAGGGAGCAGGACAAGCAGCCCCAGCAAAGCCCTGCGAGGATGCAGCTCTCCATTGCCACCCAATGCAACTGGTGCATGACATGGTATTGGGCAAGTCATGCCTTCTGCACGTCCATCCTTCAGAAGACAAGGAGACTGTGCTCATGGAAAAGGAAAATAAAAGCCACCATACAGATAAGGGATTCCTTCTGTGAGGCTACTGGTTAATAGAATATTATGACAATATATAACTTACTCAAACAATGGAAAAGCCAGCACAGCACATGGTTGAACATGGGTTAAACACTAGTAGTGACAAGTTTCAAACGTAAGGGTAACCGGGGAAACATCCTCAGACAGGATCCTGTGAGACCTTTTCTTGACTTTCTGTTATTTAACATTTTTAACTATGACATGGAAAGAAAAGATAAAGTTGATAGCATAAATATAGGTGTAATAGCAACTAATGAGGACAGCACACAACTGACAAATATCTAACAACAACAACAATTGGTTTTATATACAAGCTGGGCGATGCTATGGAAAACAATGACTAAGGCCACGCATGGGTAAATAAAAAGTTATAGCCAAAAGCGAATGAAGCCAAAGTGATTGAATGAACAGAGAAATGCTGAGTAGGAGTCCAGAGGTTATAGTGTGTTTGGCATGATTGTCCAGCTTTGCTGACAACATTTTAAGAGGAATTTCGGGAAAATTGGATACGGTTCAGAGAAAAGCTCTGGGAACAACCAGAGGACTAGAAACATGTTGGAAGACTTCAAGAGTTCAATCTTTTGGCTGTAGAAAAAGAGATTAAATGGTGCCTTGATGATACCTTTTAGGCTCCTCCCATGCAGGAATCAGAACACGGAAGGGTTCACTACTGTCAGGGACAAACCCACAACATGATCCGATGTCTTTAAGCTGACATTTGACACATTCATTGTAGAAAGATGAATTTTAATAGTGAAAGGGTTAATCACCAGAACAGCTCACTAATTGCTATAGAGAATTCTCTATCAAAGGAAAAATTAAAATCAGGACTCATGGGGTTTTTTGGTAAAAGTCATGCCCTAGTTCTGGTTGATTCATGGGAGTCACACCTTTATAAATTCTGGCTTCAGCGAGTGACCAGACCTTGTAATAAGGCCTGTGTTATGCAGGAGATCAGACACCTGATAAAATTTCTAAACTTTACAATCTCTTAACTGAGAAACCTAGCAGATGATTGTTCTCCAATTATGTGAGCACTGGGGTTTGTAGGTGTATCCTGAATTGCAGCTAACTCCCAAGGTAAGGCTTGGCTGATAAGTAATAACTCCCTTCCTTCTCAAAGCACTTAAAAGCATGAAAAGTTAGAAATTCAGTGGATTCAGTGAAATAACTTGGGCTTTTTAGGGTAAAGATCCATTTAAAAAGTGGGATAAACTTCTTTTTTCACTATCTAAAAGTTAGCAGTGAGATTCAGTTGCAGGTTGAGACACCTTTATGAGACTGTCTGCCATGTAAGGAGAACATGTGAGCTGGGTGTCTAAGTTCTTCCGTACCCCATTGAGTCTAGAGCTTAGATTCACATGGGCAGGTATTTGAGACTTCCCATGGTATCCTGCCTATCCTCCAGCTGCTTCTCCAGAAGGTCTGAGCTCTGCCTCCTATCTACCCACCCTGTGTGTGGACATCTTGATACTGTAAATCATCTCATATGGCACTATATGTGTAGGCAACCAAACCTTACCCCAGCCAATGGAGTCTAGTGCCTGATTCACCTTACTGTAAAGTAGATATCTGTATGTGCCCATCTGAATCTCTTCCTAGCCTCCTTTGATTGCACTGATTAGATCTACTCTGATTACAGTGGGAGTCTGGATGCCCAGCTCGTATGTAGTCAAGATCTAAAAGTAGGTGTCTGAATCTGCAGCTGCACCCCGCCCTTGAGGTTTGGTTTGATTGCCCATCGCAAACATGATGTGTCCTTGACTGTCCTGTCTGCTTTCCAGCCATCACTCATTCTGGCACTCGTGTGCACCAGCCACAAGCAGGTGTTTCACATGCCCTCAAGATTCTCAAATGGCACAAAATGCTGTTCTCAGGTAGCCTAATCACGACTTAGTACTCAATGTAAGGTAGTTGTCTAGGTCCTCTAGATCACTGATGAAGATCAAGAAGTACATTCAGAAGGTGATCAGTCCCATCTATTTTAGGCAGTTTTCCTAGGATCACTTGTCTTACAGCACACCAGCCTCACAATGTGCTATTGGTTTCATCTAATCTTGGACATTACATGCAAATCCTTTTATACAACTGTATTTTCCTCACTGCCTATCCATGTCTTGTTGTCCGAGAACCTGCCTCACATTGACAGAACAATTTCCTGTAGTCCAGCAATTGGCAAAATCAGTCAAATACGAGTTGACATTTGCAAATTTCTTTTTTTTCCCCTTCATCAGGATGGGAATAAATTGCTGAGTGCATGCAAATGGCTCCAGGCATCTTATAAAGGAGGTATGAGAAAGGGAAAATGCTCAACAAAAGGCAAGCATCTGGGGAAGTATCCACTTCTGTGGTTAAGCCAAAGCCCACACTCAAAAGCAACAAGGTACAAGAAATAATCCTTCAGCAAAACAAAATGGAACAATGAACCGCTTGGTTGGATCCTTTGTCTCATGACAGACCTTTGTGCAGCAACTGCCCCGTGGTCCAGCTGCAGCCGAGTCATACCCAGCACTGGGTTGACACAGGGACAGAGTAGGATACAGCCACGGCAATGCCGCGCTGGCCCGGGAGCCATCCAGCCTGTTAGCCCAGCTAGTCATCACCCGGACCCCCCCAGCCAGGTCTGGGCTGGGCGTGCTGAGCAGACTCGCCGCTGAAGCCTTCGCTAGTTCATTTCACCATGCAGACATGCTCTGTGTGTTCAGTCCTGGCCCTAGCAGACGGAAATAACGCTGAGAGCAGTTCCGTGGCCCTTGGCCAAGAGTTATATCATTCAATTCTATTTAATAGAAAATGTATGTCTTCATTTGCTTTCTGGCGTCCAAGCTTTTAGAGCTCCTCACTTCGTTTGCAAGCTTTCCGTTCAACTTTAAAAATTAGACATTGTCTTAAAAGACAATCCTTGATAATAATGCAAGATCACTTGGCTCCAGAAGTCAGAGCTTTAAGACAGCAGATACTACAAGATTAACCAGCAAAATATTGAGGTCTGTCTGCCAGGTATCCACTGGTGTCAATGTGGAAGAGGGATGAAGAGAAATGGGCCCATAATCCTAAACCCAGACATGGGCTCATGTGTGAGCTGCAAATCTCCTGTCCTCTTTTACCTCCCGAGCTAGTGATATGTAGAACCTGTTTTGACTTTAGACAGTTCTAAAGATCTTGCATGCCAGCAGCCTCCCATTAGAAATGGCAACATTTGCACCAGTTATTTTCTGAACTATTATGTACATGTCTAAGTACCTGAAACACATACACATATTTATAGAAGAGAGAAATGAAATTTCCCTCTTGCCCAGTTGGTTGAGACTAGTTTTTCATGATTAGCAAAACAAGGTCCTGATAAACAACAAAATGCAGTGATCAGAACTCTGATAATCTGCATGCTGAAAGCAGCACACAAAGCTATAAATACAGAACGGGAAAAACCAGTGATCTCAGCAAGGCAACTGCCAGTAGGTGAACTAATGAAGCAGACACAATGTTAACGTCAATTCTGCAGTCCTGTCTGACCGCCGGTAGGAATCGGAAAGGCCATTATCAGATTGACATCATCTCAGTCCTTGCAAGTACACTTCTAGGGGAAAACAAGCCAGAAGGGTCTGACAAGCTTAATGAATGGCTCTTTGTTCAGGAGTCTTCTCGGTGTTTAGACAAACAGCTTTCTAAATTATGGAGGTTAAAAGTGGGTGATTGTGCTAACATAGCTCTGAGGAGCCCTAAAAACATGCCTAGACTGCACTTGCAATGCACTCAACCAGCAGTGTAAGGCACAGCACAAAGATTTTATTGGCAGAAATACTTGATGCCATGTACCACAAATGGCAGAGTAATGTTTGGAGCCCAAGTCTCTTGCAATTTGTGGAAACTCCTGGTTAAGACACTAACCAAATTGCAGAAGACACCCTAAAAGGGGACGATACCACTCCATAGCCCTCAACTCTGATAGGCATTTTGTGCATCATCCACCCACAAATAAAATCTCTTCAGCTACTGACTTATAGAAGGCAATATTAACATCAAACATTCCTTACGGAGCCTTTTGTGTTAAGCTAAATCTTTATTTCCATGAGTTCAATGACACAGGAATAAAACCAAGAAAAAATATGCAATTAATGAATTTTCAGCACCTCTGAAAATCTTGTAAAGTAAGTTTTCTGGAGCTAAAAACATCATGACTTTAAGGCCTGCTATGTCTCAACTTGTCAGTCAAAGAAGATGCTGGTGGTCCTTGAAGAAGGCTGAGAATTTATCTTTTCTAGTCGTACAAAATTCCTTTTTTCAATCCTGCATGGTCACGCACTAATTGCATTGCAAGCCCATTTTTGACCCAGGACTCAATACTGTCTAGCCTGCATTTCTATGGGTCGTTATATGGGATGGGTGGGAAAGGAATTTCCCAACAGGGGGGAAGAAGGGAAGCAGTTTTGTGGCAGGTTGATCTCACTTCAAGGACCGGTGGCTGCTGGCAGCCTCGGGGAGGTTTTGGAGCGAGAGAAGTGCCCTTAGGAGATGGATTAGTGTGGCCAAGCACGGCGGAGGTGGTCAAAGGTGCACAATCAATTTATTGGGATCACTGCCACGGATTTTGTGTCTATGTATGTGTGTATTTACGTGTGTATGCAACGCAGTACATTCACATTGTTGGTTAAAAGGATCATTGCCATCTAGCCAAATATTTCATAATTTTTTATGGTCTGCTTAGCCTTGGATTGGCTGATACATTGAAACATACCAGTAAGTGCTGTATAATAGATTGCAGACCTCTGTGAAAAACCACTATCAGTGTTTCAGCAGCGTCAGAGAAGTGCACTGTCAGCAGGATAGCGGCTGGGCGTCTATCCACATTTTCCTTACTTTTAAAAGAGCCAGTGACCTTCCAGAGGCCTTGATCGAAATGGGATGAATAAAAACTGGGTTAGGCATTGTAGTTCTCGGTGCAGCTTCTTTCATTGTGCATAAAACGGTCTGTACGTCCATTTGCGGGCACGGAGACTGAGTTTGAACACTTCTTGGGCACTTAGCGTGAATTCATCCCCACACAGTCTGCTACCATGCTGCCAAGAGCCAACTGCACCTCGTGTGACAAGCTTCCAGAAAAGGAATTGGAAAGCTGTGAAACAAACAAGTAAAAAATAAAATACACCTCCAAAGCACAAAACTCAGCCCACATATCCAGATTGCTCTTCTTGTTTGGTTCCTGCTCTCTCTGCTCTCCTGCAGCCTCGCTGTGCAAAGGTATGGGCAGAAGGTGCCTGCTGCTACGTTTTGGGTGTGTTTAGAGCCAACGTGCTTACACAAGATACAAAAAACACTGGATGCGGGGGGCGGGGGGGAAGAGGCAGGAAGAAGTAGAACAAGAAGGATGCTGAGGAGATGCAAAGTAAGCTTAGAGGGACTCTAGGCAACTGGCATTGGGAGCTTCTTCCCAGCACTGGGAATTTGGTTGGTCAACAGCTGCCAAAACCATGCTATCAGCATTACTGAGGGATGAGGTTTGCTGCGGGGGGATGGAAAAGGGACCGTGAAATGCTCCTTTTGGGTCTGAAGTCCCCCAGAATCTGTGGAAATCCTTTTACTGTTGTCACTGACCTTTGGATCGGGACTTCCATCTGCTGAGGAGCACCACCAGCTTCGAGGTTGGAACAAAGGCTGCAAGATTGCTAATTAATGTCAGTTTGATACATTGCTGTGCTAGCTGAGCTTCTCAAAGTGGCCCATGTGTTTGCCCAAGTGGTAATGGCTCCAGAATCACTAGGGACCGGAAAGGCTGATCACCATCAAAAATCCTGCACCCTGGCTGGCCACAGCAACAGGTTCTAGCTACCCTTGGTGAGTTAGGAGGTGTCAGACCTTAAATCTTTCGCTTCTTTTTCCCATACCTTGGATCTGGGATCTCTTTCATGCTTGTTCTGATGGGGTCAGCAGCTCTGTTTGTAGTTCTGCCTGGGAAGGAGGCACAACCACCCCACCCTGCTATGGTAACTTGGTCTCTGACCTGCTGCTGAACCTGTCAGATGTCTAGATGATGACCCAGCTGTGGAAATCAGGAAAAAAAGGGGAAAGCAACAGACCTGACTGCTTCCTCCACTGCTGCTTCTGGTGGCTTCCCTCCTGCCCTGTGACATATGCCAGGCGTGGACTGGAAGTGTGACCGATCTGCTGTCTCAGCACGGACCAGGGACAAGCTGGGAACATGTCACCTTGGATGGCATCACATGCAGGACCCTTGCTCAGAGGCATCCGCCCAGCCCCAGCGCTGTGGCTTTCCCTCGACGCCTGGTTTGGAGCAGCCAGGACGGCAGGGTCCGGGTCGCAGCACACAGAGCACTTCAAATCCCCATCAGCGGCTTCGGAGGTGTATGGACCCCTTGGTGGCTGTGTGGAGGAACAGAAGCAGAGGGAAAGGTCTGCAAATGACTCAAAGCGATGTATTGCAGTCAAAACTGAAGAGATTTCTAGACTTCTTAAAGAGGCAGCCCATGCTCAAAGACTGCTTGGGATAAGGGGCCCTGGCTTTGGAGGATATTGTTGAAATACCAATGATAAATGCTGACTTCAGAGCTTGCCAACAAAGTTGGAAGCACAGCAGCAGGCACAGTCCTTAGCACACCGTGGGGCTTACATTGCGCTCTCACCAGAAGGTCTCAAGGCCCTTCAGGACAATTATCCCCACTCACAGATGGGGAAACTGAGGCAGGGACAGTGGCAGCTCACAGCCACCCAGCAGGCTGGCAAGCACAAGGAGGGGGAGCAGCGGGCTGCCACACTCAGGGCTTCTGCTAGGAGATATGGTAGCAAAACCAGGCAAGCTCAATCTGCCCCTTCCTAAAGAGAAAGCACTCCCTTGGGCGTTACTCCTGCCTCTACCACTACAGATAAAAAGAGATCCTCCTTGCTCACTGCATCCAGCACAGAAAGGAAATATTCCTTTTCTAAAGCCATTAGCTCCAGAGCCTGCATCAATAAGATGTAGAACAGTTGCAGGCAGGAACAGCATGAGCTGCCCAGGCTCTCTGAGGCATCAGGATTACCTGCAGCCACCCAGGGAAAAGCTCAATGTGCCACTGAAATGAAATCACCCATCAGGGTACGGTGCCAGTCCCACACACAGCTGCAAGGAAGGGTTATTTAGAAACCAGGAATCAGGCTGCAGGTATCGTACCATTCAGTTTTGTTTGGTGTCCTTTGAAGCAGTCTCTATAAGGATATGGAAGGGAGAAAATAAAGAGGGGAAGATCAGAGGTAAAGAGAGTCTTTCAGAGCAGGGGGGGATGAATCACAGGTAGCTTGGTCAGTAATGACAGGCCTAGAGCACAGGTTCCCCAGTGCTCTTTCCTACATACTGTCAAAGCCAATGGTTCCTGTGCTGCGACGGGCCGGGTATCACTCTGAGGTGATAACCACGTACCTCCAGTGGCACTGGTACCACATACTGGGCACCACTCCTGCAACTCACGCAGCAAAGGAAGTTTGTTGAAATAAAGAAGATGGACATTTTTCAAAGGAATTTATTTGTACTATGTCTAAGCAGCTTCTGGAACTCAGAGATAGTGTTATGTCAACAAACTGAACAGAACTAAAAATCATAAAGCTGTTTTATTGGTAAGTGCACCACCTGCAATTAGCAGAACAACTGCAGTTACTAACAAGCACAAACAGCCTCCACTTCAGGATATTGCAGGCAAATCAGGTAGACTTGGAAAGAACATTATTTCTTTCCCTGCAGAAGTGGCTAAGACATCACAAAATTATTTTGTCCCAAACCAGGACAAAAGATCAAAATCTCAAATATACGTACAAATCTGAACAACTCATTCACGCTAGCTTAATGGAAAAATTTGAGTCAAGGAACTCTCAAAAATTATTTCTTCAATATTTCTTTATGTGCTGAAGTGTATCAGCATAAGTGCATCTTCCCTTCAGATGGTGAGAGCTTTGATAGGACTGTACTCCATAATACAGAAGATGTTCCATGGACTGGAGTTAGCTAAAGAAAAAAAAGTTATTTCAAATATACCTTGGCAAGTGAACTCAGAAAAGCATCTCCAACTCAACTTAGACCCAAATATTTTGGATGCTTGGCATCAGTACCTCTCCATAGCATCAGCTGAATGCAACAAATATCTGTTTACATCAGAGCGAGCTGTCTAGACCCCATTAATATCTGTAGAGATGGGCCCCTCCAAAGAGCAACATATCCGACCTACTTGGATCAGCTGCATCCTCCAACTGTCTGTTTTTCCGCACTGATGTGAAAGGGGGTCTGCTACCTCTCCATGTGCAGATGTCACCTATCTGAGTGTCTAAAGTTAGGTGGTGCGTCTCTTATGTCCCTCTTCCTAGCACACAGTGGTTAGTATGTTTTTTCAACCACCAGCTGAAGAACTTGAAAGCCAAACAACAACATTCAAATCACACCTCATTTGAAATGGAATATCCAACTTTCTAATTCCAAACGTATCTCAATAACCATTTGAAAATATCCCATCCCAACCTCATCGGTGGCTGCCACCACCCAACCTCTGCCCCTGCCTCATTCCTTGGCTCTTCCACCCTTCCCCAGTCATCTTCTCGCTTCCTCATCCACAGGCTCCCACAATTACCCCCTCCCCAGCCTTAACCATTACTTCAGCTCATGCTCTCCATTCTGCCTCTCTTGGGTGTTACCACCTCCTGCTACCCAGCCCAGTGCTTGAACCTAGCTAGCACTAGCCTCTCCCAGTGGCAAGGTACTGAGCAAACTGGGAAGCCTCTCTGGCTCACTGTGTCAGTGCATGCCTTTCCTTGCACGGGCACTGGGCCCTGCTACCCATCCCTTACAGGGGACACAAATACAATACTGGAGGGCAAAGCAGGATGTTATGATGTTAAAACCACAAAGAAGAAACCAAGAGGTATTTTTGCCACTGCCTTCCATGGGGCAGGGCTAGGCATGTCAAATTTGAGCTGGTTTAACTCTGTTTTCTTGGAATGTCGCTTTTCAGTCAATCCTATGTCCTGGCTGTAAACCTATGACAACAGATCTGGAGAGATGACTGGGGTACGTGCTCCTGCAGAGCTCAGTGATGCCAGGAATCCCTCCAATTTGCAGAGTTGATTTCATTTTCCATTTGATGGAGCAGAGTGCCACTTGCTCTTTTTGAGTAAAAGGCACTCAGAGGTAAGCTAGGCTTTCTTGACAGCACACAAGCCTTCCTCACCCACGCTCCCCCTCACCCCTGCCAAACTGGATGAACTGGATACCTTCCCAAGATACACCCCAACTTTTAAAGCACTGTACTGCTGACATAGTCTAATTCATGTCTCCATTCAGCTCCTCCGCATACAATGACACAAACTCTCATTGACTCCCAGAAGGATGGACATCATGCAGCAGAGCTGGAGGCAGCGCTGCCCTCGCTGTGGGCTTGTGTGGTCCCCATGGGAAGCTCATTCAGTCTGTCAATCATGTTCATCTTCTATACTCACAACATCCACCAGGATCATGAGTGACATGCTGCCAGAGGAAGATGAGGTATAGAAATTACTGTAGTAGCAGGGCTGGCCCACATACTTTCAGTATGGGCTTAGTGCCCTTGACTGGGAGAAGATGGTTGGTTTCCATTCGTGTAGGAACCAACTGACTCAAACTTAAATAGGGAGATCAGGGGGAGCAAAGACGAGCTGTTCCACAGCACCTGCCTCTTCTCCCACCAGGGACTTTGCCCTTGTCCTTGGAGACCCATGTCCCCTGCAACCAAGCCTCCCCAAGAGCAGGACGGCAGCACCTGGATTTATGAGGTCTTGCACAGGATTTCATCTCTGGACAGTCAAATACACAAGAGTAATTTTTGGCCACACAGCCTCAGTATTAACTTACTCAACTGAAGTGAAAAGAAATTGGGTCATATTTTGAGGAGAAAAAAGTGTGTGTGTAAATAACAGCTCTCAAAATTCCATTTATTTTTTTTAGCTTTCACTATATTTGATCTATGATAGTCCAGTACCCAGAGTGACCTTTAGAACAAACAAGTATATGTACTTTTTCACCCAACACATAATTAAATTGTGGAACTCGGTGGCATGAGATGTTGTGAAGGCCAATAGTTTAGACAAGTTCATAGAGGACAGAGCTACTGAGAGCTGCTGAGAGTAATGTTCTGGATGTAACTTCCAGGCTAGGAAGATCTCAGACTGCCATCTGTGAAAAGATTTATCACTTTCCTTGAACTCCTGTTACTGACCAGATTGAGCCTGGACTGAGCTGAGTGGACTTTTATTCTGGATGCAAAGGGTGGTTCTTCCCTCTGTGCTGGTCCCTCTGCCATGAATATAAAGCTTTTTTTCTCCAGCGTACCTTAAGCTGTAGAGCCACACTTTAAGGTCAGACATTTGCTTGTTCTGGAGGGGTATTTGTTTGCTTGGGTTTTGGTTGGTTTTGTTTTGAAGAGTGATGCGGTTAAATAAAAAGAGGTGCAGGCTGGACTCTTGTATTATTCATCAGAGTTAGGCAATCCCAAACAAAAGCCAGGTTGGTATTAGTGGGAGTTTCATGTGTTACTTGTTCCTCAAGGAGATCTGCTCCAGCCGTGCTAATTGGTAGCTTCAACACCAGGAGTCCACGTCTCCGTCTCCGACTTTCCCAGAGTACGACGACACAGGAGTCACTTGCAGCTGCTGCAGCCACCATCCAGCGTGCACCCACCTCCCCCGTGGGCTCAAAGGGGGATGCAGGAGTGGCGAGGCAGCTGACCCGGGCATGGCATGAAAGCCTGTGCCAGGCTGCAAGAAAAAGCAGAGGAAAGTGAGATGGATGAGTGAAGTCTGTACAGGAAACGGGGTACATTACGTTGGATTTTCTCTTCGCATACAGAGGTACACAGCAAGACTTGCAGGGACGTAGAGCGGACGGAGATAGCCCGGTAGAGAGCTTGTGGGGCCACTGGAGATGTGCTCAGCTATGCCTGCTGGTGCGGTGATGTGTGATGCACCCTGGGGCTGACTCATCCTCATGCTACTTTGGTGGATCCCTTTTGTTGTCAGGGCAGCAGCATCAGCACAAAACAAGGAATCACACAGCAGTGATTTCGGGAGCCGGGGAGCTGTGTTTCCACTAGAATTGGCCTCTGTTTGCCATGGTCTTTGCTGTGAAGAACAAATAAGGCTATGGCATGAATTGAACTTTTAAACCCAGACCGTTCAAGTGGGTTTGAAATTAGGACTTTCTTAATTAAAAATGAAAGGCTCTTTACAGCATTAAGCTACCCTTTGATACAGTTAAAATTCTAAGAAGGGAGACAAACCAGAATCTTAGCTCGGGTTTGGAGATGTAGTTGTTTCACCTCAGTGGAGCACAAGTTGTTTACAAAATTAATGTTTACTATAGGAACAAAGCACCCTCAGATAAAGCAAGAAAACCCCGTTTACCTGTGAGGAGAACTGGTAACAGGATGCCCGAGTTAAAATCCCCAGTTCAGCAGGGCATACCAAAATGAGTTATTTTCTGCTACTTTCTGTTGATTTAAAATGAGATGACACAGAGACAGATTAGCTAAAACCACAGACATTATAAATTGCAATTTGGCCTCAAAAGCTGAAGTGCTTTGATCTGTGACTCAGTTGGGGCCAAACTGAAGAGCGTTTAAAGAGGGGGAAGCACGTACAAGGGAAAAAGAGCTTGGACATAAACAAAATTTTCTCAAAATACGGTAGCTGACCTGAATAAGTCTTCACCATTATTTTCATCAGAGTTTAATCATGCCCACCAGGAAAGGTGCATAGCAGCATCGGCACATGGAGTTTCTCTCTAAGGCAAAACATGGCAGTCTCTAGTATGTTCATTAACCACAAGCCTAGAAAGCATTTTGTCCTTGCTGCCCAGTTTGGGGCTCATATTTGGTCTGGCCTTTCTGTGAGAAGTGTGGTAAGAGATTCTGGAGCTGATACATAAACAATTGGTTTGATTTATTTTTTTTAAATGGAATCAGAAAATTGAGGATTTGGCAGCTTTGAAAGTCCTTAAGGGTTAAGAATATGCTTAAAGTTATGTACGTGAGTCAGTGTATGCTGAAGCAGGAGCAAAGCTGTCCTGCTTTTTAGAGAAGAAGATTCTCCATCTCTCCCTCCCTCCCTTCGGAAAGGTTTCTGCTCCAGCCAGCCCTCCCCACTCTTCCTAGCAGGTCATGGGGCAAAAACGTGGCTCATTTTCTCAGCAACATGAGCTCCTCTCACTGCTGTTTATGTAGTCTGGCAGTCTTTTGCAGTCTTTTGCAACATTTATCTTTTAAAATGGTATTTTATTTTCACCTTGTGAGCAGACCTCCTTTGTGCTCCCCATCGCCTTGACACATGTTTCACAATTCCCACCTTTGCCAATGCGAAAGGGCGAGTCACAGTGGGGAAGGTTTTCAGCTAGGGACTGATCCTGGCCACCCACACGAGATGGGATGAAGCATGGAGGCGGCCCCTGAACAGCTAGAAGTCTCCCCAGGCAGCAGCTCAGGTGCTGGAGCATGAGCCATGCTGGAGAACAACTTGCATCTTTCCTATACATCTGTGCAAGCTGGCTCGAGACCTCACTACATCCCAGCGTTGGAGGGCATCCAGTGGAGCCTCTCTGGAGCATGGAAGAGAAGAGATGTCAGATTTGTTTTGCCAGGAGTTTGGCACAGGTAGTTTAAAGCCAGAGGATTTTCCTACTTCTCAGCACGTAAACAAAATGTGCCTCTAGTCCTTCTCCCGTTGGCCTTGTTTCTGCTGAGCGAGCGTTAGCACAGCCTTGTGAAGAACCCCTCCAGATCCATCAGTGCTCCTCTTTCCGTTATTGGAGGCGCAGTCATACTTGTACTTGCTTGTACTGCCTTTCAGAGGCTTACCAGCACAGTGTTGTAAACACTACCTTTCATCCCAAAAAATGTCCTTCCAAATTCCATTTATGCCCTGGACTGGCTGGGATTATCCTAGACTGGAGGCAGGAGACTTTTTGCCCGATGTCTCTGATGGTGACATTTGGTGATGCAACATTCTAGTCCCGCATCTGCCATGGCATTGACTGATTCACCACATGCTGTAACTCACTTGGTTGTTCTGCCTCAGCTTCCCTTTGGCAAACTATCAGCAGTCATATATCCCAGGATAACTGCAGTGTTTAATGAGATAACGGCCTTTGTCTTGGTCTCCTTTCTTTAATTGCTCCTACTGAAGACAGACCTGTCTCCAGAGTAGGACAAGCAGGATTTAATGCAATATTTGCACAGACCTCCAGTATCAAACGCTGGTAGGAAAGTGTTTGGGTGGGGGAGTAAAGACAACTTACTTTCAAAAAGGCTCAATTTGAAGAGATCGATAACTTAAATTTAGATACTGATTCAACATATTGCTGAACCAAATGCCGCTCTTTTGTGTGCAATTCCACTCTTAGCACTCATGTGCTTAAAATTAAGCATATGCTTAAATACTTTGCCAGATGAGGTCTTCAGAGCTCCATTAGTGCTGTATGTTTTTGCTCTAAATTCACTGTAATTGTTTCTCATTGAATAGATGCTCACTGAGTAAGATATAAAAAGAGCATGGGAACAAAGGGGCCCTCAATCTGAGACTTTGATCCACATATTATTCAAATACATAATGACTGCTTTGATTTATGGATTTATAATTCTATTGAGGCATTCCGGAGATTACCCAAAACATTCCAGCTCCAGTCGATGCTGGAGGGTGTTACCAGAGCCCCTGCCTGGAATTAGAGGGATAAAATTTAGTTGCCTGTTTGCTGCTGAGATTACATCACAGATTGCAGGATAAGAGCAAGCTGCATGGCAATGCGCTCACTTATATTTGCTGCTAATTGCAAAGGCTTTTTTCCCCCTGTCACCTCAGAAAAGCATCTGAAAGTACAGACTCTCTTCTATCCACAGTATTTAGCGTTTTGGCAGTATAACAAGACAGCAGACTACATAGTGGGTGTGTTGAAAGAAGGAGCAGATGGTAGATTGCTAGCACAAGGATTTAGCAATGCATTTAGAAAACAGATTATTTTGGAAGATGAGAAATTACGAAGTATGATTAGCCCCCTCCCCTCTATTCCCACTCCCCTCCCCAAACATATCCCCACAAAATGTTGGTTTGGCCATGCACCATAGGAGTGACTCACCTCCAATACTCAGTAAGACTTTTGCAAGAATTCAAACAGGTGACAGCTGTGAAGAAAAAAATGCCCTGCTTTTCATTTGCATCAATACCAGTTTGGATTTTTAAATTCATTTCACCTTACACAGCAGACCTACCCTGTTGCTAACAGCAAGGATTACTAGTAAAGGGACCCGACCTGCAGGAGGGACCATTCCCAGACAATGGAGACTCATCACACAGCTCAGAACCTGCTCTTGCTGTTTTCTGCTCCCCACCTACCACCGCTCTTGTGGGTAGAGGTGTTTCTCAGCCAGTGGGAACTCAGATCTAGGATGAGGACTTACCCTCATACCTCCCTGGCTGTAAAATTTCCTTTCTCCCATTCATTATGTATTGATTATGTTGAGAGATTTAGGTGTGGGATAGAGTGTGATGGTTCTGCTGTGTGAGCAAGCAGAACAAATAAGACTTCATTAAGTGCTGAATGTCTTAATGCGATCCACGTAGTCTGGCTTCTGGGAGAGAAAGAGCAACATCAGAAATGGGAGCAACCTCTACTGGTAGACCCTAGGGAGCCTTCTAGTCACATAAGGAGTCCTCTCTATCTTTGAAGGTGGTCATATCACAGGGAGAGGACAGATGAAGAGTTTTGTACTGCAAATGGGTGAAACCCCTGGCAACATGAGAAGGAACAATTTTGGGTTTCTCCCCATGGCTGGGACTCTGGAAGCGGGACTTAGGGGTTAGCCAGAGACCAGCTTGGAGAGTGACTGTGTTAACATTTCCCTCCACCTGGCCACAGTGACAAAAGGGGACATAAGAGAGGCATAAGCAAGGCTGTAGAATAATATCTGGAAAGCCCTTCAGAGTGAGACAAGGAGCAGGAGCTGGGCAGGAAATACGAGTGCTTTTCTGGTATGGTGCTAGGAGGCCACTCTTCTTCACCCGCTTCTCTGCTTGACAGCTACATCTCCTCAGTGGCTGCGATCATCGGTGCAACAACAGGGACCCAATATGAACATCAGCAGGGGAGTCTCATGTCCTCAGTCCCTGTGGAATCTTGAAATTAGGTAATGGCAAACCACAGAGACAATACAGATCCTAGACAAAGAGTTTAATTTTGGTCCTTTCCAGTTCATCCTCTCAGGATCTGAAATTCTTGGGACACAAGGGTGAGATTCACCAGATGACCTAGATCATTTTGGATGTTTCAATTCATGTCATCCTAAATAAGAGGTCTAAAATAAATCAGGTGCATTGCATTCTGAAGATGCCTGTTTCTTCCAACAACTATATAAAGAGCCCAGAGTAATCAGCTCAGATGTAGATTATTACTCTGTAGACATTTAAGCTGGGTGAGGTAAACACCACCCAAAGATCCTGTTAACTACAAGAAATGCTCTGTTGGTAGGAAAATCAGCCTCCTGCAATCAAAAAAATAAATGTAGTGCCTTACCTATGCACAAGAACAGTATTGAACAGAGCTGTCATTCAGCAGCATGCCATGATGTAAGGCCACTAGGGAGAAGAGGAGGCTGTACTGATCATTGAGAGGACATTCTCTTTGGAAATGAAAACGTCAACTTCAGCATGAGATTACACTGGGTTTACTGTGTCATTTCCCCAGGTGAACCATCAGATTAGTTCATTTTGCTTCACAACTGAAATGAATTCTTCAGTGGAGTGACATTGGATGTGGTCACTCCTGGCAGTGTACACCTGCCTGGAGATGATGGAACTGAGAATGCAGCTGGGAATTTTCTGATCATCAAAGCAGCTATGTCTCAGCAATTACCAGCAGCTGAGTGTTCGGATCTCATTTTTGAGTTGGGAGTGCTGTATAAGAAACTAGATTTTACATCATGCATCAACCACTACCTCAGCATTTCAGAGTGGAGGCACATCCCTCCAGAAACCACCTGTTTTCCATTCATGCTAAAGCTGCATCCTTTTCACAATCCAGAATCCCAGCAGAGGTTTCTTCTGGTTTTAGATAGACTGGTAAGTCTGGATGGTCTTGATCTCACAGCAAAACCAGGTGCTTATAATCAGGAAGGAATTGCTTTTTTGTGGATAGGACTGATCTGGTGGTGGAACAAACTCACAGGGTAACACAGTCCTCATCTTCTCTTGTGGACTGTGCACTATAGGTACTCCTAGGATATTGTAGTTGTTGGAAGAACAGAATTTATCTTGTATCTGTGTCATCAGCGGTGGATGAAAGCTGGTGGAGAACTATCAGGTCCTTGACTCAGATATAGTCAGCACTACTTTTGAAGAAGGCAGGCTGATTTTGCTTTGAAGGAGTCAATAAATTGTTTTTTGCTCAAGAAGTCATTGTTCAATATTGGTAATCCTGGTCACTCTCAGCTACAGCACTTCCTTTTGGGATCAGATTGTGGAGAGGCAGCTCTCAGAGGAGCCAAGTGCCTTTGCTCTCCCTAACCCTCCTCAGTCTCACTACAGCCGTGTCTAAAATGTAGACTTGGCTTAGAAACCTCCTTTTGGAGACTTTTGATCGCCAGGGACATACTGCCATTGGACTGACTGCTGGTTGCAAACTTTCCAAATGATCTTTTTCTTTTTGCCTTTTTTTTCCCCTCAAAAAAATGCTGATCTGACACAAAGAAAACATACGCTGGGAATGGGATGATTTTGACAATACTCTGACAGAAACTAGGCAAGTTTCCAGTGCAGCCCCACTTGCCAGGTGGGTTTCCAAACCCTCCTCGTTTCTTGTCGGCTCACGCACAGCACCCCTGGCAGGCTGCCCTGCTGAATCCCAGGCACAAGGCTCCTGGGTACAACGAGTTCCCAGAGCTTCCCACTACTGCACCGAAAGAGCCCAGCAAAGGTGACTGATCTCAGGGCTGCAGTGCTGAGAAAGCCATCCTCCCTGAGCCTCCTCTCTGGGAGTCTTGGGAATGCTTGTAAATGTTTGACACACAAAATATCCTCTTAAAGTTTTCTCAGATGACTTTTGGAACTTTGCCATTTCCAAGTTTTATTTGCTTTTGGAGTAAATTTTTTTTTTTTGATCCCATCTGTGGAACTGAGCATGGAATAAAATGTAGATCCATCTGTTCAAACTAACAATTACCTGTGACTCTGTCAACAGGGAGGGTGTTGATGCACTGCCTGCAAATGGTCCTGGGAGTAGATGTGACTTCTCCTCAGTAGCCTCATTCCATCTCCCTGGGAGATCTCCACAAACGGTCCCACTACCCACATATCCTGCTGAAGGGCTCTCAACTGTGGGGCACCACAAGGTGTTAAACCTGTCAATCTCTCTTGTTTCTCGTGGCCATAAGGAAAGTCTATTCAGCAAGATGGAGCTCTCTTTTCTTTTTATCAGGTCTACAATGGCCAAAGGCATGTCACTGTTTCCTCTGGGCTGGAGGACACAGGTCAGCCTCTCCATGGGACCAGTGCACCGCCAAGGACAACCCAAAGGGAACCCCATGCAGGTGAGATGAGGGTGATTATGGTAGCTTGGAGACATGATGGAAACCACACCCGCTCTTTTGACTACAGGACTACAGATTCAGGGAAAATCTGCAATTCAAAATTCATTTTAGACTCCCTCCTTGTTCCTTGGTGGCTTGATCACAGCAGTGACACAGCCAGTTTTGCAGAGCCTGGGTCTGCCCAGCAGGTTGTGAAAAGAAGCAGCCCATCTTTTTCATCCTTTTCTCACCTGGCGATCAGGCGGCTGCAATGCCCCACTGCGCTCCGTGGATGCTGCGGTCAGAGCCCTGCAAGAGCCCGGCTCTGCTGCACCGCAGCATCTCGCTGAGTACGTGAAACCCACTGGTTCCCAAGGGGAATTTAAGAAAACTTAAATTGGGGGGAAAAAAAAAAAGTAATAAAATTCTGGTGTTTTTTAAGCCAGTCTGAGTTTTTATGTTGAGGGAGGGGTAGCTGTTGGGGATTTCACATGCTGCAGTGCCAAGCAGAGGCAGGGAACAGCTGGGAGCCCCGCACTGGTACAGGGCTGGGCTGGCAGCTGATCGAAAGCACTTGGTTCACTCTTTTAAGAAATACTTGAAAGGCTCCACCATGGGGGGAAGAAAAACATAAGAGCAGTGATATGAGGAGCTGGGTGAAGGGACAGAGACAAGCTGCAAGCTGGGGTTTAGCAGCTGAAGCCTATCAAATGGACAGATCAATCAATAGCCCCTTTAATGGGAGGGAAAGATCAATCTTTTCTCTTTCCCTGCACGGCTTACTGCTGCCCCTGCTCCCCTGTATCCACTTCTGACAGCCAGGCAAATTCTGAATTGCTGGACTGTGGGAGGCTGGATTTGGCCCAGAAAACAGGATCCTGCTGGGCCGTGCTGGCTGTGGCAGGGGTCCCCACTCCATCCCAGTCCAGCCAGTTGGTATTCACCTGTCCCCCGAACAGGACTTGAGGCTGTGCAATGGCCGTGTTGCTTGGGGCAGGGAGGTGGGAAGTTAGCGACAGTCATACTGTTAAACAACAGGGTCATGTACAACACCTGGGTTTGATCAGAACCAAGTGAAAAATAGATATCCGTATGATTTATACAGATCACCCTCCTGTTTTCCACAATGAGCAATGCTGGAAGCTTCATAAGATGGGTCTAAAACCTCTTCAGTAAGCAGATATGGTCTCTCCTAATTGGACATTAGCTTCAATCCTGCCATGTTGCTCCAGAAATGTTCCCATCAGCATTTTGCAAGGATCCTGTACTTGTCCACGGGCAAGCAGAAAGCTCATGGGTCTCAGGAGACCGGCCTTCAGCACTGGCCCATCCTCTGCCTACTTAATTCGGAAAGCTCCCGGGCACAGGCCAGCGTGCCTGCCTGCTTGCACAGCCCCCACAGAAACGTGCAGTGTTGTAGACATGATTTTTATTCAGACTCATGAAAATAGTCGACCCAGTCAGACAGGCACAGCTTTGTATTGTTAGGAGCTGGTTCCACTAGGGAATTTTTGAATTCAGATTGCCCAACTCTAGCTCGGCAGGGCTGGGTGCCAAGGTATTCGGGCACAAAACGGTCAAGTGAGGTTTCATTCTTTTTTTGTAGGCAGACAATATTTTTATGCCCCGTCATGGCTGGGCAATCAAAACAGCAATTAGGTTGCATCAGCAGATGTGCTTGCTTTTAGTGACTGTCGGTCTCAACAGCACACAAGCTATATTCTGTTTGGTACAAAGATCTTTTCATTTCCAAATATAACATGGACCTTTAAAGTGCTTCGTCAACCATCTGAAAAGCTGAGCAGGGGTGGCATTCGCTTTTAGCACTCTCAGCCCAGGAAACTGCAGATGTTTATCTTTAGCACTCCTGTAAGGTGAGCAGAAAATGGAGACCTTGCATCTGCTCGGCGAAGGCAGGCAGAGCACAGCCTGTGCCATCGCTCGCAGTCCTAGGTAGAAGAACAGAGCAGATTTTGTTTTCACGTCAGCACAAAACCAGCCCAGCTTCCCCGGTCTGCACAGCCACCATAGCTCTTGGACGTTTCTCTCTCCCCTGGTGTGGCCTGGCCCAAAGTGAAGCAGCTGTCCCCAGAGCCACATAATGTCCCTCTGCGATCGGGGACAGCGACGGGTGTTGCAGGAGGAGTAATCTGCCATGAGCCCTCCCAAGTCAGCAGAGAGAAACGGTGACTCACGTGGTCCTGAGCGTCTTAAATAGAGGAGACAAAGCATGTGCTGAGAGGTCCTGCCTCTGCAGGTGACTGGAGAAGACAAGCCACCGAAATGTGGCACTTCACTTTTAGATGACCAAAGCCAAGTGACGAGAATCCTACCCTCTACCTATACATAGCGTCTGCACCCATAATTTCCCAAATATTCAGCACTCCCAAATCCACTGAGCAGCAAGGAAACTTGCTGGTACCCGTCACTTCAGAAAGTCAGGTCTCAGCCATGCCTCAAGCTTCACAGGAATTTTTGCAGGTTGGAGCAGCTAGGGGATTAGGTACAATAATAGGAATGAATTTCACTCAAATTAGCCGAGATGCAGAAAGGTAGAGATCTAGGAGAGAGATTTGTCTCAAGCCAGCTCAGGTCATCATGGGTGTAACCACGTGCCACCAAAGGAGGGCAGGAACATCCACCTAGCAGCAGGGGCACATGGTTACAGCACACCACCCTGGAAACCCACTGCAAGGAGACAGTGCAGGGAAAGCTCAGAGTTTGCAAAGCGTATAAGAAAATGTGGCTCCATTTTCATTTGAGCTTCTTTGGTATTAATAGAATATGAACAGTTTAACAGGCTGTTACATATGGCAAGAGCACAACCTGGTCATCTTCAGGTTGTCTGTTGGCTGCCTGCAAGGAAAATAGCTTCACCTCTCCATGTTAGGTCATCTCTATTAATGTTTGAAGTTAAGATAAACCCCTTATTTTTCCATATTGCTCTTCTGCTGTACTCACTTTGCTCTTTTTTTTTCCCCTCTCTCTCTCCCCTTACTTTAGCACATGGATATTTGCACTGAGGATGGTCAGCTTGTAGGAAGTACATAATTCACTGATGCGACTGGAACTGGCTCAAAAATTAATTCCACATCTAGGGTCTGAACCAAGGCAAGTGGAGGTCACCTGAAAGTCTTTTGCTGACTTCAGAGGAATGCTAGATACTTTGTACATGTAAGAAAAAAAAAGAAAAAAAAAAAAAGAAGAGAAGCAAATTCTGAGCCCTCCAGCTTTGTCCCTGGCCCATCGGTTAGTCATGATGTGTTGCAGCGGCCAAAGCATGAGCTTCGTGGCGAACATGGGATGAGTTGGAGAAACGGTTCATGAGTGCTGAGATGGCAGAGACTTTTCCACACCAAGTTATGAGGGCCCTGAGCTAGGGCTGATGGAGCGGCTGTAATGGATGAGCCCGGCACTGGGAGCCATAGAGTTCCCTGGGGCTTTCTCACCAATGTGTCCCTTGCGGACATAGTTCATCAGATGCAATTTAAAAGATATCAAGCTCTTTCCTAACTTCATTTGTCTGTATAAATAACTACTGCAGTTGACAAAGGGCTGTTCCAGGATTATGAAAGGGATGGGAACTAGTACTCAGAGCTGGAAACAGGAGAACAGACTTGAGACAGCAGTGGTTTTTCCAGAGAGCTGTCGGGGCATCCTTTAAGCCTCTGCAGCACCCTGAATCCTCATCATCTCCTGAGGGGCTGGGGCAGTCAGGCTGGGCATGGAGGGTCAGCTGATGATCTTCTACTTGTTATATGGATGGAGGATTTCAGCTGTGCAGCCTCCTTTCGATGGGCAGGAGTTTGGGAGTCATTGCTACTCCTCTGTTACTGTGCTATTTATATCTACTAAAACCCATACGAATCACTTCCATTTTACCAGCTGGCATAACCTCCTTCCTGAAGCAGCACCATCAACGCTCAGGGCATTAAGCGTCTACCAAAACAGTCCGCACTGCACTGCGGCTCCTGATTTATCCTGCCTCTACTAAGACAAGACTCTCACCAACACCAAGACAGC
Source organism: Aramus guarauna (assembly GCA_013400195.1). NCBI lineage: Eukaryota > Metazoa > Chordata > Aves > Gruiformes > Aramidae > Aramus > Aramus guarauna. The sequence continues at coordinate 292,263 of VXBL01008405.1, read as the reverse complement.
TTATCTTCCTGCCCCGGGCCCATGGCTGGAGAGTGGCTACCAACGGTGGCCTCAAGTGTCTGTTTACGGAGCTGAAGCCTTAGGGGCTGATCTGCCCAGAGCCCTGGGGAGGCTCAGCCATTTCTCTCATGGTGTACAGAGTTGGGCGTCGGGACGTGGCCATAGAACAACCCAGGAACCACGGGGTGTCCCCAGTCCATGCTGACTGCAGTACTTGGGAGGGCATGGCTACATGCACAGGACACATCTACAGTACTAGCAGGGATGCTCACGCCTAGGCTAATGGAGGAACCCAAAGGTCAGGATTAGGCACAATTAAACCCTGAAATACCAACACACTGTAGGGTGTAGATACATCACTCACAATTATTGGAATTTTCAGTGATCCTTCAGGTGTCAAATGGGCTGATTTACCCTTTGGAAAGGTCCATCCCTCCCAGCTCACTGCAAAGGGAGTCCAGCATATCTGTGGTCCTAACTTAAACACCTCTGCTCTGCACATAACTTAGGAGAGCTGAATAATGCCCAATAGTTGTTCATGAAACTGCACAAACATGCACTGAACTCCTGGGAGGAAAATATTTGTTCATTCCTTGATCTCTTATCTGGTGCACTGCAAATGCTGAAATAGGCCAAGGAATTTGGCTCAAGAATAGTGATGGACTGGGAATGGAGACTAGCTTTGTGTGCCAAACAGGGGCTCTTGATGCCGTGGCATTTTGAAACAGGTGGCACAAGGAGAGTATGAACCACAAAGAAAGATGCAGTTTGCTTTTGAAAGAAAGCCTGAGCCTTTTTTTTTAATATAAATTCAATTTTGAAATTGCCTAAATGTCTTTTCTTTATGGCTGCCTTCCAGTACCTGAAGGGGCCTACGAGAAAGCTGGAGAGGGACTGTTTAGAAGGGAAGCAGTCACAGGACAAGGGGTAATGGCTTTAAACTGAAGAAGGGTAGATTTAGATGAGATATTAGGAAGAAATTCTTCCCTGCAAGGGTGGTGAGGCACTGGAACAGGTTGCCCAGAGAAGCTGTGGATGCCCCCTCCCTGGAAGTGTTCAAGGCCAGGTTGGATGGGGCTTTGGGCAACCTGGTCTAGTGGAGGGTGTCCCTGTTCATGGCAGGGGGGTTGGAACTAGATGGTCTTTAAGGTCCCTTCCAACCCAAACCATTCTGTGATTCTATGATTCTCACACTATGGACAAACGTAGGGGGTAAGCAGGGGAACTGCAGCACACTATTTTGTAAGCCCATTTATGTTCCTCACCACCTTCTGTGCTTCAGCAACTACAGCAGAAGTGACCAGATGCCTACCAGAGTAGCTCATAGCAAAGTACTGCCTGTGGCACATATTCAATAAAAGCAGCCATTTGAACATCCTATTCGTTTATGGATTTTTCAAATAAGGTTTACATCCAAGGACCTGCTTTATTTGCAACAGCTAGGCAGAAACATAAATAAGGAGGACTTCTCATAACAGTGGCTGTTATAAAAGTACTATTAGTCAAAATCTCCATCTCGCTTGTTGGATACTATCCCTTTAAATGATGATTTTGCAGTACCACTGGGATGTCCTGCGCAATGCCCTGAGCTAAAGAGCATCTCTGCTGGCAGTTGAATTTTCTGCTGGTGGGGGAGAGAGTGCTCACTTAGGAGTACAACCCAAGTAAAAGTACAGTCGAATCAAACGGTTTCTGGAGCGCGCCACTGTAGAAAGACAGATTTAAAAGTTCAGCTGTGCCCACGACCTGTGCCGTGACCTGCACCAAGTCACTTCATCTTCCCGTACCTCCGTTTCCGCTCCAACCTTTTCGCATTTATCTCCACGGCTTGTGAGCTGGGCAGATGAGTTTCATTGTGTTTGTACAATACATACTAAACCAGAGCTGTCAGCCTGATTTGTGCCTCTTGGCGCTGCCAGCATTACCAGTTCTTGGGGATTTGCTGCACGTCTGCATGTTCGGTGGCTCTCATGAAGTCTCCTTTCCTGGGATGATGTGTTGAATTAATTTTTCATTTAAAAGGAAAGCACATTTTTAGGCAAGTTTGAAAAGGCAAGCACTAGTTCATACTTGATAATGGAAATAACACGGAGGTGAGGTGGTGGTATTTTGGGTGTGCTAATCATTATTTTTAACACTTGGTGTTAGCAGCGTGGCAGTCGCACAGAAAGAGTAACACACAAATGGCATACCCACAATAATAAAATTAGTAGCGTCAAAATGCTCCTGTTGCAAAGGCAACTAGACAAGCAAACATCTAATTACCATGTTTTAACAGTATGGAAACCCAGTTAATTTACCAGGGGTTGCATAATGCGTCGGCATATTCTGTTTACAAAGGAAGATGCTGCCATTCAAAGGCTGTGGGGTTGTCGGTGGGGCTTTTTTACCATTTATCAGGCCAGCCCCACGCTCCTCTGCACTCTGCCACACACGATGCCGGTGGCCCAGCACCCCTCCCCTCCTCCAAACAGCGCTGCCGAGCCAAAATCTGCCTGCTCCCCATGTGCTGCACAGGGCAGCCCTCCAGGGAGTAAGAACAGGGGCTGGCAGGGAGGAACCCTAGACTTTCTAATTTTTTTGTTGTTGATTCCACGGCGTGTGATGGCCTGCTAGCCCATCTCTAAAATGGGAATAATGAGTCATTATCCGGCCAATAACAATGCGTGTCTTTATTTAATTCTCCTCCCGGCGCGCTGGGTGCCAGCAGGTGATGCAGATGGCCCAGGTCGGGTGACAGGCAGCGACTGCCAAGCAGCTGGGGTGAGCGCGGGTGCCTGGGGAGGGTGTGCAGACACCACGCCAGCTAGGTGACATCACCCAAAACCACCTCACCCGTGGGCCTTTTGGGGAGGTGCTGGGGAGGGGATCACCGCTCTGGGGAGCTGGGTACAGTGCAGTGCGCTGGGGAGAGGTGGAAAGCGCAGGGACAGGGCTCCGGTCGGCAGCCAGATGCCTCCCATTGTATTCGCTTGCATGAATAAAATACAAACATGGGTTTATGGCATCGCCCCTCCCAAGCTGGGAGGCAAAATGACTTGCCCTAAGGTCACCCCGGGAGCCTGTGGCAAAGTCCAGCCTGCAGCCAGATTTGTGAAGGGACAGAGAGGACACGAGACCCTCCTCCGATCTCGACCATCCGCACAGGACACCCTGAGACTGCACAGCAGAGAAAACCTTGTTGTTACCTTACAATTAATCTGATAAATTCAGCCTTGAGGTAAGCGAGCCAAATTGCTCACTTTGGTAGCTCTACGCTCAGATCCATCCCATCTTGGCAGTTTATGAGTTTCCCAGTGTATCTGATGCTGGGGGGGAAGCGCAGTGCAGCTCCCCCGTGCCAGCCGCCGCCGTGCTGAGCTCAGCTCCGCCGAGGGTACCTGCGCGGTCCCGGCGCTGCCTGTATCTTGGCATCAGATCTCGCTGTGCTGGTGTGCCGCACACAAACCATTACATGCAATAACAAGCAAAGCGCTGCTTGAACCTTAGCACAAAGAAGCAAAAAACCAAAACAATAAATGCATTTTCCACAATGGCAGAGAGAGCAGCCTTTGAATAGGAATTGCTGGATTGGCTTATGACTCAGCTGGCTGCTCACAGAGCACTTCAGCACATGCTCCACTTGGGACGGCAGCGGAGGCTCTGGTGGCTTTGTTGAATTCAAAGCAACATACACGCGGACATGCGTGGAAAGGGTGTGGGACACGGTCAAGGTCCGTAGCACCGGCAGAGCAGGGGGGATGCATTGCCCACATATCCTCCCTCCGAGTGAGGGGGTCACTCCCTTGCAGGCAGCCCCTCAGGAGCAGCCCGGCTGTGAAATGGCAGGCAAAGGGCAGTCCGTGCTGCGCACAGGACTCGGCATGGCATGGGGTGCAACGTGCAGGGCTTGCAGCATGCATCTCACCACGCGGGTCAAGCCCTGCTTGTTGGAGTGGGAGGAGGGAACCAGCCCAGGCGCCAAAATGTCTGTGACTCTGCTTAGATCATACTTATAATGTTTTTCTGCATACGGATCTACATAAATAAAAAGAAACCATTCATCTCAGCTGGGAGGACTGGCAGCCTTTGGAGTCACCCTGTCCACTGATATCCAGCCACCTTATTTTTTGCCCGTTCTTTGATTGCTGCCCTCCTCCCCCCCTTCAGCGCTGTTCCCAGGGCATCGTCTTCATGAAACGGCCTTTTGTTCATAGGTGCCCGAAGCCGACATGCCTCTTTGACTGGCTGCTTCATTTCACACCGACACCCTTAACTGCTGGTTTCATCTTCCTGGTAGCGATTGTCTCAGATGAAGTTTCAGTATCGCTGTTCTCATCTGTGAGAGTCCCATTTTCACCAGCCAGAAGCCAAAACCCTTGCACTTGCCTGACCTCTGCAATTACCGGCGGGACTCTTGCTCCACAGCGCTGCAGCCTCTGACCACGGGGAAACTTTGGAGCAGAGGCCATACAGATAAGCCATGGGAGACCTAGAAATGGCACAGAGGTTGTGTGAAATGTCCGGCTTTTGATGCAGTTTCATTCAAATTCATTGCTGCAACCTCGCTTGCTGTGAAGTACGGTTTTGATTGCGGTGTCATTGGTATCCTGCCTGTGACGGAAGAGAGCCTGTCCTCACCTCTAGAGAGTCTACTTCTTTTCTACTTTTTGGCTTCTTAACCTAAAAGTCACTAGCCACTCTAGACTACAAATTTCCCACGGATGTTCATAGGCAAGAGGCATAACAGAAATGCAAAGGAAAGCGTTAAACACAACTATTCGGGGATTTTTCACCTCCAATGCATGTTTATGCAAGAGCTTATGCAAGTCTCTCAGTGCTGCTCAAGATATTCTGCTAGATGCATGTCACCTTTGGTTTTCATTATGCCGTGACCATCCATCTAACTTCAGCCAGCAGCTCTTAATAGCTCTTCAGCAAACCCCACACATTTGCCAATGCCTTCAGTGGTATGAGGAGCCTGCAGCATGCATTTCTACCATACTCTTAAAAGATGAAGAGCAAAGTGTGTTAATACTTCAGCAACAGATTGAGTGGAAAAAAGGCAAGCCCGACACATGCCCGCAACGCTGTTGTGCTGAGTAGGTCCGGTTTTGCTTTCAGCTATCACACTTCAGCTGCAGCGCACGGGAGTCTGGGCTGGAAACCCCCGCCACACCATTGCTGCACCATGGGTGCGTTCGGGTCCAAATGTGAACTTTGCAGATCAGTAAAGCACCCAAATGCCGATATCCCAGTGCAGTGCCTGTGGGAAGCCTGGCATGAGAATAGATCACCTTATCTCCAAGCCCCCTAGAAAATTTGCAGCAATTAGGCAAGACATTTAAAATAAATCAGAGGCCCAGGACCTGACTGCCTTCCTACAGGCTCTTCTCAGGCAGCTCTTCGTCCTCCTGGGAAAGGCTGGCTGATGGCACAGTGGCACCATGCCATGGGCTGGAGGCCCGTGCTGCTGCTCACCAGCTCTGCTTGGGGGCTGGAAGTGGGACAGCCATTCAGTCCAGTGCCACAGAAACTAACTGGCTCTGCTCATGGACCAGCTCCAGCATACAATTGTCAGTACGAGCTCTAGAGAACATCAGCTTGCAGGTCTGGGCACCTTGCTCCAGCACAGGCTATGGCCATACCTTGATTTACCCACGGCAAGAAGTATTGTCCTCTACTGACACACCAGCTTTCAGGGATGGATGCAAGCACAGTACTGAAGGGGAGGGAAAATCTGCCACTCAGCCTTTCCCCTGTGCTAACCAGTGGCAGCTAATTAGACGGCTAATGTCCCACCAGGCCTTGTAGCTCTCCTAGGAAACCCTGCCTTGGCTAATCACTTTAGCATGAACTGCAGGAAAGTGTTGATAGCAGAAGAAAATGAGATCACACTCAAACTGTCACACTGCCTTTCTTGCTGAGAAGAATAAAATTAGTTTTTGTCCATCACTCAGATAACTTCAGATACACTGTACATGATCTGTTGAGCTCCTCTCATTGATGCCATTATCAAGAGCTCATTAGCCACATCAGCTTTGTCTTCAGTTTCAGTATTTTCCTGTTTTACTTTCTCTGCAGCTTATCCAGTGTAGACACTGCTCTTTGATAACTCCACAGATAACTGCTCTTTCTGGACTTTTATTTTACCATTCAGCATATTGCATAAATGGATCTCCACATACTTCAGGAAGCCCTGAAAAAGAGTATCAGGAAGCAGATGGAGTCTGATTCTCCCAGGGTCTCATGTTGTCCTTAATAACTATGTAAAGCTTTAACACCTCCAAAGCAATTCCAGGTGTGAGAAAGGAGAATCCAGTTTGACAGAATTGCAATTTCTGGCTGTTTTTCATGATAAAGCTGGATGCTGGCGAGCATTGTGTAGCTCTAGAGAATAACTCTCATGTTATAGAAGACACAAGAAGTCCATGGCAGCAGTCATCTGTCCCGGCTCCCAGAACCTTGTTTTAAGAGTGAGCTTCAGCACATAGAGGCAGCAGAGACTAGGGCTTGGGTACCAGGCAGCTTGGGAAGACTACGGTATTTTTAGCACTGAGGAGTTTCATTGCTGCTGAGATGTCCACCCATGGCAGGTGCCTCCACAGCAACTGGTCAGCACCCCTTCTCATTTCTCAATAATCTTTCATGTCCATCCCAGTAGGCAAAAGGAAAACATGCTGCAGAAATGACATGCCTCCATTATTTTTTTTACCAGACACCATTTTGTCCAGTGTTTTTCAGATTAAATGTCAGCTTCTTTGCTTTGGGGCAGATAGCTACCGGTCTGCAAACCCAAAGACATGATTTATTCACTTGTGCCCCTCTCTCCCACCCATAGCCAAACAAGTTGGCAATGCTTTAACAACAGATGCACGTGGCAACTCAGAAATTACCTGGCATGGTTGCAAGTTGTTCACTACACTGACAGTTACCAGTCTCTTTCTTCTACCTCCCCTAGCTTAGTCATATTACAGACCCTGCTTACAAACCACATCCTTCTGTTGCAGCATGACTTGTCTCCACTGCTTATGACACCTTTTCTGATTAAAAGCGTGCATGCCATATTTTATCATGGGGAGAAGTCATTACGGAGGTTTGGAGGATCCCCAGTCTGCATGGAGGATGCTTTGCCCAGCAGCTGCAGGAGCTTGCCTGAGGCACCAGGAGCCCCTTTACCTTTAAAGAAATACTGCCCTCACCCCATGGTAGGCTTCTCCGCACTCCTTCTCCAGTGCTTTTGGCTGACATGTTACTTGCACAGTAGCACATCACTGCTACTTTACTCAAAGGGCATCCAGTTATCCTGCCAGGGAAGTAAGGGGAGAAATTCACTTCTCATAAACTGATTAGGAAGAGACAAATTCTCTGCCTACCAACAGGAACGTGCCTATGAATAGTCCCTGTGTAAACACAGATTACATACTACAGAACAACACTGAGCATGGTTACCGCCAGCCAACTCTTCCTGAAATTCAATAGACATTGATATTTATATCCAGCCTTTGAGGTTTAGCATGCTTCAGCACAAATATACAGTTATTAATACTGCAATACATCGGGTCTTATTGACTCTTATTGAGTCTCATTTCACTCACAGATACACTTTTTTCCCAGACTGTCATGCTTGAAATAAGTTAAGTCAAGAGTGAATGATCTTTCGACAGAGTAAGTAATATGCTTAAGGCCACATTCAGCATTATTTTCCTTACTTCCCTTGACCAAAGTGATATTTATAGAGGGCTACATTCTGCTCAGCAGTACATTAGTGTTAATGATATGTGACTCCAGTGATTACAGCAGAGTGGCTCTGAACATATATCGACAAAAGAGGGAGCGGGAATTTGGCCCAGCATTCTCAAAATAGGAGTATTAGGCCTGGAGTTATGCCAAGGAAGAATCTGGCCCATACTGTTTCTGAAATGAGGGAGCCAAATAATACAACAACGTAAGCTGATCTGTAGCCTGTTTATAAGAAAATCCATGATTTCCAGTGATTTATAGAACCCAGCTAGAGGAAGGTTAAGTTTCAAGAGCAATACAACATGACTAAAAGAAGTTATTTCTCCCTGTAAAAGGACATTTTAATAGAAATGAGGATGAATAAAATTCTTAAGACATGACCTTGCTGTGGAAATTCAATCCTTTTATGTTTTCCATCTCAGATCATGCTCCTGTTCTGTACAAAGGCATCGCTCTGCCTATAAAACAGTCTTTTCTCTGCTTCTGCTGTCCAGCATTCTCCTGACTCTTCATCAATATAAATGCTTCAGTGGCGATAGTAAATAGTCAGGTCTGTGTGCCTGAGGTTCAATTATACGAGACGGATCTGGCGGTTAGTAGAGCAAGATGCAACGACCCCTGTTATAATTCATTTATTTGGCCAAACAGGAGTCGAGTTCTGCCGTTCCCAGCTCGGGGGCTCCAGCGCTGAAGCTGTGACTGCCAGGGCTTTACCAGCAGAGCAAGGTGCATTGCTTGCACCCTTTTTTTCCCTTCCAGAATGACCTTCCCTTTCCCTTCTCCCAGCACTATAAATAGAGCTCGTGCTTACTGCAAAGCCGGGCTGAAATAGGTCAGAGTCTTCAAAGGAACATCTACATGCAGGAGTTGTGCATTTCCATCCAGCGGCAGACAAACAGGCAGGCTAGAGGAGACAGGAGCAGAAAGGAGTTGGCTGATGTTGGTCCAGGGAAGCTGTTGCTCCTTTTCTCTTGCTCTGCAGTGCCAGATGGCTGGGCCCATCCTGCTTGCTGTATTTTGTATATCGCAGTGGGCACCGCCTGGTCGCGCAGGACGGAGGGAGGCTGAACTGCCAAGGTTAGCAGGTTGCGTGGCTCTGTACAGGCATGCTGTGCCGCTGATTGAGCCAGCGTCTTTCTTTAAGGATGAATCTCAAAATTTAGGACTACTGCTGTCCAAGGATGTCCCTGGCATCCAGATGGTGATTGAGGAAAGAAGAAACATGCCATGCAAACAAGCTTTCAGCACTTAGCCGGTTTTGCTGGGGAAGATCCCATGTACTAACTGCCTTCACTCACCCGCCTAATTGCTTCTAAGCGTGGTACCTTCTTGGAAAATCCCGCTTGCACTGACACTTGGGTTTTTCAGGGTGTAACCATCAGAAAAATAATGAAACAGGGTAATAACATTTTTAAATTAAAATAAGCCAAGTCCATAACAGATGCAAATCTTTCAGCGCTTCAGCTCTTCTTTGTCTAGAAACAAAGAACAAAACTCTGTCATAATTCAGCCTGATCTTCCAACATACTTACGTTCGTATCTCCAGGGCTTCAATAGGAAATGGACCTAAATTATGTGCCATATCCCCAAAGCTGCTGAGTTTTGTATTTGTTGTGAAAATAATGAAAGTCATAACATTGCCAGTGAATACAGGAAGCTAATTTCACTGATCAGCTCCACCCTTAATGTGGCATCATGCCGTACCATGTGTTTCATTCGCAAAATAGGAACAGACAAGTTCTGCTGCTTGAGAAATTTTAGGTTTTCAGCCAAAGACATTTCTGTGCTTTGTACTGGCCGGGCACAGAACTGAACCAAAGCGGTGGAAGGAAATAGGCAGCAAAAGCTTCCAGTTCACCTCCCCAGCTGGCAGGTATCTGAGCCAGCTGCCTCCTGCTTGCCCTCTTTTGGCTCCTTGGCTTTTGAACTCCTGGCTTCATGGTGGCCTGGCTGCAAAAGGAGGGCTCGAGGTGCCTTTACCCAGCCTGACCTACAATGTCATGGTTAGGCTGTGCTCTCTGGTGACATGCAATGTAGCTGTGAGCTGAGGCAGGAGCTCCCACTGCCCAGCCAATGGCCAGCAGCACTCCTCTGTCTTCTCAAAGAAATCCTGCCGCCTGGACCCAGGCCCAAGGCACTGGTGGACATCTACATCTCACAGAGATGTCATAATCACAGCTTTAATGCAGGCACACGTGTTTAGGAGAGGGATGAAACTTTGGGTGCATCCTTCCCAGTGCTGCTGCTGGTGCCTCACGTCGCAGTAGTGCAGCCGGTGCTGAGACCCAGACTTGTCCCCGCTCCACACTTACAACACCATGTGTCCATGTCCACCCCGTGAACTCCAAAACTAGTCCTAGCGGGGAGAGCAATTTCTATCACCAAAGATAGTCCTGCTGCTGTTGTTAAATCTGCTCGGTAGGACTATCTTCAATATTAATATGAATGCATTGCAAGGGATTACTTGTAAGTCTCCTTTTGCAGGCAGTAGGACCAGGCTACCTTTGTCCTGCCTCTCAGATTTTTTTTCAATTAACACATTTCCCCGCTGTATTACTTCTAAAAATTGTACATGCCAAAATACTTCCAAAGTTGACTTGAATCATAACCTGTTTTTTCCAGATGATCCCTATTTACAGGCTCACAGCATTGGCCAGTGTGGTCTCAGAAGGCTGAACTGAAGTAAAAAACATGTTGAAATATATTTAGTGAATTATCATGCAAACCACAGAACACAGAGGAGAAGAGGTTTCTTGGTTGGGTAGTGATTTAATGCTTTTTAGAGTTATTTAACTGTCAAAGAAATTAGATATTAAAAAGGCCTACTAGGTCAGTGAGCTCACCTCTCTTGGGTCAAGCTGTAATTGTTTCTTATGATAAACTTAATTTCGAGTGCTTTATCTAGTCAGGGTTTAAACACTGCAAATGAAAAGGCATGTACCCCCACCCTCAAGGAAGAATTCCACAAACTATCACATCTCACTGTCTCATATAATTATCTGAACACTCATTTGCAAATTAGGATTTGTAATCATAAGGATGGGAAGTCATTTTGTAGTGTCAAAGTGTGTGTAACAGCACTCAGGGCACAAACTTACCTGCTGCTCTTCCTTCCCCTAACAACGCAATATAAATCCTGTGCAAGTGGTATTAAAACTGTAATAAAAATCATGATAATGAAGGCAGGACTATCACTCGCTTGACATAATGGCAATGGGCTGGATTTTTGGCCTTGAGAAACTACATCTATTTTCCTATCTATCCATGTTCGGTATGGCTTTACTAAATGATTCATGGACTCATGAAATGTCAGGCATGTGACACGTGTCAATCGCTTCACCTAACCATGCACACACCACTTTACTGTGGCAGTCACGTAGGCAGAGCGGGTAAGGCTCCAGAGCTGGGTACTCAGGCATGCCCTCTTTTCCTGCTCCTGAGCAAAATTTGAGGATCTTTTAATTTCATGCAGGATTTCTAGTCTTGCAGCAATCCAGTCAGAGCCATTGCATGGCAGCTGCCCCCTCCCTTCCTCTCTCTCCACGCTGCTGGAGGTCTATGAATCAGAAACATATTCACTGCGTAACAAGCTCGATTTTACAGCACTGATCTTGTCAATCCAACCTTTTCAGGAAGCATCAAGCTGTTGCATTAATGTACGAACAACAAAAGCACTGCATGCTTGTACAGTAGGCGCACAGCTTGGGGAAGCATCGTGTGGACTGACTGAGCACTCCTAGGGCGCCTGCACAGCACGTTGCACCTAGGCTGACTCTTCCAGGACACACAGCATGGTCAATATAGTTGATCTACAGGATCTTCTTGCAAGAAGATGCTTACTGCTCTGCGCTCTCTCATAGATTGGTTATACAGCGCATGGTTGTTAGGTGTGACGCTTTCTGGAAGGCAGTGGTGATGCAATGTGTCCAGCTCTCAACTTTCTCCTCAGGAAATTCCAGGCAGAAATATCGCAGCCCCAGCAGTTGTTCAAAGCTGGTATCACGCTGCTAAACCGTGGTGTAAGTGCTCGTTCTGGGGCATGAAAGCAGCTGGACGTTTGGATGGGCTATGTCTCTCAGCCGTTCCATTTGAACCATGTTAGCTTGAAGGCTGCCTAAGGCATTGGGAGAACCTTGACCTTCCAGCAAAGGCCATCACATCTCATCCAATCCTATGTCGAGGACAGCAGTCCATGCCTGTCTGCAATGTGCCTGCCAAAAATACATCTGATGATTTCAGGAGGCAGAGAAAACCCTACTTCCTTTGGAAGTTTGTTCCTGCCCTGTTGTTTCATCATAGTGTTTGTTTTTTAAACTTTGTAAAAGTTACTATCATTGATGATAAAAATCTGTTTAAACCAGTAACCACTTGTGCAACTCTATCTCGGGAGGTCAGTAATCTCTCTGAAAGGATGCACTGGTCTCAAGCCAGCATGCTCCCTATCAACAAAAGAAAAAAAAATCTCCACCTTTCCCATACACAGCAATAACTCGCAGCCTCTTTAGATGACCTTAGCAGGGAGGACTGGTTGGGTTTATAGAATTGACCGTCGGCTTAAAACTTCCAGGCAGGTCAAGATGCCGGGCTGCTTGTAACTCAATTACCTCTTAATGTTAGGATGCTGCTTTCCTTTACAACTCAGTAACCTGAAGGAAACCCACAGCAGTGGATGGCAGGTGAGGTACAGTTGGATCATAAAAGCTGTCAGACAATTGAGAAGGGAGCCCTGAGTATTTTTTGCAATACTTCTTTTGAGAAATAAATTTACAAAGAGAACTTTCAAGAACATGAATATGTTTACCAAGAAGCCAGCTTGTACAAAGAGAGGCTTTCAATCTGCAGAACTTACGCACACATTTAACTCAAAATGGAACAAGCCAAGAGGTTAAAATGAGGCACACATGCACAAGTCTTTGCAGGCAGCAGGACTGCGCAGATGGCGTAAGCTGGGCACATACATGGCATTTTACAGGATTAGTGCCGTGGGGATCCCAGAAGTTCATTTCCAAACATTGCATCTAGATAGAGTTCAGGTGTTTTGAAAATTCTGATATCATGTCTCATCGATACACTGATTATCTAATAATGATACTGGATAAGCACTGTGTAAGTACCATGTTAGTAACCCTTCTGATCTCTATTAGGCATTAAAACTCCTTATAAAAAGAAAATGTAGAGGAAAAAAATTAGCTTCAGAAATTATATCCAAGAGAATTTTTGTTGGGTGCAGGAAAGGATTTTAGGCAACTTCCATTTGCTGTATTGTTTCCAAAAACAAACACTTTCAAAGTCTATGCTTCTCTTGACATTTCTCAGATACTAAAGTACTGAAAGGCAAGACTGGGAGCCACAAAGGTACTTAAGTGCTTATGGTTTAAGTGAGGGTTAGTCAACCAAATACTTCAAGCATCTGGACACACATGCCCCACCCCCTTTCACAAGAAGTTTGTGGTACAACAGAGACTGGATATCAAATTTCTCAAATTTTAAACTGCCATACAAGTCAGCCTAACTTTCACACTTGGCTAATGGAAAATTTTCCTGGTTTTAATGGGCTTTGCTAAAGGCCTGGAGTTGTCACTTGAGGTGGAAATAATTTAAGTGGAGAGGAATGGAACCCAACCACATTTCTGGGGATGTCCAGTTGTGTGTACTTGCCACTGTGGAAATGAAATAAATGAATGGATGCTATTATTGAAATCTGAGTATTTGCAATGTTCCAATGTTAAATATTAACTCAGTCAAAATCATTCTCTCACCTGTGTTCAAACTTGCCTGCTACCATCCTTGCCAATGGGTTTGAGTTTTGAACCAGGCATTTCGACAGCAATTGACTCAAAGTGATCTTGAGCTGAAGAGTCAACTCTCCATTGCTTGTGGCTATAACAACTCTGATCCTCTTCTGCATGCTTTAAAACTTCTAATTTCAGATAACATTACCATGGAGTTCAGCAATAAATAAAAATCCATTTACATAATTCACGTTGCTTACTCACACTTTAGTATCATATTCAGTTTAGACAATGGAACTTAGCTGTTTGGCTTTCCTCTGTCACTTCAGTTGTAATGCTGTAGTATGTGGGATGCAGACACGGCACACAAGTACCTGCACTCCAGCAAACTGTCTTCTCACATTGTGATGCCATTTCTACTATACGTCTTGGGGAAAAAAAACAACCAACCAACCAAAAACCCCCCATCCATGTATTTCGCTCCAAGCATTTTGTATGGCTGCCTGCAACTGCAACATTTGGATGCATTCCACATTGACTTGACTGGCAATAGCAGAGTCCACAGTGCGCCTGTCTGTTGAAGGCAGCTCTGCCTCTGGAAAAGATCCCTTTGGAAATGGATGGAAGGGGAAGGATGGAGGAGGATGTTGCTGTGGCAAAGTCTGATCTGAGAAACTATTCAGGAGTTCTGAAAGACAGTCAGATCTAGGTTCAATTAGTCTCCTTTAAGAGATGTAAATTACTAATTGCATTGTGCCCTTTTTAGCCAGTCAGTTGACTAAATTACACAACGCTTCATATTGCAAAAATAGAAAGTATTCCCATGGATAAAAGTATACAAAGCAGATCACAGTTCTCAAGCAGCTGATTTACCATTGTTTTGACAGCAGAAACCTTGAAAACAACGTATGTAATAACCCAAATCTTCTTAGAAATTTCAGAGGGTTATAATATTTTGTTTCCCTAACAAAAACAAGTCCATCATCTTTCACGACAGGAATTATATAATCCTCATCATTTAATACACAAACTTTTATTGACGTCAGTGGGACTACTCATGTTAAAGCTCACACATGCATATTTAAAATGCTGGAGAGCATATAAACAAGAAAAACTACAGTGATGCTATGATGTAAAAAAGAGGTTTATACCCCAGTTATCTTAGGCTGCAGATTATAGATTTCTTTCTGTCCTAATTACACACTCCATCTCTGTGCATTAGCATGGAGCCTAGAAAACCTGACTCATCATTTCTAACAATCCCGGCGACCTGAGGCAAACACACACATATACGCTCGCATGCGCGCTCCCAACGTTCCCAACTTCCCCTAAAGCAAATACCTAATCCTATTCTGCCTGGCAGCAGAGCAGGCTTGTCCCTACATGCGCAAGCTGCCGCCTCAGAGCGGGCGCTTTTGCCGAAAGCAGTTCACCCTCCGCGCTGGCAGCCCCCCGCCCTGGATGCCTTCGGCCGGCCGGCGGCAGCGAGCACCCTCACCACCCGCGGCTTTGGGAGAGGAAACCCCGGGAGGACGGCCTGGGCCTGGGTCTGGGCCCGGGCAGAGGCCTGGCTCCGGGACCGGCAGCCAGGCGGAGGGGGAGGCCGAGATCCGCACCTCATCACACCGGTGACCCCTCGCCCTGCCCCAGGCCCCAAACGTGGGCCCCTCGGGGACCATTCTGGAGGGGAGCGCCCCGGCGCAGAGGCGGAGGAACCTGCCGGGCCGGCTGGGGGAAGCCGAAGCCGCCCCCCGCCCTCCCCCGCCGCGGCCCGGCCGCCCCCC
>VXBL01008405.1:205478-276508 GCA_013400195.1 Aramus guarauna | reverse complement strand
TCGCCTGCCTCCCCCGGGACGGTTGTCACCTGCCCCTGCCCTAGGGCCTCCCCTTCCCCCGAGGGTTTTGGGGGCTCCTGGCCTCCTGGATGGCGTGGGGGGGGCGGGGGTTGACTTGGGGCCCAGCGACGCTTGTAAAGTTTATCCACGTATTTCACCGGCAAAATTCATCACCGTGATCTCCGTCGAGCTTTTGTGCGGGGGCATCTGAAATCAGAGCTTTAAAAAAAAAAAAGAAATAAAAAAAAAAACCCACCCAAAAAGCCCCCGGCCCACCCCCAATCCGCTAAACCCTATCGCTGCGGTTATCAGCAGCTCCCTTGCACGGACCCTCTGTGCCTCAGGAGGAGTGTAATCGCTTTACCACCTCCTCTCGACATCTGCTTAACGGGGAGCATTAGTTGAGGTGCTTTTTGTTTGTCCAGTGCAAATGAATTAAAATTGCTGAGCTGTGCAAATGCGCGGAGTCCGAGCGCCCAAAATGAACGCGATGCTGGTTTTGGTTTTATTTTAATTTAATCTCTCCCGATACATTTTGCACCGGGTTGGTTCTTGCAAATGCTAAGAAAGCCCGTAAGTCAATGAGCTCAAATATTTGCGCTCTTTGTCCAAAAACTGTTTTTCTTCCTCTGTGGGTCAGGCCAAGTGCCAATCAAAGTTGTTTTTCAAGCCTCTCTTCCCTGCAGTAGGACTGCTTTTTTTCTTTGGTTTTTTTTTTTTTTTTTTTTTTTTAAGGGTTTGGTTTTTAGAAAGGAGGTGTGTATTTAGGGGACAAGGGAGGAGAAATGTTAAAAATTAGTTAGAAAGAGAAGCAGATCTTAAAAATGATGTTTCTCGAATATTTTAATGGAAACAAAATCTTATTAAATGTGCATGCTTGGTATGTGCAGTTATTTTTTCCATAAACTCTTGGATCATATTACAGTTGATACTTGGTGCTCAGCTCTTAGCTCAGCTTGCAAGAAATATAATGGATCAGAGAAGCGCACATCAGCAGAGTCTGATTTTTAACCATTTCGTTGCAGGATCGAATCCCTTCTTGGCTTTAACTTGCTGCTGTTACTGCTTTGAGAAAAACAAGTACTTAAAAGAGAGAAGTTCTGCGGGGTTAAAGCCTGAAACAGCTTCAGACTTGACATATGTCTAAAGACATACAAATTAACCGGTGCCAAATATGTCTGTGGAGAAAGCAGGGAGGGAGCTTGCTTTGTTCTGCCAAATAATCAAAATGTTTTGTTGACAAATAAAGTGGTGCTTGGCAGCACTTGTAGATCTAAAATTAAATTTAAATTATTGAATTTTTTTGAAGCTGTAGTCTCATCTTGCTGGGTAGGAGGTTTTTTGTATACCTCTTTAATATCAGTGGGGGTGCCAGGGGGACAGAACTAGATGTTACTTTTCTGGTAACAAGAAAGTTGCCGGATTAGATTTATTTTTTATTTTTATTTCTTTTAAGTAGTTTAGAGAGGTTGATGGTAAAACATAGGTACTCAGTTGGGTCTGTGGAGGAAGGCAGCTCAGCACTGTCCTGCTTTGTCTGTGGTCATTTCAACTACTTTTTTGCAAAATTGGGGAAAAAGAAAAGAACCTGAGCAACAGCCCATGAATCCCTCTTGAAATATAGGTGTTTTGTGCTTGCAGTGGTTGTACTAGGACATTGCTGCATCTGTGTTTTTGGCTGGACAATAAACATAGAAGTACAAAGCTTCTGACTACATCTGTAATTATTTAAAAGTTGGTATAATAAAAATCACTGTAAATTTTAACCTTTTGCACTTCATTGGCAAGCATGCAAGTAGAAAACAGGAAAAAAAAGACTTGGTGGAAGTGAGATGCAAATTTGAGCTGAGTCTCAGTGTAATAATCTTCAGATAAGTGCTGCCTCATCTGTTCTTTTGATGGTGGTGTTCGTTTTTTTTTTTTTAATGCTCATGTGATAATATACTGAAAAAATGATTGGCCTTAAGACATGTTGAATCTCTTCTGCCCTCCTCAGTCTTAAGACTTTATTTGAAGCCACTTGAATGCTCACAATTTAGGTAGTGCTGTTGTCAAAATTATAAAGGGCAAAGCAAGCTTTCTGCTTGGTGGCCTACAGTGAAATTTGACATAGTCTAGCAGGTTTTGGATTTTCATGGGTGAAGGTAAGTTTCTTTTTCAACAGGGAAACAGGAAAAGCTAGATGCAGCGCTTTAGGTTTCAGCTGGTTTCAAATTAATCAAAGTTATGTTTTATTACGGAAAGTTTCTATTAGGGTAGCACAAAAAACTTGCTAAGGATCCAAGGGTTAAATTTGCTGATGAGGAAGGTTTTTCATATTAAAAAGATACAATTTCCGGTTGGGTTTATTGTTACAGGATGCTTTAAATAACCAGATCTACTTGCAGAACAATTGCTGCTAATCAGAAGGGCTTAGACAGTCATAGATACAACAGCTATGTCGTTATTTGATTTAGGAAATAAAGAAAAAAAAAAAAAGACAACCAGTAATAGGCAATGCTGGTTTGGATTTGGCAAGTGAGCTTGTTGAACAGACAACCAAGGCTAATGCTTTGACTCAGCTTAAAATAAATGGAAGAATGAGCAAAACGGGATGAGTAGCAGAGTTTGTGGGATTGATGGGCAGGCTTTGTAACAAAACTGTGGCATATCAGAATGGAAAAGTGCTTAAAATGGCTTATGAGTACTGTAGCCAAGTCTTTCCTAGAGATGGACGAGAGATGCTGCCATTGCAGTAACCAGGACAGCCTCCAGCTCTCATGGTTAAAAATGCAGCATGTGGGGGAGCTCTGGGGTGTAAATCTGGAGAGGGTCTGGAGCCTGATGGAAACCCAAGGTTTTCCTGCCTAAACCAAGTCAATAGCCCAAGCAAGCAAGAGGAAAATATATAGGAAGGACTTGGTATTTCTTTGGACAAATAACTGCTTCAGGAAGGCTTTTAGGAATAAGCAAAAAGTCTTCAGGGGATGGAAAAATCCTGATGCGTCAGGAAATGTAGGAACAGGGAGAGTTTGCCAAGTGTTCAAGCTTAGTTGCAAATTGCAAAGCATGTGAAGTGAAAGGTTCTTTTACATGTACATACAAGTCAGTAGGATAGAAAAGAAAATGAGTATAAATGTGGTTCCAGGATTAAATATTTGTTTTGTGTTAGATTTCAGTGAGGGAGATACAAGGGCAACGGCAAAATGGGTGATGGGAGAGTGAGGTTTATAAACATCCGTCGCTGTTGCCAAGGTGGAAGTGAACCTGGCTTAGCTGACCCTCCTGTCTTGAGCCAGTCTCTGTGCTGGAATCCTGGATAAAGGTATATGAAATCCAAGATCTGTTCCTGTTTTTCATAGACCTACCTAATCAGGGTGATCCAGTGAGAGGGAAATAGCCATCGATATCATGGACATAATTTTCAGTGCTCCTCTCCCCCCCGCCCCCCCCCCNCCCCCCCCCCCCAATGCCAGTCTCCAACTTTAGCACAAATTTCAATACTGTACAAGTTACTAAAGCAAATTTTGATGGAAAAGCATACAGATACACAAAAAAATATGTATGACATGATACCACCAAAAGTAGGTCATGCTAGACTAATGTAGTAGTCTTCTGTTAATAAGACATCTGCTAGCATGTCCTTTTCTGAAAGCTTTGGATGGACTAAAACTAGACTTCATTCATTAAACATCTGAAGTAACGTCAAAGATTGAACTCCTCCCTGCACTAGCAAGTCAGCTCAAACTTTGGGATTTACTAACACAAAATGTTCTAAATACGAAAACATTTAAGTGGGTTTGAAAAGTATTTGGGCAAATTCATAACAGAAAAATTAAACAAGGCCTGTAAATAGGAAATAGCGACACTTTCTGGTATGGTTTCTGTATGCTTTCCTGGCTGTTACATGTCTGCTGTTGCCCCGGCAGTGACAGGTTACAGGGCAACAGAGACTTTTCATCTGACACATTTTGTCTATTTTTCTGTTCTTGGTAATTATAGGGGAGTGATTTGGAACTGGTGGTGGGCTGTGCTGAAAGGAGAAGTCACTGTGCTGAGAGACTACCAGTGGGTTTTCAAAGGATCACTTTTCAAACTAATCTGGTTTAACACTGTCCTGAATGGCAATGAGAGCGTGACTGTTTCTAAAAGATGAACACACAGCAAACGTGGGAAATGTTGGTTCAGGGAAAGAGCAGAACATTTCACAGAAAGCTGGGAGGTGTTGTGCGCTGGCGTAGAGTTGGGGTGAAATCCAGTGGTATGAAATGCAAGAGTTACAGGTTTGGCTATTTGTTACTCATAACTCTTAATACAAGCAGCTCCTTGGAAGGAGCAGGGAGAAGGATGTCAGTGTGCAGGGGGACCAGCAGCTTACTGTCACCCTGCAGGGCAGTGTTGTTGGGGAGAAGGGAAGCCAGGAAGGATAGACCCTAGTTAAACAGGTGCAGAGGTGAGCTGGTTGGGTGCTGGGAGAAACTGAGTACTGTTTTTGTAGGAGAAAACAATGAGAGTTTACTTTTTTAATCCAACAGAGGCTGAGAGGGGATGTGATCTGTGTCTATAAATACACCTGATGGTAAGAGCCAGTGAGGAGAAATTAGATCAAGAGCAGATGGATGTAAAATGGGAATAAATACGTTTAAGCTGGAAAACTAAAGTGTCCAGAGGTGTGAGGTTCTGGGAGAATTTGTTCTAGGTCTGGTGCTGTCAAAAAAAGCACCTACTTTTAAGATAGAAAAATGTGTGAACGTCATTAAATGATGCAGTGCTTACAATAGCCCTAGCCTAGGCTCAGGGAGCTGAGGTCATATGCAAAAAAAAACCCAAACCAAAACAAAAAAAACCCAACCCACTTTCATTCATTTCATTGATCTGTGTGGGTGAGCAAGAAAGTAGCCCAAAAGTGAACCAAAAATAGTCTAATGTCAGGTCTCATAAGCCCATGTAAGCTAAAATATGTGTCGCTATGAGTCATGAAGGTGCATGGAGATGCTGTTACCTGCTCTGTATAAATCAAGAGGCCTTTCAAGGACATCTCTACTGTTTTGAGGTTCAATCTATTCTGAACATAGACAAATGAAATTTGCTGTGCCTTTGCTTGGAAAACACCTGGAGTGTTCCACAGTGCAGCATCTTTGTCATCCAGTTGCATAGTGTAATTGGCTTTGGAAATCTGATCAACAAACTTTACTGTCACAGTGAATCTTATTTTGTAAAATCAAATGATGTCCTCCATAGTTTGACCACTCTCAATAATAGTCTTGTCACACTATAGTTGCCTTAATTTACAGTTGCCTAGATGGCTTTAAATCTTGGATATGCCTCTTTCTAAAAGAGTTCTGAAAGTGATTTCCAAAGTCTATCAGGAAAACCTGGCTCTGGTTTTATTTGGTCTAATTTTAGCAACTTTCTGTTGTGTAAAACATGGTGTCTGCCTTTGCTGTTTGGGTCTTCCAGTCCCCTGGAGGACTACCATGGTGAAACGAGCTCAGGTCACTCCTCCACTAATCCTGCATGCTAGGGGGAGCAGATGGACCTTTGAGGGTCCAGAGTGTCACGCTATAAACCGAGAGCAACAATCCCAACCTTTCAGGGCTTTTAAGGTTGTCAGCAAGAGGGCCCTTACCCTCATCATTTGTTCTTACTTTTTCTGGAGATATTTCGTTAAAAACCCCCAAAACCTTACAGAACAGGATTCTTCTCTGAAATAAATGCAGTGAAAATCCAGAGATGACTGTGGTTTCTCTCTTTCCCCATCCTCACGAGTCTTCCAGTAATTTGTATCTTTTCAGAGTCTGACCCTTTTTAATAATTGTTCTCCCACCACCTTGTGTTAATTATTGGCTTCGTTGCCTGGAATCAGAGCGCACTATTGCTCTTTGCACATGTATGTTAATTTTGAGGGTGCCTGAGTTCTTCCACTTTTGCCTTAAAAGCTAGTATAAAAAAATTTCCTTTTACCTTTCTAGTCTCATGTGCTGAAAATGAGAAGGCAGAACTATTAAATTTCCATTAGACCTCTAATGAGAGTGACATAAGTGAAATGACCCTCTGGTGAAGGACGCTGTTTTGCAATGAAGAGCTGTAAGAGATGGCCTTGTAGGAACCATGCTCATTTAGAATAGTCACTTTTAACAAACAAACAAACAAACAAAAACCCCCAAAAAACAATCTTCCCTGAATTACAGGGAGTGAGTGGAGGCAGGAAAGGAAAGAAAGTGGGGAGGAGGATTTTCTTCAAAAGAAACTTTGAGGTTTAGTGTTGGGAGTGGGTTAGCCAAGCGTGGAGGTTGTCCTCTGTTAAGACTTACTGCTGCTGGTAGGAGTGGTGCGTTGCATTAGCCAAATCGCTGGCTGTGGTTTGGAGATGTGGACTCAGTGAGCATTTGCTTTAAATTTATGCATATTACTTAATTAGTGCTTCAAATTTCACATCTCTTTAAATGGCAGCGTTTTGAAATCTGAAAAAAATAATATGGTTTGTTAAGCATCCTTGGTTTTTCTTCTCTCCCACGTTGGCAAGGGAGCTGTTAATACTCGCTTGAGTATTTATTTGAACCTTTTTTTTCTGGCTAGGGAGATTTGGGCGAGAGAAGATAGTGGTATATTTCTCCTCTACCTTTGTGAAGCTAGGGGAGTTGGTCTGGAGATTTTATTATCAGATTTCTATTTCCAGGACTGGAGAATAAGAAGGGGTCGCAAGCATAATTTGCTTGTCCAGGCTGAATATTGGCTTTTGTCTAAGTGGGTCAGGATAGACTAGGGGGGAAAAGAGGCGTTTTCAGTAGAAAAGAAATTTGAATTGTCAGGAGGAAGACCTCAGTTAATGAGAAATTGCACCTCATCAGCTTTGGAAAAACCTGTATGGAAATAATTTATGCTGTTTAATTTCTCTGTTCTTTGCAGGTGTTCCTGTTTGTATGCAGAGGTCCTTCCCATTGTCTCTGCAACCCAGCCTGGTAGTCTGTGTGCTTTAAGTTCAAGCTATAGGGAACATAATGCAGGTGACTCAAATATCTTGTGAAATTCCATTACAGGGAGGTAGGAATATTCTCCGCAAATAACTTTTTCTGACTGTTTATCTATCAGTCAGTCCATTCAATGTGTTAGGGATAGTTCAAGAAATTTTATGGGGTTTTCAGTATGCCACCCTGGGCAAAGTAGTGTTACTGATAATAGGGGAGGCCGCGATCAAGGGGTATGAATTTTAAATGTCTCTCTTAACCACTAGTTTCAAATTTTTTTTACAGGATGCTTCTTGCATATCACACATTGGATAACTATCAGTTGGGGCATAATACCAGTGTAGATGATAGTTAATATTACATGCTTAGGATGCTGAGAAACTAACTATTCCGTTCTTGGTATAGATTGTATCAACCATCGATTTATTCAAATATCTTAATTCTTGCATCGTATTTAAATTGAAAGTAAGATGTTTTGAAGCACAGGCTATTTTCTTCTATGGCATAGTATGTGTGACAATTGGGGACTTAAGTTAGGGAGAGGCTGAACAGGTTGTAAGTGATGGTGCTCAGGGTAAGAGACGGAAGTCGGTGCTCTTAATCTAGAAAGGCGTCTTAAATCTTTCCTGAACATCCCTGGTTTCCCAAATTAGAGTAAGATAAATAAGCAGATACAACCACCTGATTATAAAGACTTTTTTTTCTTGTTAATTACTCTCTCATATTTCTCTCAAGGTAAGCATCTTCTTTTGTTAGACCAGCAATAAATTTCTAATGGATTCTGAGCTCAGCAACCAACCTAGTGAACCTGGTAACAGAGTGAAGCTACCTGCAATCCCATTCCTCAGGGGATCAGGTGGGGAAAAATAATAATGGTGAGGAATATGAAGTATTCCTGGCTTCATGTGTTGTGAGTAGGCTGGAGCTGAAGGGATAAGCCTGTATCACACAAGAAGTAAGTTCCTTATGGACTTGCTCCGTATTGTATTTCAGAAGAAATCACATTCTTGAGAATTATGTGGAAGCATAGGTATCTATTATCTCTTCAAGCACAGAAGATATTTGGAAGAAAAGTAAAAGGTGACTTTAAAATCAGAATTTCATCTATTCAGAATGACGAATAAACTGTAAATACAACTAGTATGTCTCAATTGCTGCACTTCAGAATTAAAATGCATAATTGTGTATCTGTTTTAAAGTGTATTAAATTTGAACTTTGTTTTGACATGAAACGAGAGAATTGCAAATTCTTTCAAATCAATTGATACCTTAAAGGATCAATTAAATTCTTCCTTAGAAGGGGAGGAATGGTTGCAGGGATGATTCCCCACTTAACATATTCACACAAAGGTGAACGTTAATGTGACTTGGAGGTTACTTGGAAATAAAGAATTTGTGCTTCTGAGCAATTCCACATAACCTACGTAAAACAGTTATGTTGATGATAGCAAAGAAGTACTAGCTGTCTTGGTGTAAGCCATTCTTAGCACAGTACAGAGCTGCTTACTCAAAATCATTTTTTATCTGTCTCTGGGCTGTTTATTACTGCATTGGATTTGCTCTGGCTGATACCAACAAAACAATTGAAAGCCAGCATATGTTCTTTCCTCTGTATGAATTGTGCAGTTAAAAACTATTTAATAAGACAGTATCTTAACAGCGACGAACCTAATTTAATAGCATGTGCTTGTAAATATGTTTAATATCTCCTACTTTAGCATGTGGTGAAGGAATATAGTTACATTATTGGCTAAATGTATCTGGAGGGGTTTTGGCCATATGGTTCTAAATCTGTTTTAATGTAATTATCCCTATTAACTAAAAAAATAAAAAATATTCCCTCTGAGTTGATTGACATTCTTCTCAGTAAAGCACCCTTGTTGCTGATTAGAGGTGTGGAAATAATAATTTGTTCCAGCATTTAGAAATTTGATTAGACCTCTAATGAAATGGAGCGCCTACATGCTGTCTAAATATTCTACCTGACACCAGTTGGATCTCATCCAGCATGGAAGAACACTTGAAATGTTGCTTTACTACAATATGTTTTGTGTCTTGAAATCAACTGTGCTGCCTGCATGCAAATACCCACTGGCTGTTCAGCAGGCAGAGTGAACCTTGACCCTCCCTGGAAATCAGCATCAGGATTTGATTATTCTGCTGAGCACTCCTTGCTTTACTGCAATAGCTAGCTTGGAGTTAGAAAATTAAGGCCACTGCTTATGTGGAAGCAGCCATACTGCTGACTCCATAAGCTGGACTTTAGAGTGGCTGCACACATATGTTATATGTCATATGACGTGTATATGAGGTAGAAGCATGCTGTTGAAGTTCACAAGTTGTCACTGTTCTTGTGTAGTAGTAAGTTGATAACATCACACCACAAATGAAAAATTAAAGTTAAAGCACCATATTTCTGTCCCTGTTATCAGCTGGCTTGTTCTATTCCTTCCAAAGGCTGACTGAAGCACCCCTTGGGTCCGATGGCAGCTGTTCTAGCACCCACGTTTTAAGTCCTCTTTAACACAATGGTAGCAGTTCTTGCTCAAGAGCACTACTACTAGAGAAAACTCTGTATCAGGACACTTCGTTAGCATCCTGCGGTGGAAACTTCCAGTGCCTAGTGGTAGGAAATGCATTAAAACACTGCTTCAGGTGCATGATGTTCATTAGTCAACAGTTCATTTTGACTGATTAGCTTCTCCCTCTGAAATAGAGAAGATAAGCTCTGATGCATCTGAACTAGAATCAGAGAGAGCCTTTTGTCTCCTTCCTTGTAGGTTTTTTTTTAAATTCTGTTTCTCCACTATATTTAATATTTTTACATTTTGCAGTCTCCACATTCAAACAAAGGCAGTAGAAGTGTTGAACCAGAAGAACTCCGACTAGTTTATGCTGTATTAATGCTTCAGGAGATTTCAGAAATTTTTGTCATCTTCTATTCCTTCCAGAAAACCCACACAAACTGTTCACTTACATCAGTAGTTTAAGTTTTGCATTACTGGGGAAAGACCAATGAGGCAGTAACATCAGGGAGCATGCAGGTAGAACATGCTTTAAGATAAGTGACTTTTATTCTAGCAATTTAAAACTTGTTGTTTCACTTCAGTGCTGCTGCTTCACAAGTAGGTAAAAGAAAAGGTGTGTTGGTCGAAAAGGTCAACTGTAGCGTAATTAAAGGCTGAAGGAGCCTGCAGCCAGCGTTGTAGTTCTTCAGGGGAGACGGAGCTTGGTGCTTGTTACACCTGAGCAGAGGAGGAGTGGAGAGTAGTTTGCACCGAGGGATGGTATGTTGGAGCCGTCTTTCACACATGGCTTAGAAAAGCAAAATGGGAGTGGAGTTGGAAGGAAGGTCTCCTTCCATGCCCCTGCTCTTTAGGTCACTTATGCAAAAGGTATTAGATAAAGCTGTAGTTACTTGACCTATTTATCCAACAGAAACTTGCAGTACAAGCAAAAGCAGTTTGACTCTCCAGCGCTGTTGCTGTTTTGTATGGGACACTCCTTTGAGTTACGCTGTGCCTCATGAATACTTAGAGGCAGCATCCAACATGAGTAATTTGTCTTGTTTGAGAAGGTAGGTCTATGGCGTCAGTTCTTGTTTCCCAGAGAAGTTTGAATACCCATTGCATGGTCTAACTTCTGTCTGTACAGAGCTGAGCTGGCTGCAGACAAAGGCTGTGAACGTGTCTCAGGAGCTGGGCTTGCTCTGATGCAAAGGTCTCCGTTTGAGTTTGGTGACTTCATTCAGAAAAAAGAGCAAGTAGACTGGAACGCAGTGGAGGGTCTCATTAGGCAATGCATGTTAATCACCCTTACGTAGTTACAGAATTCTTTATTCAAGCAGGGTATAAAATAAGTGGGTTTATTATTTCTGTAGTACTTGCTGGTGATTTTTTTGTAGAGTCATTAAGTCACTAAAATGTAGCCAAAAGTCCTCTTAGTAAAAGTGTAAGCAGTAATCTGAGGAGACGGGAGGGCCTGTCAGCTCTGAGGTTGGAGGTAAATCTGAAGTTCTGCCAATCTGCTGGCCTGGATGGCTGAAGACAGCAGGAATAGCTGATCTGTCTCTGGACAAGTCTCTCTATTTACATGCAGTAAATCTTCTGTAACAGTTATGAGTCTTCATTTTTGAAAATCAGCATCTCTTTTAAGCTCTGTCAGGAAAATATATTTGTACCTTAGGTCTTTGCTGCCACCAGCTCAGCTGCATTAAGTCGGTGTGTTTTGGAGATTGTATCTTGGTAATGACTCAGTTTGGTAAGATGTAGCTTAAGATGCAAAATGTGCTTTAAAAAAAAGCAGACGAAAGAGGAAGAAACTGCCTGACAACAAGTACTGTTAGGGTCATTCCAGCAAGTCAGTGGCTTTCGAATGTGCTTCTGAGACGAAGCCTTTCCTCTGTCGGTCTCTTGCCCAAACTTCTCCCAGACTAATCAGTCGTAAAACAGTTAGCATGTCAGCTCCTTGCTCTTTGTAAAACAGTCTCCAGCCTTTGCAAACAAGACCCCTTGGAGGACTAATTTGCTGTAATTCATGACTATTTTAGGATTTCTTATCAGGTGAAGAATCAAAAGGGCTCATCCGTGGTTTTCCATCTGTGGCCCTGGCATGTGTAAGATTTCTCTGGGCTTCTTTGAAAGAAACTTTGTAAGAAAACTTATTTCAGTAAACTCAGAGGCATGGTGTAGATGCCACCTCCTTCTGAAAAATGCTTACGATTCAACTAATCAAAAAAGGCTTAAACTCCTGGCTTAGACAGCAAGGCGCTTGCTCTTGGAAATTGTACCTTTAGGCTAGAGGTAAAGCGTGTTAGTCAGGGAGATTTTATTTTTCGTCTGGCAAGTTCTTTCTGTTTGAGTCATCGACCAAAGAAAGATGGCAAAAAAAGGTGCTTTGCTTAAAGCAGGAGGACATTGCTCCTTTTGGACATCCGAAAGGACTATCCCTTTCTGGGCAGAGCTATGAGAACAGCATCAGCGTTCCTTATGTTATTTGAACTGTAACAAAGATGCTCAGTGGTCATCAATTGTACATGAGCATTCATCTGAGAAACTTGTGCCAAGGGGGCTTCTCATTTTTTAAAAAGCTTTTCAATGGATTAACTTTTAAAATTTTAAGGAATGTCGACCACAAGTTCTTTTTGCTATAAACTAGAAACCTTATGTCAGCCTCATGTTTTAATATTTTTATGTCAGCTTGAATGTTAATGTGAACAGCTTAGCAAAAGTTCTTCATGGTGAGGTAGCATAGCCAATGTCTGCTTATAGTCTTCCAGGTAGATACCATCAATCTAAACAAACATCATCTGCCCACCAAGTGAGTAGGCAGGGTACGTATTTATATTGTCTTTGTGTTTTAACTCCTCAGGATTTTTGTTCTTCACTTTTTTCAGAATCAAATTGATGTAACTTCTGATGAGGCACATTCAGAAAAGGGGAAAAATAACATTTGCTCCCTAAAAACAGTGTTAGTAAATGACTGAAGTGTAATGTACTCAGGATTATGAAGTAAATGATACGATACCACCTGTGTTGAACAGACAGTGTAGGAATGTGCTCACCCAGGCACTAAGGAGCTCCATAACGTGGGCTGCCTCTTTTAGACTGGATTAGCACACTGCTTGTTTCTCCAACAGTCCAGTTTAGCTAAAATGTCTTCTTGTTTGGGTGATGCCAATTCCTATCTCTATTAGAAAATAGGTTTTATTTTTTTAATAGAATTTAAGGAATAAGTAGTATTCTTGAACCAATCTGCTGCAGATACATAATCTAACAGCATTAGAGCAGGTACAGTGGGTGAGATCAGAACTCCATCTCCTGTCTCTGACAGTGGCCAAGGGAAGAGGACACAAAATGAGCAAGTTCATCATGACACTCCCTTGGCACTGTCTCCCAATCTCCACTGGGAGAAAGGAGCTTCCTGAGCTGGAGGTGATTTCTCCATATTTAATAACCATTGTTGCATTTCTCTTCCATGAGCTCGAACAATTCACTTTTAAACACACGCCAGCCTCAGGTGTCCACAGCATCTTACAGCAAGGATTTCCACAGCTTAGTTTCACATCGTGGGAAAGGTTAAGTACCTCTGCTTGAGCTTGTCACCTGCCGGTTGGTTCCTAATCCTTTTATTGGAGGTGGTAAAAGCACACTATGCATGGACTGTGACAGCCAGGAGGCAATCAATTAAAATATCTTGACATGCTCGTGACAGCAAGCTCAGCAGTTTAGAGTTGCTTTCCAAGACTCAAGCTACTGTGTCTCACAATCTTATGTGAAAAAGATGGCAAAGAGCTAGTTGGGGAGGCTCCAGTCCTGAGAGTTTCCTCCAGTTTCCCTCATTTGTCTGTGTGAGCGGATTTTGGCAAGTTACGTGCATGACTCTCAAGATAGTTCCTGCACACAAATTTAAAATAACTGCTATGATCATTTTGTACATAAAATGTGTGGGAAAAGCAGTTTGAAAACCCATGCTTCTGCCATCTGCTTGACTTTCCTATGTCTCAGAATAGAATTTGGTTTTATATAGTTCCTGGGAAGTGAAAGGTGCTTGGGAGCATGTTCCTGTAGCAGCGTATTCTGGGACACTAATTATTTGCTCAGTAGTAGTTTTTATCGAGCTGAAAATACTACAAGGACACAGACTTATCAAGAGGGAGTGTCAGTAGGGACACGTGGTGAGTTTATTTCTGGAGTGTGAGGCTTCTGCAATTTCTTTGAGATGCAGCGAAACATCTGTGATATGCTCCAGGTAATGAAATGCTCCAGTGCAGCAGGTGCACTGCTTTTCTGCTAAAATTCAAACTTTCCATTTAAACATCCTGGTTCAATGGTTCTCACCAGTTGGCTGAACAGGGGAGCAGGCAGAGCACGTTGCCGTCTGCGTTTTAAGAGAACAACTACGAGAAGCAAGAGCTGTAACCAAGCAGTGACATTGTGTGGTGAAATATTTGGTGAGAAGTAGTGGAAGCGCCTGGGAAGCAGGACTGGATGGACTGAGATCTCATAGCTACAGGTCAAACAGCTTTTCACTTTGGAAGCAACCTCAGCCTTTGCCTTCTTGAGTTAAACTCTGGTGGATTTCCACACTTCGCTAGTAAAGATTTTTCAGTGTTTGGTAGTTAGTAAACAAGTAGCATTTTGACAACAGTCACGAACATTGCTTGACTCGCACCTCAGCCAGCAAAATGCCATGTGTGGCCAGGACACCGGTGCAGCCTTGTTGCTTCTGATAGCCTGTTGTGCAAGTAGTTGAAACTGGGAAGGAAACAATTTTAGCGAGCTGGTGCAGAGGTCAGAGCCCAGCTTCCTCCCCCTGCAGCTGCAGGGGGATTGAGATGCTAATCAGAGGAGGATATTATTATTTTTTTTCCATTAAAGTGCAAAGGTAGTACTCTATACTTGCTGCGAGCAGATCTCTTTATGATGCTATTCAGCCTGGGCTGTCTAGCTTCATCATTTCAACTGAAAACTCAGTGGTGGCTGAATAAATGTTTGTCTGGTTTCCCAAGCAGGTTGTGAAGCTGAGCTCCGTGCACCCGCCTGACTTAGGAACTGTTAGCCAAGGACTTCCTTAAAACTACTGTTAGCCAAAGACTTCTTTAAAGCTAGCTTTAAATATTTCTAAAACAGCAGCAGTTGAACTAGCAACTGCAGTGCAGACATAACCTTAAGAGTCTTACCCTTGGTAAAAATACCAATCTTAATGTTTTAAGGCAAGCTGCACCTGAATTGTGTCTCTGTGCTCTTTTGTCATAATGAATATGGCAGCAGTGCCAAAGAGGAGAGGTGAGAGAATGCAGCCTTGATGCCAGGCCCTGGTTAAACACTTCTCCCGGTCTGCTTTTATAGTAACCTACAGTTAAGTGCATCTTCCTTCCTATAAACCCTTGGTGAGCATGATCTCTGCTGGAATACTGTAGCACTTGAGGATGTTCCAGCATGAATGGCAATAGAGTCCGTAAAAGCTTTTAATTAAAATACATTGTTGGAGTACTTTGCTGTCTACTGCTCTTATATTAATCTAATATTCTGAACATTTAGCGTCTTTGAAATACTTTTTAACTAAGCCACTTTCTTCACAGTAGAAGGATGCCATTATGCATTTACTGTATGGATGAATACCATTCAATTTTGCTTGCTTACAAGGCCTGTATTTTCAGACAATACTTCTACTAAAATTTTGGTAGAACATTCTTGGGAGGCAGTTCTGCCAGTGCTGCATGGCGAATTTACAGAACCCTAGGGGTTTTTCTCTCTTTTTTTTTAATATCCACCAGTTATGCCTCTCCAATTGGCAGTATGCCCAATAATTCAAATGTGTGTGTGTATTTACAAACTGAAGTATTTAACCATTCAATTACTGTATTGTAAAGAGGCTGTGCTATCAACAGTTAATTTAGGTATTAATTCAGGCCTGTCAAAGCAACTGCTGTTTTATCTGTACTTTTTATCAAACATTCGTTCTACCTGTTGGCAGTGGTTTGCTGCGTGGATCGAACAGGGAAGTCGATACGATCTCTCCGTAGGACAGAGACCACATGCGTGACCACAGCTGCTGCCCTTACCCACGCTGAGCGTGCAGTCTCCCAAGCATATGGGACCCCGCCGGCAGAGCAAAACCAGGCTTGGTTAGATGGGCTGTGCTCGGGCAGGACGAGGCAGCCCTCTGCGTGGCAGGCAATGGATTAAAGGATATGCTGTGCTGCTTCAGAGACTTTGTTAGCAAGCAGCATTGCTGTCCTGGCTGATGATGAGGCAGATTAACTCGATGCAGTTTTGCCAATTTAGTGGCTAAAGGCTGTGTTCCCCAAACGAGATAATATTGGTCTGTCTCAATATGTCAGACTTGGACTAAATCTGAAGGTGGAAGTGGGCCAAGGTACAGATGAAACAAGTCCCGGCTTAAGCCGCTGACGTTTTCCACTGTAACTTTTGCCCTTGATATCTGATGCTGGTGAAACATAAAAAATGCTCTTCTGCCATGCTTGTAGGATTTTGAGTCATCTTGACAATCACAAGATCTAATGTCCTGAGGGCATTTCTTGGGGAGCATACAAACTCCAGTGTTACCATTGGGTGTGAAGGGAGGGAAGGAGCCAAGGCGCTCCATGGACTGATAAGAGGGAAGCTTTGTTTCTCTCTTTTTTTATTTTTTCTTCTTTTTTTTGAAGACTGAAGTAGACCAGAAGACAATTTGTTGTGTGCTGGTGGTACATGTCTGCCTAGCTTCAGACTACTAAGTTTGACCTGGTTAGCCATGTATTCCTGTTAGTCTATGGAGGAAAACCAGGCCTTTGCATGGCACAATTGATCTCATCCCCAGTTAGACATCACCTTTCTTTTTCGGTTGTAACCAGGGTCCAGGCAGCTAACTCTGATTTGAGTGTCTGTGTTTGGTCGATTGAGTTTCATCCTCGGTATCTGTTAAGGACTGAGGCATGGTTAAGAACTCAGATTTTGAGGTTTGGCTTGAATTAGATGGAAGTTAATTTCTAGCAACATGTAAGTAAAAGTGGCTGTTTGTCTCTCATCCTTTTCATGTGTTAATAATCAATGTTTAGGTTTGAGTGTTGGCACCTTTAGTTGAGCAAATCTTCTCATGAAGATCTTTCCATCTTTCCAGTCAGGAACCTCAGCCTTATGTTCTCATTTAGACATACTCTTGTACTTCAGTTACATCAACATTAAGTTACAGATGTGCCTTTTATTTGATATATTCAGGTCTATTCTGACAAAAATGCAAAACACAATTCGGGCTTCTTAAATAAAGAAGTGTTTTGCAGCATACCCGTTACTCTGACATTTGATTTGCAGTCCTTGCCTGTCTGCTCCCAGTTGCAGTTGAAGGTTGGGTTTGGTTAAGGGAAATTATCTCCATAACAGGGAGAGTGATACAGAGCAGAAGTAGGACTAAAAGAGGATATAGATGTAGGCTTTTTTTATGAAAAAGAAGATAAGCTTTTCTGCCAGTAAATGTGTTTTCACTTCTGAGTTTTTCTCCCGTAGGTTGAGTGTACTGGATATCTTTCAAAGATTGAGGAACCGCTGTTGGACTTCTGCTGCCTGGCCATCCATCTTGGGTTGGGTAGAAATTGCTGCCCTTTGGTTTCTAATTAGTGTGGATTGTGTTCTTAATAGCTGGTGAAGGGATGGGAACTTGGGATAGGCTTCCTTTTATTGTGTGAAATCCAAAAGGGCTGCAACCTGTTACCAAAGCAAAAGCTCCCCATCAATTGTACTGCACTGGCTTTCTTCCCAGCTCCTTGCACCACTCCATCAGCTGTTAGGCATAAAGATGCCAAATTCTTAATGTTAAAAGTGACTGTTTTAAGTATTTTGAAATCCTATTCCATAAAAATTGTTTCCTACTGTTTGACTTCCTCTGCTAATTTTCATCTTTATCGCTTAGTTTGCATTTTTGGAGTTGTACAGTCTATTAAGAGGAAGAAACCGTTGCAAAATCATTTGTAATACCCTTAACAAATGACTGTAGGCTAGGACTTTCACTTTGTGAACTCTTAACATTTGACATTGTTTGTTCTGAACATCTCTTTTATTGCTGCTGGAGATGTATGTCCTGGGTTTAATTATAGGAATGGGTCAGTCATAAAGAGGGGTTCTGCACTGTCAGCAGATAAAGTGTTGTGCACCATTCAAATTATTCCTCTTCACATTTTCTCCTGTCTTTCAGCTTTTCTTTCCCTATGGAAATTGTTTTGAAAAACAGGACACCAAAGTTTATCCTTCTAATTTTTGAAGTTGCAACACAAACTTAATTTCAGATGAATTGCAGATATATTCTGAAACTATAAAGCTCCTTATTTTATTACATTAGATGCCAAAAACAGATTTTTTCTTTAAAAAATGATACATAATAAATGTCAATACATTTCAGAATTTCACAGCTTTGATTAATATACTTTTTTGTTCTTGTCAATCAGAACCTCCTAGGAGTACTAACATGTGAAGGCAAGTAAACTGTGTCTATTTGGTTTTCCCTTTAGTCAGCAACTCTATGTGTAGTTTTGAATATTATATTAATCCTCTCTAATTTATGAAAAGTATTAAAGTTTCCGCCTAAAATTAATTGGATGTATCCTAAACTTTTGCCATGTTTCTAAACTGCTCTTCCTCTAACAAAGTTAGGGGAATAAATTAAAATGCAATTTGGCATATGTAGAAATAAACAAAATCCCTCTTGCATCCTAAGGAAGGATTTGAATAGTAGTAGAAGCTAAGATACAATCAGTGTTGAGATTTTTTTTTTTTCCTGCTTTCTTCTGTCTTCAGCAACGATAGAATGAGCAGACGTTCCAGTATAATTATAAAATTGCATTAGGCATTAATGAAGCCCAGAGCATTTGCTTGTGATCAGAGCAAATGGGGGTGAGCTCTGCTCCGGGATCCAAGAACCCAGAGTGGAAATGTGTTCAGTAAGGGTAGGACAGCAGGGGTAGGAGAAGCCAGTTTGTAGGTAGGGCTTTAATCAGCAGCAGCCCGTAATACTGCCTGTGCCATGTGAACTAAAATACAAGGTGTTTGTGTGTGCTGAAAACCAAAAGTGGGCTCGGTAGCATCAAGTCCATGAATTTGAACTGGTGTATTTTGAAGAACTGTAAGGTAAATCTGAGATGGGCACAAAATC
This sequence comes from Aramus guarauna, assembly GCA_013400195.1. Lineage (NCBI taxonomy): Eukaryota > Metazoa > Chordata > Aves > Gruiformes > Aramidae > Aramus > Aramus guarauna. The sequence continues at coordinate 257,915 of VXBL01008405.1, read as the reverse complement.
AATCCCTTTGGGGAAATTCAACCCCAGACAGGGGGTCTTAAACCCAGTTCTCCACTCCCACCATCAGTGTCCAAATACCCAGTGCACCCAGCAAAGCCCAGCAGGTAACCTGGATCAGTTACTAGGTTTGAGGATACCCCAAACTGCACTCCAGGTGCTGTGACCAGTGCCACAGAGCCCAACACCTGCATTAAATACCATTTAGGATGCTTTAGAGTATCCAGGGCATCCATAGGGACTGGCAGACACTATACGTACCTATGGGAAGCCCATTCCCTTCTGGGGCAGTGGTTGGATGCCAAGCAGGAGACTCCAGGGAGTCTTGAATGGTACTTGGCTCCTGTTTTGAATGACACTGCACCTTGCTCTTGCTTTCTGCTGGGAAAGTTTAGGCACCTTGTAGAAATGGAGACATCTCCACGTAGGTGTCCCAGTGACGGACTTGACTCTAGATTATTGCCGCAGCTGATAATGTGTGTTGCAAAGGGATAGATCACTGAATTTAACAATGAAGATCCTTAGAAATGCTAGACGGTAGATTATAATAGAAGAAAAGGTGTAATAAACAAGAAACACATGCACATCACCTTTCCCCCAAAAAAATTCCCACTTGTCTAGGAAGAAGAGTTTGTTCCTCAGGAGAAGCTAATTTCAGGATGCCCTTAGGATTTATACTTGATCTAGTGCTGTTTATTATCCTCTTGTCTTTATAGTGGTGGCAGTTTTTGTCAGAGTGGAGGCTCTGAGCCCCTTGGCGGATGTTTCCCAGCCCCTTCCACATCTCTAGGAGTTCACAGGGACATGAGTGGCAGCATTGCCATGGCTTGCAAAATTCCCTCTTGAGGTGCAAACTATTTCTTCCTGGTGGTTATATTTTTTTTTCCCAGTTGCAACATGACCACCTTGATGTCGAGTTAAGGATGAATTAGCTTTTATGCACCATGTGTGTAAGAAGCACCCATACATCAGTGCCACCACTTGCTTCTTGCCTGTGCTTTCTGCGTTCGTGGGTATTCGGAAGTACTTCCCAAACCAGCTGTTCAATCAGCCCCACCAGCTAGCAGCTCCGTTCTCAAATCAAACAGCCTCCTTTTACAATTTGCTAAAAATAGTCATTTCTTTAAAGCCTGAGAACGCAGTGACTCATGTGATGGCAAAGAGGAAGAAAGGTTATTTCTTTTGCTTTAGACTTTGGGAGGAAAGCTGCCTTGCTGCCTCAGCACCAGCCGGGCTTGTGCTTGCTCCCGCTTGGGCTTCATGGCCGTGTTGCCAGCTGAGTGGCTCTGGCATCCCTTCCTTTGCTGCGGCAGCCCAGCAGCTATTTGAGATGCAGGTGCCATGTCCCAGTGACCATGGCCTCTTGACTCTGTAGGGAATGTGCTCAGTGACTGCCACAACTGAAAATAAACCCCTGAGATGGCAAGTCATAGCTTTTGGGTCTAGGGGCTTTGGGCTGAGCTCACCCAAGGATGAAGGTGCTTCTTCCAAATTACAGACGTGCAAATGGGAAATGGTTCCACTTCATCGCTGTTAAAATTCCAGATATTTATCTCCCAACACTGTTCCAAGTGCAGCTTAAGGAGAGAAAGCAAGTCACAGATAAAGTTTGCTCAGGCCTGTTTTTTCATGAATTCCTGCAGCAGCTGTCCTGTGGTCTGCAGAGGTCTCATTCTGCTTGACTCCGCAGCGTGTTACTGCAGAACCTGCTTCTAGGCTCTGGCTTGCAGTGGCCCCTCTCCCAGTAACCTGGCCAGGCTCAGTTCTCTTTGCTTATCTTTCTCCTTCTGAAGAAGCACCCCTTAAAAAGGCTTTAGTTTTAATGGGAGTGGAATTGGTTGCAAACCTTTTAAGATAACGTATTTATACTCTGGCAGTACGCTTCTGGAGGAACGTGAAGCAGAAAATGGCTGGTATACATGCGTATGGCATTTTGGTTGCTGAGCAACCCGTTCCTTGCTTTAGCCACTTAGCATAAGAATCTCGTTTCAAGGAAGGTATTAGGACCCCAGCTGACTTAGCAATAGCTAGTGTAACCTGCAAAGACTAGTTGGACAGGAAAACGAACCTGCTTTCTTGGGAAACAAGAAGCTTTGCAAGAACTTTCACCATAAAGGACCATGTATCTGCAATGTTGCTTTGTAATTCCCATACATAATTTTTCATATTTGGGTTCTTGGGTAGACCTTAAATGACTGCTCTAGATAAAGCGTGCCCAGAAGCAGTAGTTCTTATCTACAATTTGACAAAGCCAGCGTTATCTTTCTTAATGCTTGTAAACTTCCCATGTTTTTATTAATAGCATCCTGAGAACTTGTGCAACCAGATGATGTTTGCTCCTTCTGACAAGCTTGTTTTAACCAGTTTTAATAAAATAAAAGCTTTGGCGTGAAGGCAAAATAATCTTTTGTGTTGATGGAAGGGAAGAGTATGCGCTTCTAATACAGAGAAAAAACAGCTCCCTGAAAGTGTGCTGTGATTAGACTCCTGAACTTGAATTATTGTGTTTGAGGTTTTGGGTTTTTGTTCTTGGTGTTTTGGTTGTTTTTTCCAGGCTTGTGTCTTTCTAAACTACCACCACCCCAAAGGAACTGGGTTTTGTCCTTTTAGTAGTGTATTTAACACACCTCATTTTTCATGCCTGATTATCTCCTTGGCTTTCTGTCATCATTCACTGGAATTAATTGGAGATTCTTGCCTACGTTCATCCACCCAAGTACCATTTCCTCCTTTCCTTCTCAGCAGTAGCTTATCTGCAGGGTCAAAGGAGTAACAGGAGTCACACTGAATGGGGAAATGGGAACGGAGGCCCGATCCTGCTAGAAGAAGCGTATGCAGCTTTTGTCCTAGTCTGGCCTTGAGGACCGGCCTTGCAGAGCTTGAAGCAGCAGGACATAGGTCAGAGAATGAGATAGAGAAGGCAGTGGTTCAGCTCTGGTTTAGAGCCACGCTCCAGCCAGAGGTGACAATTTGCAGCTATCCAAGTTGTCTCACTCACACAAGCTGTTTCCTCCAGATTATTCAGTATGAAATGAAGGTTTTAAACTCTAATATCCAGATAACCTTCATAAAGCAAGTAAAATGCAAGCTTAATAGTAATCTTGGAAAGCATTCCTTTTTTGAATGTTGGGGAAATGGCTAGCTGCTAGCGAGATTGTGTATTTAAAGCTAGAAGACATCTTCCTGTGCCTTGTGTAGCTGTGCAAGGAGGGACTTGCAAGTGCAGGTACCCGGTCTGTCTACACCCTTTTTTCTTACTTTAGACCAAGGACATTTGATTCATAAATATTTTACAGGATTTTGGGTCTGTGACAGCAGGCAGTGGTTGCAGTAAGTTGTCTTCTGGCTGCTAGGCTTCACACAGTAGATCCAACTTATTGCTGCATGTTATAACAACTAATTATTCCAAAGTCACCAGTTTAATTGTGCTGTGAGAGTTTGCTTTGGAACATCTTTCCTGAATAATCACTGCTGATTTTTGCATGTTTTTTCATAATCTAATTTAGAAAGGACAGGATGTCTTTAAGCAACAGGACAGTAGTTATGCAGCTCCAGTGGCTTCATTTTCCGGTATGGAAATTGGTGCCATGCTCCTTCTGGGACCAGCGCTACTCGTGCATATGGCGGTTAAGCTTAAGCCCCCCTGGTAGAAGTATTGGTGGGTCATTTGTTATGGAAAACCTCAGACTTTAATGTTAGGGACACGAAATACTTAGTGTGCAAATCCGATGCTGCTGTTGATGGATAACTTATTAAGAGTCACCAATAGTGTGGTGCAATTAGAGACTTGAGAAAGTGTGCAGGCATAGTTTCTAGAGAGGCAGAATATAACCATAAAGAGGTAAAAAAGAAAAGAAGCACCAGCTTTAAATTACTGCAAGGGAAATTCAGCTTAGACATTAGGAAAACTTTCCAGCAATCTGAGGAGTTAATCACTGAAATAAATGACCCAAGGAGTCAGAGGAACATCCAGGAGCGTCTTTAAGAGGAGGTTGGACCAGCGTTGGTCAGGAATGACATGGACAGTGCTGGTCCTTCCCCTGGTGAACCAGAGGAGCCAGCAGTCTCCACAGGTCCCCTTCACCCCTCTGGCTGTCAGCAGCCACGTTGTGAAAGCCTCCACAGTTTATCTTAGTTCAATTCCTTATCCCTGATAAATAAATGCGAAAAATCCTCTGGCTTTTGTTATGCGCTCAGCCTGTTCTGTACTAAATATGTCATCCTCAAAGGATGTTTCATGACTTGTAGCTGAGATTTGCGCACCAAGGCTTGTATCTTCTGTGATGGTCTCCTCTGGGCTTGGTATCTGAGTCTGGCGGCTGTTTCTTTGGGTTTCTAGAACAAGTCTTTAATGGGTCTTGCTGGTTAGCGTGGACTGGGCTTTTCGTGCCAATATTTGTTACACAAAGTGCTTACACTATTCTCAATGCTGAGAATCTCATTAGATGCTGATATTGAAGAAGACAGTGTCTTATAATTTCCTGAGTGTGGCTTTTTATTGCTGTTTATGTATCTTCTAGCCAGTCTATAAACCAATTGGGATTATATTTTTAGGTTTTTTTCTGTTTTATCCCTTGCCAAAATCAGTGCCGTTCATTTGCTCAAAGTACAGGGGATGCAAAGCTGATCTAACCAATGTGGTGTGATGGCTTCACCTCCTCAGTGGGCTGTAAAACACCCAGGTGGTCTTGGGTTGAGAACCGAATCCAGGCCTTGAAGATCTCACCTTGTGAGATAAAGCAAGTTAATATGTTATTCATGATGCTGACCGAATTATGTGACTGTTTTGCAGGAAAAAAGAGTACAAGTCTCCCCACCATTGACAAGAGGACCAAGTGCCTTTATACCAGAGAACGAAGTAAGTTTGCAGTTGGCTGGGCGGGCGGTAGCTTTTAAAATGGAAATACTGAAGGACGGTTTTACAATCCTGCTTACCCAGTGGTACCCAGCTGAGCCCCTTTGTGAGGAAAAATGATGAGTCCTGCAGAGCAGGCTCCAGCGGGTCAGAACCTCCCTGTCCTGTCACACAAGTGATGCTGTTTGACATCTTTTCAGTCGCCAGAACCCCTGGAGATGGCCACGAGTGCTGGCTCTCTTGGGGGGGGGACCACTTACTGCTCCTAATGCCAGCGTTGCAGCACTGTGATTATATAGCGGTCAGGGCAGTGTCTGACCTTCAGTTTGAGAGAACCTGGAAATATGACTAACTCGTTAGACTGTAACTGTGGCTCTTGAGAGAATTTATAGTTGACAGGTATGGTTTGACTTCAAACTCAAGATTTCTACCCATGATATAATGTTCAACTTAAGCCTTGATTTGCAGCGTGCTGCAGTTAAGTAGAAACTTTGCTATGGGGGTGTTCTCCTGTGATCTCGAACTTCACAGAGTGTTATTTATTGATCCAGTAATGATTTGGCATGGCCAACTATAAAACTGGGACCTTGTTTTTGTTTTAAGTAGTTGATAAAGGCAGATAATTCACATGCTAGAAGGGTTAAAAAGACATTTTCAAAGACAAGATAGCTGCTGTTCTCTGAGTCTCTCTCCATTTATACACCAGCAAGGTTTGAATCTAAAAACAGAGAAGGTGTAAAGGCTGGCAACAAGAAAACGTAGTGAAGCAAAAAGAAAGAGAGGTCAAAAAGAGTTTTTTAGACTTGGGAAGAGGGGAGCAGAATGAGTTCCAGCCAGCCAAACTTGGGAAGAGCACTTCCCTTTTGTATGAAATACAAGATGAAATTGAGATGCCAAACTTCATAATGACTTAATTTGTTTCCTAAAGTCAACAATCTTACAAAAGATAGAAAAATAAATGTAGTTAAAATGATAATGTGTTTTGAGAGAATTGTTAATGGATTTATTTCACAGCTGATACACTTAGTAAAGGCACTAGCCAGAAGTGCAGGAGGAATCGCTTGAGTAGCCCTCAGAAAGGAGTAACCCCAGCGGTTCCCCAGCAGAAGGGAACTTCCACCTGTATGGATAAAGCAGCTATTCAGTATCGCAAACAAACGTTAAATAGTGTTTGTTTAGCAAATGACTACCTTTCTCCCCCGTTCCTTGGCATGAAATACTACAGTGGATAGGAAGGATGTAGTTAGAGATTAGTAACACATTGAATGTCTCACAAATCTTGATAATAACGCTGCTCGTGTCAAAGCCTGCTTTATTGTCGTAATGGAAGGAATATGGACAGAGCAATAACAACTTAATTGTAAAGGTTCCTGTTAAAGTGCCGTAAGGCTTTATAAGCAGAATAAAAAAACATGTTTGTGAATCCATGGATGGTAATAAATCAGGAGGAAGTACATACACAGTATGAAGAGGTTAGTAATATAGGTGGAGATAAATCTCAGAAGCAATAATGCTGCATATTGCTATGCCTAACATAGCAACAGTGCGGTCCTACAGGATTATACTTCAATTTTGTCAGCACAATTTCTTCTCCATAACTTTTACTGTTAGAAGGAAAGCTCCTGACAAGCTGGAGAAGATTAGAAACCTCACCAGAGACAGGAAAAGTATGATTTCCCCAAGAAAGTTCTAAATGAGACAAAGATCTTGTAAATACATGGGAGATACACTTGCTGAAGAATAAGGGCGACTCCTTGGAGTGGAGTGAGGGGTATACCATAATAAGTGAGATAAAATGATCTCTAACGTGAATAAACTTCCAATGGTAAAAACATTCCTAAGGAAAACTGAGGAGGCATCATTTTGGGTACAAAATACAGTAAAGCTGTCATAGTGAAAAGTTACACATATAAAAATGGTGGAGCTGCCTAACTGCGTAGCTGCTTCTTCCCTTTCTTTCTGGGCCCACAGATTAAAACAGGGAAGCACAGTGGTGAGAAATGAAAACGTAGTATGTTGTTTGTGTTTCTTTGTATGTGACTTCAATATAAGATTTGATGGAAAAATACTTGAGACATGGTCCATTCATTGGCCCATCATAAAGAAGGAAAACATGTTTTAAATAGAATATTTCAGCAAAAGCATTGTGTTGACTTGGTTTTAGGCACTTTCTATCTTCATGTACAGTAAACCAGCTAAAACATTTTCTCATTTATTGATGTCTGCAACAGTAAGCTGTCTGGTTTAATACTGTGCAGTTACAGAATAAATACAGGTATTAGATCTAGTCTTGTGCTTGAACTTCAGGGGTGAACATGTTGAGAATGGCTGTTCTTGGTGATAAACACTGAGTAATAGCAGTAATACTGTGTCAGGGCTTGCAATGCAAGAGCTACTTACTCTTTTGCTGTTTCATTTCATCTTGTGCCCAAGGTTTGGATTGGTTGGAATAATTAAAGAACAGCTTTTGTTTAAAGAAAGCATTAAATTCCTATTCTAAATAATACTTGAATGTTATGGACAAATTAGCATTTGATCTCCTCTTCAATTATACAAGCACAGGAGGGGTAGATTGCCAGGCTGTTTCTATAATTTGGTTACATAACCCAGTTCCTCTCCATTAATTTTGAAATTGGTTTTAGGGCTGAATGCTCGGGTGGTGTGTGTCTATACAGGCTGACTTCCATAAAGACTTTACTTTCCATTTAGCTCTTGCTTACTTCCAGCTCTCTGGACAGATTTGACTTTAAGCATCTGTGAGTTTAGTCGTTTTGGAAAGATCTACAGAAAAATGGTTTTGGTTTTCATAGAAATATATTAAAATAACAGAAGTACACTGTAAAGTACTCCTCAATTCTCGGTATACAAGTAGCATCTGTACGTGCGTATTCACACGCATACAAACGTGTATATTTACAAATACACATCCGGATCTCCAGCATTACCTTTAAGTTTGTGCACAGGCAAACCTTTCACACCATGATATGTTTCTCTCCAGGGCTAAAGCTGGAGAAAATTGCTTTCTCTGTTAAGTTTGTCCATCTTATTTTTAAGGTTATGCAAGCAAATGGTTTGGATGAACGTACTAATCTTCTTGTGGAAGAATACTCTACGTCCGGTCGCCTGGACAACATCACGCAGGTCATGAGTATCCATACTCAGTACCTGGAGTCTTTCCTCCGCAGCCAGTTCTATATGTTACGCATGGATGGGCCCCTTCCTTTGCCCTATAGGCACTACATTGCTATAATGGTATGTAACAACAGAGAATATATTTTGTCTTGCAACCTTCATTTTGGTATTTTAAAAAAAAATACTTTGTCAGGGGGCTAATTTTTGTAGTTGGTTTTCGTCAGAATAAAGCATGTCTAGCCAAAAGGTTTTCAACGAGAAGGGAGAATTGGCAGCATACACGTTTCCCTATTTCCCACAGCGATACGCTTCTCACATGCCCACGAGAGTGAGGTTTTACGGAGAGCAGTTAAAACTGTGTAACCTTATTTCTGGATATTTAACCATCAGTGTGCAGCAGTAGGATTAGATGCGGTGGACTGAAGCCACAACAAATTCCAGGTGGACACTAGAAAAACAGTTTTTACCGTGAGGATGTTCAGACAATGCAACAGGGCCCAAGAGAGGTTGTGTGTTCTCCAAGGATGGAGATCTTGTCTGAAGAAGGCTCCAAGCAACCTGATCGAAGTCAGCCCTACTGTGAGCAGAGGGTTGGACCAGATCTCCTCTAGAGAGTTCTTCCCACCTATATTAGATTCTGTGATTTAGAGTAATCAAACTTACTTTTATTGGAGAAACCCCCATACTGTATAGAAATGCTTTGCAATATAAAACATGGCCCTTTAGAACAAAATTGTATTTTTTTTGTGTTAGTTACCTGTCTTCCACCTACAGCAAAATCAGATTACATGCTAACATGCTGCCCTTTCCCCTCTGTGTTTAAATATTCCAGGCTGCTGCCAGACATCAGTGTTCCTACCTAATAAATATGCACGTTGATGAGTTTTTGAAGACTGGCGGGATTGCAGAATGGTTGAATGGTTTAGAATACATTCCCCAAAGACTGAAAAATCTGAACGAAATAAACAAACTCCTTGCACACCGGCCCTGGCTAATCACGAAAGAGCACATTCAGGTACCTGTTAAGCTGTGCCCTGTAGTAGCACTAAGTGTCCAGTAATAAGAACTGCTAAGAACTATGCAGGAGTCTGGTTAGGCTTCATAACCTTGAGTTAAAATATTCAGGGAAGTACTAGAGCTTTGAATAAGCCAATAAATTCCTCTGTGTGACAAAGCCAGCAAGATTTACTTTTTAGGAATAGCACTGGCTAAAATAACCCCAAAAGAAAAGAGGTGATATATTAGGTGTCTCTTTTTTTTTTATCTAGTGAGAATTTGTGTGCAAGAGGAATATGGTATTATTGAAAGAAAGGAATTGATCTCTTCTTAAAATACGTAATGTTTTATAGAAAAGCTGGGGGCCAAAAGAGATTTTATGTTTACACTTTTTTTATTCTCATTTCAGAAACTTGTCAAGACTGGGGAAAATAATTGGTCTCTTCCTGAACTGGTGCATGCTGTTGTCCTGTTGGCACATTATCATGCCTTGGCAAGTTTTGTATTTGGTAGTGGCATTAATCCAGAGAGAGATCCGGATACATCTAATGGAGTCAGACTTATAGCAGTCAACAACTTCTGTGTCTGTGATCTTGCCAATGACAACAACATAGAAAATGCATCCCTCACAAGTAGCAACTTTGGGGTTAGTGTTGCAAGAAGATTCTTTTATTTGCCTCTGTTTTGCATTAGAAAACTTTCTTCTGTTCTTTCCTGTTTAAATTTCAGGGTAGTTTGAAAGTTTTTGTCTACTTTAATGCTTGGGTCTGGTAACTCTTAGGTTAGCTCTAGCAGTTTGCAGTGTAATCGATTGAAAACCACATTGGAAGGGCAGATTGTAGGCAGAGTAATGTGATAGTTCATGTCACAACCCACTGGGCAAGACTAAAGTTTGCTTTCAGTTGAAAACTTAAAGTCTCAGTTCAGATAGTGTGTCACTGACTGGAGCATTCTGTTCATGCATGTTTGTCATATGGGGTGGCGGGGAAAGAAAAACGAGAAAAAAGGAGGGGAAAAAAAAAGAAAAAGATAAAAATAAAAAATAAGAAATGGGAAAAACAGAGATCATAATAATTTTGATTTCAAGGCCTACGATCACAAAACAGGTCAATTCTGAAACACTTCCATGTAGATGGGAGGAAATGTCTGAAATTAAATGACTTCATTCTTTATGGTGGTGTTCCAGTCTTGAATCAACTAACAGAGAACTTTGATTACTAGTTAATTAACTTAAATGAGGATTTTTTTCTGAAAGTGACTCTGAGATGCTTTGTCCTTGAATTAATGCCGGTTGCTGAATAGCCTCATCACGTTTGATGGAAGATCAGGATTATGAGCAGAGTCACTAGATATATTATTTAAATTAGCAGTGCAATGGGAGCTTGTGATCAGTCAGTTCAGTTGCTGTATCTTAAGTTTCTGGGCTTTAAGACATGCTAGTTCAAATCACCAGAATGTCTTATTCTGCATTTGTAATGGGCAAAGGGCTGCTGCTGACTGTGTGCTGCTTGTTAAGCAGTGAGTAGCGTACTAGAAGACACTATAGGCAGAAGATCAGAATCAAAACAAAAAGATGGGAAAGAAAAAACAGACAATTTATCCTATGAAAAAATTGAATTATAAGTGCGGATCACAGAACTCCAAACTTTGATATATTTCTAGTAGAGACACCTGTTTTCCTCAACAAAACCAAGAAAAAGGGTCAACTTTATGGTTATTTTGATCATGTGTGATGAAAAGAAATGAAAAGAAAAAGAAAACACTGATTTGCTGTCTCAGGTTGTGTTGCACTATATCTCTTCAGAAACATATTCTGCATTACCAATAGAGGGAGATAAATTACCTTAATATTAAAAGTTGTATTGTGATACACGTAGGGCGCACAGATGGCTTTTCATGAGCCATCTACATGATGGAATATATACTATAAGCAACTATGGTTTCCACGTTCAAACACCACCTCTTCCACCGCTAATCCCATAGGTTATCACCACCACCTTCCACCGCTAATCCCAATAGATGGCTGCCATAGGTTAGAGTAACTCTTCCCTGCTGCCTTCTCTGCAACTATCTGAAAGCTGTCTGTCTGCGCTGTGTGTGACAAAATGCCTTCTGGCTTGAGTTTTCGTGTTTGCTGCTGCTGTCTGTTTTTTGAGAATCTTTATTGTCGAGCATGAAATCTGAAGATGACACACGTTGTCTATCTTCTAATTTTGCAGAATGTCATGGTGTTTTTGCAGATTGCAGATTCTTTAAGTGAGCTGGAGGCCTTAATGGAAAGGATGAAGAGGCTACAAGAAGATAAAGAGGATGAAGAAGCCTCTCAGGAAGAAATGGCAACTCGCTTTGAAAAGGAGAAGAAGGAGAGTCTGCTAGTAATTAGTGGAGGTACTTGTGCTTTTCCAGTTCCATTTTGTTTGTGCTTTGTAAGAACTAAACACTTGAGGCCCGTTCAATGACAACAACCTTTTCTGTCCATTTCTTTATTCTGGCTCTTGGTCTGGTAAGAGTGGAGTAAGGGTGGTCCTGTCACTTGTTTAATCTGCTTAACATTTCTTGATTGGCAAATAACACTATCCTTTTTGCTACTTGAAATTTAGCTTTTATATATTAAAAAAAAAATCCCTGTAGGATTCTTTAAAAAGTTGGGTGTAAATTTCTCTTTCTTTATATACTCTATACCTTCAAATTAATTAATTCATGTAAATACTCACTAATATTTCACAAGTTTAGGTTCTTCAATGCTTAGAACTTCAGCGACACTTGTAAGTAGCCTTCAGGTAGGCATTTAGTTCAGGAAATAGACTGAGATGAGACTCAGCTTTTTACCATTTGAATAACTTCCCACCTGGAGAGGACATCTCTGACTTGCTTTTTTTGGGTGATCATACCGCTGTGCTGTTCTCTGTCACTGCCTGTGTTGTGACAGAGATTTCTTGGCATTTGTTTTATTCTTAAATAAAGTTCAAAATTCTGAGCTGAAACCTTCTTTTCCACTATTTTTCATATGCTCTGAAGGCCTTCATCTCTAACAAACCATACAACGAAGTCTGTTTCCTATAGACAGCAAGAATTTTTTTCCAAGGTGTTTGAAGAAGTAATACTATTAAGATAATCAGAATCTGCAACCATATCCTCATAGTAGAGGCTACTTGAAGATGGAAGCTTGTGTTTTTTTAAGAAGTGACCCATAAAATGCTTCACATTTTACTGACACTGTTCTTTGTGAATTTAGATCTCTATTTGAAGATATCTAAGATTCTGTGCACTGAGCCCAAAAGGGAGGAAGAACATGCTGTGGATCAGCAGAGATATTGTTTTGTGACTCTGTAGGAACATGCAAAATCTCTGAAAGAAGATACATCCAGCAACATCATGGCTGAATTTTTAGCAATGGACCTTGTCAATTCTCCTCCTGTTTTTCTTTGGTCAGACAGTATCAACAGTGCAGATAAAGTGACACCCGTTGCGGTTTCATTATCAAATTGGGACTTCCATGAGTCTCTCTGCAACTTCAGGTGTATAAGGAAGAGGTGTCGTTTGGAACAGAAGGGGGTTTTGATGGGGATGCTGAGAGTTTTGTTGACTTTTCTCCCTCTTTACCTTTTGCTTTTTGGAGTTGAGGAGTCTGTATATGTTGGGCCTTTACCCTTTCAAGAAATTCAGTCCTTGTCAGGGGAGAAGAGTGCATGTGTGCAGGTTTTTTATTCTTCGCTGAGGATTTGCTGTAGCAGATGCTGTGAGAGCTTCTTCCTACGCAGTTATGTTTTGATTGTCTAATGAGGCAAAGAGGAGATAAAGCACTTCTGCAATTCTTAGATTAACTGACTTTTCAAGGTGTTAACAGTGGACATATGGCAACTGTTCTGTCAATGCATGTGGAAGTGAGCCAGGATTTTAACATCAGGGTCAAATGCAGTCAGCTATGCAGTAGTCAACTTCTGCAGAGGTAGTTACACAATCAAACCACCTGTTTATTCGGGAGGGAAAGATTGATTCCAGATAGAGAACCTGTGCTTGCTTAGTGACATGTTTTGGACCTCTTTGAAGATGCTTAGTTACTAGAGCTTCTGGCAGAATTTCAGCCTGATGTACTGTAAAGCTCTTTGCTTTCATATAATCTTCAACTGATATTTACAAGTGGAGTGTCACATTGCTTTCTGGTTGCTCATACTCAGGGCTATAGAACAGAGCTGGTACAATTCCTGACACCATACCTGCTCAGCACAGCAATCCTGTTGTCAAGGGTACAGTTTTCTGTTTCTTATCCTAGCACAATGACTTCACTAACAGGCTTCACCTTCCTGATTTAAGATACGCACTCTCCCTCAGAAGTAAACAGAGAGAAAAGCACACCTCCAGGCAGAAGTTTAGCCCACCTCTTCCCATTTTGTACAAGTATGTTAGATGTCTGGTGTAGGCTGACATTTAGTTGGCTCGATGAAAGGGATGGATCCCATACAAGCAGATTGGATTGAAACGTTTCTTTCCTTTGTACCGCTCTTTTCCTTTGCACAACTTCCAAAATTGTTCTCTGGTCTTGTAGTAGAATGGTAGTTGGAAGTTGGCGCTAACTCACATGCTTGCCTAAAGCAAAGCATTTTGCTGTTTTATTCACAGCATTTGATGATGAAATAGTTTCTACGGATGTCTCCCGCTATATTGAAGATCCTGGGTTTGGGTACAAAGACTTTGCAAGGCGAGGAGAAGACCATCTGCCAACATTCCGAGCTCAGGTACCATCTCATTAAAGTACATTCACTCAAAGGATGTTTGTATATCTCGTTACAGGGCAAATAGTGTAAAGAGGTTGTAGTGGTGCATGTTTGTTGCATTCTCCTGTTCTTGTCCTGGTCTATTAAATAACTCACAAGCTTCCATAAATCTACCTGAGATGAGTCTTTCACTATTTGTAAATCTCAGACAAGAGAATACTTAGCTTTCAGTCTTACTCTAATTATTACCTGAATTAATGTTCGAAAATTGTACAGCTTATCACTACATCTGGAAAAAAGTGAAAGGTAGAAAAGAAAGAAAATAATTTCTTTCCTGTCTCTCCAGATGTTGTAGAAAAAAAGAAGAACCCTTTATTCCTGTAATTTTATCAAGTATTCTCTGTCCAGTGGTTATCAATTCCTAGATGTATATATTTTTATGAGAGCGATTTGGTGAGTATTGGTCTCATACGTGCACCAAATTGCTGGACTTTGAATGTCAGGAAAGAAAAGGAGTTCCTAAATTTGATTACTGAAGTTTTTGACTATATTTGAATATATTTTTTTAGTGCTGTTGAAAGAACAGCACGTACATTTTACCTGTACGTTGTCTTACATATTGGCATCTTTTTGCATGACCAGACCCATGAACTTCATAATATATGTAACAGGAGGGACATTCTAGGTGGTTCTGTTCCAGCTTATAGAGTAGATTAATCAGCAGTCTAGTAAAAAATTGTAAGCAATGGAAGAAATCCTAAACCAAATGAGAAAACTTCAATTAAAAAAAACCAGTGGATGCAGGGATACTCCATGGTCAGAAGATGTATCTAAGACTGTAAAATAAAGAATCCATGATCATTGTCAGGAAATATATTTAGCTATGTAGAAGTCTCTGCTGATCTGGGTAATGTACTCTGCGGTCTTTATATGAGCCTAAAGTGGGTAGATATTGCCAAAAAGAATAAGGCAGAGTCAGTGCCTGTAAATCCAACATTCTGCTTAACTACTTTAGGAGCAGCAGGCTCCCATGGAAAAAAGCTCTACAGAAGTTGAAATTGGAACTAAAACATCTCCACTCTTAAATAAACAGGACAGCTTCTGGCCTACATTCAGAAGAGACACCTTGATATTTTAACTTTGTTAGTATGTCCTAGTCTTAAGCAGTTAGATGTATATATCCACAGCCTCCCAAATGCTCTGCTATTAATGCTGTTTAAATTGCAGTAGCATCTCAAAACCCTGCAATAAATCCAATCCTTAATCTGATGAAACAAGACTGCCTTTATCTCTGTGGGTTTAAATTTAGTAAGAGAAGAAGGTATTCCACACACAGCAGAATGTCTGGTTTTTTTTTCCCTTTTTCATTGTTAGTATGGATTAACTGCTGTTAGCAAACAGCACTTGCCCCCTCCTGGCGCTTCTGGTTTTCGGAGGCTTTTGTGATGCCCCAAGTGTCCTGGACACCTTTATGGGGCTGGTAGGTACGACACATGTCTCACCAGCCTTACAGTCTTTTGAACTGGAAGCTGGAGGCCAAATGTGATGTTGTGGCATGTTTCATATGTCACTGAATGCCTCTATTAGGCAGCTGAATATTGTCCTACATGCTCTTCTCCACTAGTCTAATCAGGGGGCCAGTCCAGTAGACGGGTTCTAAAGTGCTGGGGCGAGGACCCTTGCCCAGCAGTACTTTTTGAAAACAGCCAGACACAGGACAGACGCCAAGATGATGCCCGTGATCGCAAAGGTGGCATCAGTGATTGATTGAACACTTGTCAAGGATGTGGGCAAACTAACGTGTTCTGTATAGCTGCAGCATGGAGAGTGGTTGCACACTGCTCTGAAGCAGGGTCGTTCTCAGCTGCTGATGCCGTGCCACCACTCTGCAAAGATTTCTCACTCCTGATATGAGCAGGCAAGCTTTTATCCTTGCAATCCAGGTTCTTGTCTAAGACCAAAGTAGCCTAGATTTTATTAGTTTGCTCAAGGGTGATTCAGCACTTTACCCTATGATTGTACATCTTATGTGGAAGTAAATACTCCATCTCTGCTCAGAGCTAAGCATCAAAGCCTCCAAGAGGAACAAGTTTTTAAACTTACAGCTCCATCTCATGTACAGTGACACTGGTCAGAGTGGCACAGCAGACACTGGAAAATTGCCTCGATCCTTCAAGAGAAGCTTGGGGTTTTTTTCTCCTGTAGGCTAATGGTATCCAGCTGGAGGTGGGCTGTTGTGATACAATATTCCGTGCCAGGAAGCCTGGGGGAATGGAGCAGGTGGTATGGATGAAGGATTCAAAATGCAAATTTTTGGAAGAAAATAAAGTTATAACTAGCAGACAACAAAAACTATTGAGCTGTAGAGATTATCAGATAGGGACTTCACTTCACTTGTACATTTATATATTTCCTTCTCCTCCTGCAGGACTATACTTGGGAAAATCATGGCTTTTCCCTTGTAAACAGGCTTTACTCTGATATTGGGCATCTCCTTGATGAGAAGTTTCGGATGGTATATAACCTCACGTATAACACTATGGCAACGCACGAAGATGTTGATACAACTACGCTAAGAAGAGCTTTATTTAACTATGTCCACTGTATGTATGGAATCAGGTATGAACGAAAATCCCTGGCTTAGGGGAGTGCATTTTAAACTGTGTAAACAGAATGAAAAATGAACCATGTGAAAAGCATGATTTTAGACTCCAGGTGTTAAAGTGGAGATGGTACCTCAGTCTGGAACTTGGATTGGTTTTGCTGGCATATCAGTATAACTTTTGCTTCCAGTGGAGAAAATTATTATGAATCAGGATGGAAATTATTACAGAAATACCTTCCCTGAAGCCAGCCTGTATCCTTTGTTCAGGAAAGACAACATCCTAGTACTAAGCCTTTCAGATCCTCTGTTAGCAGGTAGTTTTCTAGCATGTATAGTGAATGCTCCAATTCCCAAACTTGAGAACGTAATGCTGCAAAAGACCATGCTTTTAAAAACTTACATCCAACAGAGTGATTGTGTCATTTAGGTATGATGACTATGATTATGGAGAAGTTAATCAGTTACTTGAACGCAGCCTGAAGGTTTACATAAAGACAGTGACCTGCTACCCAGAGAGAACTACCAAGCGCATGTATGATAGTTACTGGCGTCAGTTCAAGCACTCAGAGAAGGTACGTATTTCAAAGCCAAACTGGCTTCACAGAGACCCCCATGCTGTTCAAAAATGAAAATATGGTGATACCTAGAAGTGGCAGTGTCTATCAAACTGTTTTTAACCAGAGATAAATGAGATTAATTCATTGTGAGTGTTAGATATCAGTTTTACAAAAAAACTTCAAAGTACTGGAAATACTGATTTTATTATTTTGAGTGACTTGTCCATAAAATTGAACTGACAACTGTAAAAGAGAAGTGGATAAACTTGGGAATGCAGAAGTGGTCAGCTATGCCAATACTTGAGATTTGGGGATCAAAAAAGACCTTAATGCATGCATATATATATATATATATATATATACATACAATCTTCATGCTGGTTTTCATCAATAAAAATGTCAACATGTCTTCAGATACCCAAGTTAAATGTTTCCGGACAAGGGTTCAGTGCTTGTGTGCCTGCTAGCTTATCTGGCACATAAACTTTTCCTTATTCTGTGCTCCTATATAGTGGTCAAAGGTGGTAATAAAGAAAACAAAATATAATTCATAAAGTATTAGTACCCTTAGGATACAAAAATGGTTTTATTGGGACTTCTCAGATGGAAGATTGCTTAAGGCAGCAGTTCCTTGCAGTCCGGCGATGTTGTCTAGTATTGGCACACTACGCAGCTGTCTCAAGAGGAGCTGGAGTCCTGCAGCAGGGTACAGGGAGAAAGGACATAGTTTCTTGCAGTGATACTTTACTAAATGTTAGACATTTTAGCCTAAATGCCATGGTGTTGCATTCAGAGGTGAACTAAACGGCTGATTGAATTTTTAACAGGTTCATGTCAATCTACTTCTAATGGAAGCTCGTATGCAAGCCGAACTTCTGTATGCCCTTCGTGCCATAACTCGTCACTTAACCTGAAGCGTTCGCTGGGCAGGAGTAAAGGAGTTTTTGCTGAGTATGTAAAGACCTTTTGAAATAGATACACACCAGAAGCTGTTTGTGATGTAGCATCAGGTTATTCAATTCTCTAGTGTCAAAGTTTAGCCGTGCTTCTTGACGGCTGTAATGTGCAATGACGTGTTTTATTTTCTTGATGCTTAACATTACTAATGATAACAAGAGTAACACTGAGGAGCACTACTCTGCATTGTTTCCGGCTGGATTTCTGCACAGTGGTCAGGATCCTGAAACTGTTTTTATTATAGCCAATCCTAGCGCTTTGTTCTTTAAGCACCGGAGTGAAGTGCTTAGAGACTTCTTTTTCCAAGCAATCATTTTTCAGATTAGTGGAGTCCAGCAGAAGATCGGTTCTGCCTGTCCTGAGAACGTACCACCACATCATGACTCGTGACAGAGACGCGCGGGCTGCGTTGCATTGAATTGCCCACTGGATTCTTCTGTGTCTCCTGGAGACTGCTTGCCAGTCACTGTCTTACTACAGCAATTGAAGGTGATGCGAGATGTGGATGCAAACATTGAGCACGCTTTAATGTGAAATGAATCATGATAAATCCTACAGCATGCTACTGAAGTGCGAAATTCATCTGCTTTGTCGTGCCCCTTCCCAGGAGAAGAGGCCTCACAATTTGCCATTTCAACCACGCTTACTGTGTTTCAGTCATGCATAATCTTGTTTTACTGACAGTCACCCTCAGTTGTCCTTACAGTATCCATGCTCATCACATGTTGCAATTTGTTTAGTTGGCACCTATAAAGTTAATACACAGGCTGACCAAAAATAGGGTTGTGGGTTTTTTGCACTCTCTTCTTTCTCAATGTTTTAACTAAGGAAAGTAAAGGAAGGCTAGCATATCTGTTCTTTCATATTGGATGTATAGAAATTGATTTCCCATAACTTTTTCATAGCATGGAATTTTAATATTCAAAGTTTAAAAAGTTTCTATGCATTAGTGTGAGTGAACAAAAGAAAAGTGCAATATTTAAAAAGAAAGCAAGCTTTTTTCCCTATCATGCCACTGCTAAAGTGTCCTTCTTATATAGCCATAAAGAAATTTTAAAACCAAATTTCTTTATTGTCTAAGGCCTAGCAGTTTTGTTTTAGCTTTTACGGCTTAAGACAACCTGATACTGAGATGCCAAAGCATCCCCAAAACAAAGCATTCTTGGACAACCAGTAATATTGGGGAAGGGAAGAAATAAGCTGCCAAAAATGTCACACTTTTGTGCTGGTTTCTGTTGCTTTTGACTAATTTTTAAGAGCACAAAATGTTGATATTTATAGCTTTATTTTGTATTGCATTTAATGAACCAGTGAAGTGCCTAAAGAGATGCTTAAACTTACCCAGTAGGATGCAAGTTGTCACGGCTTCAACTTTTGTCTGTTGGTTTGGACTTTTCATGCTACTTCGAGGAGGGTGACCTTTATTTCTGTTACATACATTCAAAACTAACTGGATAGGTTTATTTTTAATGTTCCATTGGATTGTAGAAGTTTATACAGGATTTTTTTCCATTGGTGATTGCAGAATAGTTTTAAAAAATACTGTCAGTCGTATCTTAACACTTTTCATTGACAAAATCATGGACCAGTATGCTACTAAAGCTAGTTTTCTCTCTTCTTCCCTTTTCCTGATACTTCGCTGTGACTTCGCATGTTGGTTTTTTCGCTTTATCTGTCTGTTCCAGATTGGAAAGCTAAATGATTGTACACTTTTCTGCACTTTCAGACTGCAGACTCTGCATGTGAAAACCTTTTGAGGAAGAAATCCGTAATTTATTTTTTTTTAAATGTAACGTTGGCTATTTAGAAAACTACCCAATAGACCCATCGGATTCTCTTCTAGAGAGAGCATTGGGTAAAACACCAGATTTATTTATCTTGTATAGCTAACTGCAAAGATTTCTCAGAAGTGTTGAGATGCTCGTATGTATGAACTTAGATTAACTTTCTAAGTTGTTATGATCATTTTTCCTCCCTCTTGTGACTGTAATGGCCATACCTAATGGCTTTTGCGCGTAAAACAGTTCTGCTGAGAGAAGTTTTTCACGCAATACTTTTGCTTTTTTTCACTTTATGGGAACTGTACAGTACTATTTTAAATTTCTTTGCTTTGAAAAGTCAAGTAGTTCTCAAGAAGCACAGTTGAGCTCTGGAAAGGAGGTGAAACTAGATTTGGGTAACTAATATAACTGCTTAGTTTCCCTTCAGAAATGCAAAGACTCTTAGAGTAGGTTGAGTTTTACATTTGGAAACATGAGTGCCTTTACTTCTTTCCTTATGAAATATATTTGCCAGCTCAAATGCCTTCTGAGCAAAGTACAGGAGCAGATTTGAAATACTAAAAACCGTAAATGGATTGCTTCATAAAATTTGTAGTAAACCAGTGATTTCTTTTTTTTTTTTTTAAAGGTGCCATATCAAGTCACATATGGCCTGCAAGACATTCCACCATAGGAAATGTCATTGTACAAGTAGTTTACTATTCTTTTTTTTTTCTTTTTTTTTTTTTTACTATTAAATGCAAACTTGAAACTTCTGGAAATGTTTTCCATGTGGCATTTTTTTTTTCAAAGTATTGCATTTACAGTGTAACAATTTCTAGCCTAGTTTTTATACTCAAATTTATGGTTTTTAATAGATGTTTGTTCAGAATAGGTGTTTAAAGTCAGACAACTCTACCATACGCTTTACGCACGCTTTAGGCTCACACTGTGCCAAATTTTAATGTGCAAGTGTTCTTGGATTTTTTGCATTTTTAAAGCACTCGTGAATGTGAATCTTCACACTTTATTCATTAATATTATTCTTAAGAGTACCATAATCGTTGGAAGTGTAGATACTCTCCCTCTGTGTTCCTTTATGGGAATTGATACTTACCAGCATTAGTGTTAGTCCACCAAATCCCAGCCGTGACCAACATAAAAACAAAGTGTACAGTCTCCCGGCTGCTGAAGAGAGAGCTCATCGGGTACAAATTAACCGGCTAGGACAGGGAACGCTGTAAGCAGGGAACAGAGCTTTTGAGCATGGACAGCTTCTTGTCATTGCAGAATCGCTTCATTCTTGCTGAAATTGCTCTGTTGTGTTGCTTTTTTTTTTTTTTTGTAATGAAAAGAAGTGAATAAGGTGCCGATTGGAGAAAGTATTTGCATTTCCCAGCACACACTGCCTGCAGCCGAATGTCACAAGAGTGCCATCATACAGGAACAGAAACCATTTTAAACTAGGGTACGGTTTGTGCAGATAGCTGCTAGAGCTAGTGTTGAGGTAGCCTATGAGAATTTTGGTGAGCTGTAGATGGACCTATTTTCATCAAGACTGAAGAGAAACATATATTCTTTGTCCTAAAGCCTTCATTGTAATTTAAAGGATGTACTTTCAGCTTTAAGAGTTAAAGAATTGCCACTATCAGCTCTTCCTATGTATTAAAACCAAACTTTAACGACAGGAAAATCAGCGATTGTAAACAATGATAAATGTAGGTCTCTCTATAAATTTAGAACAGATCAGAACAGAACAAAAAGGAAAACATTTTGCTTCTCTTTTACTTGAGTGCAGAAGGTCAAAGCACCAGATTGTTCAGAAGTATTTTTGTTCGTAGTGATGCTGATACATGTTTTCATGGGATTTGGAAAAAGCAGCTAGTTGCCTAAATTTCAATAGGAATTTAAGCACCTAGGCACTTAACAAAATCCTACCAGGCGCCCGCTTGCATTTTTGAGTCAGATTTTTGAAGATACTTAATCATCTAAATTCAATAGAATAAAATTGGTTTCCATAGAGATTAAAGGAATAATGTGTAGCAGATCCATGTGATTTGCAGCAGTTGTTAATGAAATGGGTTGTTTTGGGGACTTAATATAGGCTTAGAGAAATCTTTCCAAAAGCAGTTAAACGGTAAGCTGCTGCTCTTGCAGAACAGGTTCTCGATGTTTCTCTCATGCATGTGTGTATTCCATGAACATAGGCATGCATTTCAGGCTCATGTTCCAGAGTTTCGACTCCCTTTTACAGGAGATGGATTATTTAACCTCTGCTTGCAGAAGGGATTTATTTGCAATAGCAAGTGGATAGCTTGTGCCCAGACTTAAAAGTTTTGGCCAGAAGGAAATACTCCAAATCTTCTTGATTTCAAGTGATGTTCTTTCGGTTACTTTCCTTAGAGGTTCGATTCCTTCTACCACAAATAAGGGGTGATGTTGCACAAAATAGAGGGAGAGGGGAGCGGATTCATTGTAAATGAACTTTCCCAGAACTGATCTGAATATGAAGCTGTAAGAATTGGTTTGCCATTAGCAACTGATCATTCCAAGAGCTGGACAAAAATGTCAGTTTCCACTATCTGAACTTCAGATTTATTCTCCCTAATGTCCCCCAGCACTGTCTTTATCTGAAGAGATGCATCCACCACCTTTTCCACATTTGGGAATTGTAAATGAAAATTTTTATCTCCAAATGAAAATTAATTTAGCATTTCATACCGACTGCATAGATCACAGGTGCAGGAGATGGAGAGAGCACAGTAGTATGAGGAAACTTTAGGAGCATCTTGATCAGTGATAATTTATCCCTTAGAGCACGTTTCCTGGCACGCAGTCATGCTGCTGCTCCCCCAGCACACATCGGGTCTCTCTTGCAGACAGTTAATTCTTCTGCTGCTCACCAGGGGCAAAAATTGTCAACCTGCCACCACCACCACGCTGCATCGAGTTCTTCCTACCTTCCCAACTCACAGCCCCTAGCAGTCACGCCGGGACAACCTCCTAGCCTTAACCTCGTAAACAATGCTAGGTACCACCGCTTGCTATTGAGTTCAGAGGGTCTTTATCACGTTCAGAAACACTTAACTGGACAGGAAAATTCTAAATGTGGTTTGAAAGGATGACACTCAGTACGTGCTTACAAGATTTAGGTAGCATTTGCCAGTAGTGTGTCAGATCCCATCTCTGGAGTTACAGTAATAATCCAGTGGATCCACTAAGGAAATGCTTTCATTGGCAAAACTCCCTGTGCTTGAGCTGTTCAGCCATGCAGGTTTCTTTGAGGGACATCTAGTAGGGGCTTTAAGGTCCTTTTGTGCCAGGCAGACTTACAGGGCCGTTGGGTCGGCAATTTCCTGGGTGCCTTGCAGCTGGGCAGATGGCGGCCGGCCGCTGGAACAAGTGGATTTGGGCTTTTTGGTTCCATACAGGTTAAATCTGTATGCACGCCGTGGAGTGGTTGCTGGAGACGTAGGCAGGGTTGGGTGTTCTACAGCCACTAAATATCATCAGGGCTCGTGGAAAATAGAAATGTGAATTCTTCTCTTGTTCTAGACAGTAGTTAGAGGTGGCATTGAAGATGCCAATTGATACACTAATTGTGGGGAGCAAGCCACGATGTCAGCATCAAAAGGTACAGACCACAAGCACTATCAAGGGGCACAACCAGCGCAGGAGGAGTTGACGTGTTGGTCAGCTGAAGAAACTTCACCGCTGTGTCCGAGAGGTTCTTGTGTATGTCTGTGCATAGAGGAGGTGCCTCCTTCGAAGGTGTTCAGAGGGCTTCTGTAGGACAAGGACTGGGACCCTTCCCTTGCTCCACAGATGGAGCAGGTGAAGGGAACCGTCCACTTCTGCCCAAGAAAAACGTGCCACTGTTGAATTACATTTTCTTGCCCCCATGAGCCCTTTGAAGGGAGTTTTCAGACAAAATAGGTGCATCACCAAGCATCAGCAGCAGGTCCAAACACACACGGCCCAAAACCGCTCCTCATTCCCCACTTCACGCTCATGTCGTGCCACCAGACCCAAACCTCTTCCCTCCAGCCCGGCTGCCACGTGCCCGCTTGGGGTGCTGGCAGATGCAGCCGCTTTTAGGGGAAAAATAACAATAATTAGGCTACAGCCCTTGGACTCTGCACGGCAACGCAGTCAGAAATCTTTTTCACGACTGTGACCGGAACTGGATGTAAACTGTAGCTTAAAAAAATAGGAATTTTGTAAACTTGAAATATCTTGGTTTTACCCTTTTCTCCTTTTGCTGGAAAGCCACACGATGAATGTATATGCTTTATCTTTCTATCCGACATAACTGAAAATCAGACTGCCAACTCCTTGTTTTGTATTAGCTTTTTTTTTTTTTTTAAAAAGAAAAGTTTGTGAGCAATATATGTAGCATGCTGTGAACGTCTGTTTTGATCTTTATAGTTACTCTTTAATCCATCAGTATTAACACCAGTTCTTTTTTGTGTTCCCCTTGGTACTTCGTACGCAGTGTAAGCAGAAGCTGTGATCGGCTTTGCAGTCCTGTGCCGTGTTACTGTAACTCCTTGATTTTTTAGGAAGCACCTGACTGTGGGCCACCCTGGGGCAGGCAGCGTGCCCGGACACGACTGCCACTTTTCGGTCTCTTGTACTATGTATAGTTTTAAGTAGAATAAGCTTTTTAACAGAATATTGATGCGGTTTATGAGTCACGCAGGCTGCAAGTGTCTGGTGTGTGAGAGTCTTTGTATTTATAGTTGTTGGGGTTTGGTTTTTTTTTTGTTTTGTTGGGTTTTTTTCATTCATAAAGTAGCAAACTTGATAAACATAGCCACTTTAAACTGCTCTTGCTAAACAGACCCTGCTGTAGATAAAATACCACTGTAGATACAGGGAGGTGTGCCAGCAGACCTCTCGTGGCCGTGGGTGAGCTGAGCCCCTCTCTGTGAAAAGCACGGTGCCAGCTGCATGGCTGCCCCACGTTTGGCCGCATTTGGACCCCAACGCTGGGAAGGCTGAGGCCTGGCGTGTGTTTCAGTCCCTCCATGCCCTTAAACCCGCCGCTGGCTGCCCCCCTGCCATCCGCTCGCCGTTGCATGGGGGAAAACGTGAGCCTTGTCGGCATGGGAGGGATGGACGGACCAGCCACTGGACCGAAAACGTGGGCACGGTGTTTCTGCAGCCAAAAAGCTTCCCAGCCTCTCTCGAGTGCAAAACTTAGCCCTTGATTTGCTGTCTGCAGAGCCCAGCATGTCGGGGGTAAGAAGCAGCGTTGGCTCCACGTTGGCGGAGGTGGGTCTGAGCCCCGTGCCCGCAGGCAGGGGCAGCAGGCAGGGTTTTGCCCGGGGGTTGGCGTTTCGTTGCATCTCCCACCTTTCACCCTCTGCACAGGGGGTAAGTTGTACCCAGCCCCAGCCCAGCAGCTGTTGGCTTCTTGCCTCCTCCTGCCATGGCCACGCAAGTGTTTTGGGATGGAGGTTTATGGACAAAGCTCTGATCCTGCTCTTCCCTCCCACTGCCACGGTAGCTCTGTGGGTCCCACAGTCCCTACGGCATCCCATGGCCGGGTGGCACATCACCTGTCCTGCCTCCACCTGCCCTGAGTCTGGAGAGGTGCCGCGGGCTCCGTGCTTTCGCAGGAGGTTTGCCTGCAAGGTGAGGCAGCTGCTAGGAGCTCACTGTGGGTGTCCACAGCAGCTTTTATCTTTTTTTTTTTTCTGTTGTTGCTGGTTGGGGTTGGTTTTTTTTTTTTTTAGATTGGGTTTTGTTTTTTTTTTCCAGAGGACAGACTGACCTAGTGGGATGGATTTTATTTTGTGTGTGACTTTTGTTAGTTTTTAAGTTACCCGACTTGAATTTATCTGAACAGATGCAGAAGGAACTTTTTTTTTTTTTTTGTGAGTTAGGAGACAAAAACACATTTTTAAACAAAGGAATCATGTATTAACATTTTAACAGCAATTCATAAATCTGCACTTTTTATGAGGTTTTGAAAAATCTATTTATAGGTACGGAACAATGGGGTTTGTTTAAAACTGTATCGCATTTATACTTGCTGAAATTACTTTCATTGTTATCAGTAGGAATTTCATTGGTTAAATAAAATGGTTAAAACCTGTCTCCTGTTTGAGTTGTCATTTGCCACGTGCTGGGGAATGCGTCTCTGAGAGCACCCTGGGTTTTGGGATGAGATCCTGTCCTGGAAGTGTCTTTCCCCTCCATGCCCTTGTCCTGGTTTTTAATCCATGTATTGTTTAATACATAATTTAATTTATACATAGCTAATAATTATATTTAATCTGTGTGAATATAGGTCCTGAAAAAGGTATAGCGCTTGCTGAAGGGGATGTCTTCTACCCGGGCAGTTGTCAGTGATGAGGGCTGGCCGATGGGCATCGTGAGGGTACGGGACTAGTCACCTTCCCGTAGAAGTTTGGTGAAAGCCACGGGCAGTGGGACGCGCCAGGAGCTGCTCCCTCCCCCAGGGAGCCCAGACTGAGCCCCAGAGCAGAAGTGGGTGAGAGCGATCAAACCATGAAGGGAACGCGAAGGAGAGACGTAGTGATGTGCACCAAGGGTGCTGGCTGGGGGCAAGGCGAAGCTTACCTAGAGCCGAATTGCCCGCAGGCCCCGCGGTGCTGCCCTCTGCCCCGTCCAGCCCCCAGGGAAGTGCTGAGGGGGCACCGAGGGGCTTTGTCCTGGGAGGGGTGCTCGTCCCCCTCCAGAGACAGAGCTACGCCGGCCTGGCGTGTGGGTGTATCTTACCCTCCGGCTGGCCTGTCCTCGCCTCGCCCCACGATGGAAATAACCCCCCAAAAGACCTAAAAGCCCATTTCCAGTTCGACTAGAAAGAGGTAGCGTGTGCCCTGAGGAGGGCTGTGACCAAGGGCTGTCACGGCGTGGCCATTACCTACTGGCATCTTCGGCTGGTTCAGATTCCTCCTGCCCTGAAAAATACACTCATCACAATAAAACCAAGTAGATCTGTAAATATATAAATTGCTTCTTTATTTGCTTTCAGTGGGAGTTTCAAAATACTGAAAATACCTTCCATCTTGGGTCCAGGCAGAGCTTCCCGTCCCCTTACGGATGCTGTGGCTGTCACCTCCTGGCACCGGTGCAGCTCCAGATTGGAGGGAGGGCAACTGTCGCCAGCATCATCGTGAAAAAAGATAAAACCTTGCAGTATTTTGCAAAGCCAAGAGCTGCTGTGCAGTTCCTGCCTTACTCCCTAAAGGTCCCACAGAACAGCGAGCAGCAGGGCAGGACAGTGACCTCCTCAAGTGAGCCCAGCCCTGATTTTGGTCCCTGCACCTTCACCCAGCGCAGGGTGTGAGTGCTCAGACGGGGGCACCCAGTGCGGGCAGAGGATGGCCCCGCTCCCCAGAGGCCCTGGGCTTGCCCTGCACCCCGTCCTCACCTCTCAGGCCGGTTCCCTCCAGGAAAGCCAAAGCCAAAAGCTTTTCTGTGTGTTGGTGGTTCCTCAGACCTTCGTCTTGACCGTCCTCCCCAGCCACCATGGCTCTGCTGCCATCTAGCTGCACGCCCGCGGCCACCTGCTCCCACTCCTGCTCGCCCCAAAACCCAGCCCATGGCCGGAGAAACCCAGAGGCCCCATGGCAGTGGGCGACCAGGGACTGCGCCACAGGGATGCTCCTGTGCCCACGCTGGGTGTCCATGGGACGGTCACCCCATAGGTGACCTCCATGGGATGCTGCTGCCTGGGACCTGGGGAAGGGCCATGCCTGGGATAAGGGTGGGCAGCCCCGCATGGGTGACATGTCCTTGGGGAGACCCATCCTGGCTGGTCCCGAGCCCCCCCAGGTCCCTCTCCAGTATGCCCCATGCCCGACATCAGCTGGAGCATGGCCAGCTAGCCTCCCGGACGGAGCCGAAAAGCCACGAGCAGCATCAGGGCAGC
The DNA here is from genome assembly GCA_013400195.1 of Aramus guarauna. Lineage (NCBI taxonomy): Eukaryota > Metazoa > Chordata > Aves > Gruiformes > Aramidae > Aramus > Aramus guarauna. The sequence continues at coordinate 230,435 of VXBL01008405.1, read as the reverse complement.
AGCAGTGTGCCACCACAAACGGAGACCAGGTGCCCACACCTGGCTCCAGCAAGCCCACATCCGTAGGGTTAGATTTCAGCTTGTACCGGGGTCCACTTGGCCTCTTCCCTGCACCACCTCAGGTTCATCGTGTCGTGGTACTGGGAGGAAATGGTGACCAGCCCCGGACCCCCATATAAGACCAGTGGATCTTCTCTACCAAGCATCTGCAGTAATTGCTGCTGCCAAAGGACATCCACCAGCACAAGACTTGATTTCGATGCTGCACGCTAAATTAGCCCAAATTATAGGCCACATGGCAGCATGCAAACTGCCCGCTGTAACTTTTAATTTGATCGTGACGGAGCAATCTGGTGTGGCACCTGGACAGCAGACCAGAGCTACAAATCCAAGCTAGAATCATAGATGTTATAAAATAACATCACTCATCACACTAATGAGCTCATGTAGATATCATGGATTTTTTGGTAAGCTTTTCAGCATATAAAAGAAGATAATCACAGGATTTGTATTTCCTGCTTAATTAAAACCTACCCTCTGCAGCTGCCGCATATGGTTTTTGCCCTCTGGCTTTCTTCAGGTCCTTGGAGCAAAATTTGAATGTTTCCAACCTGCAGGAAAGTGCTTTTGCAGAAGGGAAGCCCTCCTCCTCCTCCTGCCGGGGGCTGGTGTTTAGAGTATCAACATGTCCGGGGAATAAAATGTTGCCAAAAACTGGCTACAAGAAAATACAACAAAACATGCGATTTCAGCCAAAACCAAAGTGTTTTAGCAGTCATGACCTGCAACATTCAGTGTTGACCTGCCCATGAATGAGTTCCCCAGCAGTTTTCTGCTGCAGTGGGCAACCCCACAGATGAGGGTTTAGCTTCAGCCCAGACCACCTCTCCCATGTTGTCCTCATGCCCTGGTGCCTCTCGTGATGCACCGAAAGCTCCAGGAGGAGAAGAGCTGGGCTGGGGAGATAGATGATGCTGCCTGAACGCAGACTTTTAATTTGTCTTCCTAAATTACCTAGCTCATCTCTCTTGGCATCCTCCGCAACCGGTGGAGAGATGGAGAAACTCCACCAGAGGGTGGCATCTGCCCTGAATCACCTCCTGGAGGAGTCTTCTCTACCTCCACCTTTCACCGTGGGGTTGCAGCGTTCAGCTCACAGAAGATTAAACTCCAGCTCACAACTGCAATACAGCACAGTGATACTGAGAAGTTTGGCTGAAAAAAAATTTTATTAGATTTAAACTAATTCCTAGTTTTTTTCTTTCAGTTTTCCCACTGAAAAAGAAAAACAAAACAAGAAAAACGCAATTTTTGCAGAAAACAGGAACAGAAGAAGCTCAGCTGGAGGCATCCTTACCAGCTCTAATTAGTAGACCTGAGTGCAAATCCCCACCACCGCAGAGATCCAGAACCTCAGTGCTGTGTCCCCGGGACTCCCGGCAGGGCACATGGCGGGGATGTGCTCAGTGCTGAGCACCTGCATCTGCTCACAGCTGGGAACGGGTGATGGAGAAAGAGTGAGACTTTGAATACACTCCTGAGAGAAATAAAGGAGAAGTACCAGGTTCCCAGATACAGCCCACTCCAACAAACCTCACTCTGATTGGTCTTGGGGGGATGCTCTGCGGCATTACAGGATCCAGGGATGGACAAGACTATCCTCCATCGCTGGAGCCCCAGCACCTGTTCCCTAGTCCTTGATGGCCCCTGACATCTGAGTTGTCACTCTTTCTCCTTAACTCTCTACTGGTGGGATGAGGAGCCTCAGAGATCATTTGCACCTCTCTGACACCGGGACACTGATTGTTACCACTCGAACCTCTTCTGCAACCACTGGGCTCCATGGTCTCACAGATCCGTGAGAAGGCAGGCCCTTGGCTCCACATCAAATGACTCATCTCAGTTGTGCAGAGTGCAGTGTTTTTCTTGAGTGCAGGCTATCACCTACAGTGCAAAGGTATACAGTTACATCCCGCAGATGCCTGAGGGTGAAGGATGCATTCAGCCACCCCACAAATATGCATGTTTTCCATGAACTCAAAAACATGTCGGCCAAGTTCTTTGTGGGATGGGATCACTCCACACAGGCCAGGCCAGCGTGTAGGGTTTGAGGTGCACACAGTGGTTAATCTCATCTGTTGCAGCAGGACCACACACAAACCCTACCACTGCCCAAATGTAGCTGTAAGTGCTGGGGATTGTTTCGAGCAGCACTCAGGAGGCATCAGCCCTGGTATGATTCCTACTCACATGGAAGGACTTAGTGACCCAAGAGCCTTCCAAGGGGCTGTGAAAAAGACCATCCCACCTGTACAATCATCTGGGTGACCCACGCCAATGGATACCTCAAAGGTCTCCATGGGTGGGACAAGTCCCATCTGCCATCAACCCAAACAAAGCTTCATCGGCACCAGCTTTAGGCATCCAGGTGAGGTACCCAGCTGAAAGCCTAGTGAGATATTTATACTGAATGGAGGGAGTCCAATGCCTGCAGAGATTTTAAATGCCCACACTTGGGTGGCATAAATCCAAGACAGAAATGTCTCCCCGAGCACATCGTATCATCCCTCTGGATCTGCTCCACTCATCTCAGCAGCTTGTTGGTGTCAGGAGCAAGCAGAGACCTTCTCAGCCATTACTGTTCACTAGCCCCCAGCCACTTGGTTTGAAACATCCCATCCATCTTCTGCTCTTCTCCCACCAGCAAGGAGCTCCCATGGTTCCTCCCCTGCCCACCAGCATTGTCCTGCCTGCCTGCTGCAGCTCCTGGCTTTGGTCCATAACCATCTTCTACCAGCAGACACTGGGAGGTTTGGCAAAATCCGCAATATCACAGCAGTAAACACACAGTGACATCTGCTCCAAACGCCCATTCTCCACCACGTTAAAATTACTTTAAAACATCAAGTTATTAATAAAGATGATACTGCAGAGGAATTTGAAGCCACTGCTCCAGGTTTGCAGGCAAATTTTCTCCTGGATTACTGGAAAATGGCTTCCACCTCCCAGGAATATGGTCACAATGGCAGTATTTCTGGAAAGGAAACAGGTTTTTTTCACCCTTACAACTGGGAGAAAGTGAGACACAAGCTAAGATGAGCCAAGGCTGTAAGGGCACTCGTCTGAGATGGAGACAGCACGTTCACATGCCAGGCCTGGCTTTAGGCTGGAGTGGGTGCTGAACGTCCACGTCCAAACCTCTAACCCACACCCTGGGCTGCTTTTGGATAATTCCAGTCCTTGTTCTGGCCTGGACCTGAAAAATCTTCTACACTAAAAATGGCAAATTGCCATGAAAAGAGCCCTGTTTGATAAATCACCCTGTTCTGACAGGATATATTTCCTTGGAGATTTTCCAACCAGCTGTAACACTAACGCCGCTGGAAAGTCTGCAGTAGCCCTTTCTGCTTGGCTGGAAACATCAGTTCTGCGGAAATCAACGGCAGATGTTACCCAGTGTAAGATCCATTCCCAAATCCAAGTAAGTCCAACAGCCTGGGAGACTCTGCAGCAAAGAGAAATCGTCCTGTGCCCAACCGGTGGGCTCTCAACCTCGCGAACACGCACACCCAGACACACCTCACACTTCTTGCTCCGGGGCAGTCCTTCCCAGCCAAACAAGTTATACTGGTGTTTATCTTCCAATACTTTTTCCATTTTCTGGCACTGACTACATGGGAGAGAGAATCTGTGAACACGCACGGCTCGGTTCCCTGCCGACCTGGAGCAGCTCCCTGGACGGAGGGAGGTACCGAGCCGGTGACGGAGGTGCACGCAGAGATGAGCAGCTCCAAAATGTGCGATGGCAGCAGAGGTGTGACCCAGAGGACCAGGGCTGTGACCAAGGGTCCATGCTGCAGGGGTTGCTGCGTCCCTCTGCTGTTATCAGTGCCCAGCCCCAGGGTAGATCCAACAGAAATGAGGATCATCTCGAGGTGCACAAAGACCCCTGTGTTGAAGTGTTGGGTGATCTTCATGAGGTAGGGACATTTTCCACTAGACCAGGTTGCCCAAAGCACCATCCAACCTGACCTTGACCACTTCCAATGGTGGGGCATCCACAACTTCTCTGGGCAACCTGTTCCAGTGTCTCAGCAATTCCTGCAGACCTGAGAGGAATGCAGACTGCTGGACGGGTCCACCTGCCCAAACAGAGGTACCTGCAGGTGCCAACATTTGGTTTACTCATCCCAGGATCTCTATACTGCCAGTGGAGGAACATGGCCATTTTTAGGGAGTGCTTGTTCTCCTTCTAAAGAAGAAAAAAGCAGGCCAGGGAACAGCATCACAAAAGAGGGAGTTTCTCCCTGTCAACTGCAAAGAATCATCCTGCCATGATGCGATTTTTCTGTATCAAAACCGTTCATCGTGCTGCACCCCAGGTGTAACCGCACGTCACAAGAATAAAACATCCTCTCTCCCTCTCCCTTCTGGCACACACAGAGCTAAATTCACCTGCAGTCCCCCAGCTTTTACCTATGTACTCTGCAGCTTAATGAATTTATTCTTTTGAAGCACTTTGAGAGAGGAAAGGTGTTTTAAAAGCAGAAAAGGGCCATTAATATCAGATGTCAAACTATAACAAAGAACAACTGTGCTGCTGGTGCTTTCTTGATGAGTCAGAACACCCCAGGTTGCATTATCTCGTTCGCAACTGTGACAGAAACGTGATGCCAACCCCTCTTTGGAAAAGTAACTTTTATTTTGTTGAAGCCATACGTTTCCAAGGATAGAGTAAAGCTCACAAGCCATAAATCATGCCCAGATAACAATAATCTCAAACAATAGTTAGTTTGTAGCAGGATGTTGCTTGTTCTGTGATAATCGCTCAGCATTCGAGGCAGATTTCGCCTGCTCAGACATGCAGCCCAGAAGAAAAATGCCCTGTGCTGGTTACGGTTCTCAGTGTTTGAAACCTGAGCACGTTAAGACAATTTTTAATAATACTGTTCCACATCTGCCCAAATCCTACAGTGCTGCAGCCCCTTGGATATCAAGGACTGTCCGTCCGTGAGCAGAAGACACGGTTGCAGCATGGAGACCTGCTGGCCTGACTCGAGCCAGGCTGGGTAGCGATGGTGATGAAGACATGGCAACAGACCTCCCAAGGTGTCTCAGCTTTGCTGCCTCTCAGCACATGAGCTCCCACATCGCTGCGACCAGAGGGTGCACTGGAGATGCTGGTGGAGCTGGGATATGGGGGCTGATGGCTAAGGTGTGGAGAAGCTGCTCTGGGTGCAGGACCCCCGAGAAGTGCATCACCAGCCATTGTGCAGCACCGCACAGATAAGGTGGATCAGAGATAAGGCTGCACAGAAGGTATGAGACAGGCAGCTGGAGGGGGAAAGATACCTCCTCCCCAAAGCTTGGGCTGCACTTGAGAGCTGCTACCTTCAGGGGATGCTGGGGTCCCCAGGTCTCCCAGGCTGGTGACCCTCTCACCTCACTCCAGCATCTCCTGGGACCTGAGCTGGCTGCTTTCCTGCCTTGACGGCTACCACATAGCCCGAGAAGAGCACTGGGGATGGGGCAGGGTCTTGTGAAGGAGTGGGAAACCAGCCCCACATCTGGCTCTGCAGCAGGGAAGGCACGTTCGAGTAGGCAGAGATGTAAAGTTTGGTTTGGAGAGCATCCGCAAGCTGCTGTCTGCCTGCTGGGAGCAGCAACCTGGACCTTGCTCCTTGCACCCAAAATCCCTGAACCAACAGCTCCAAGGTGAGGGAGGGACTTGTAAAACACTGCTGACTTCACCCAGCTATACCCGTATTGGCAAGCAAAAGCTGCCTTTCCTTTCAAACAACGCCAGTGCTGCTCACGGGCAGCCCCACTCCACAAACCAGCCTGGCCCACGAAGGGTGAGACAAGGAGTCACCCTCTCTCACCACTCATCCCACTGCCTTCCCACTTCATCCCCATCGATGACATCCCCAATGACGCCATTAGCATCATTAGCTGGTTGCACTGAATGCAGCCCCTGAGCAAAGGAAACAACCCTCTGTTGCCGCCATGGACCAGCCAAACCTCCTTTACCCTCTGAATCCGTCCCTCCCCCAGCTCAGCCTGGCCACTGGCAGCGTGAGACAGAGAAGAAAAGCTGCTGTTGAGTAATCGGGCTTTCTTCAACTCAGGACTGGCCACCACCAACACAGCACCGCTGGGTCCCCCATGGGGACGGCAGCACCAGCTTGCACAGCCCTGGGACTCCTGACGGGATGCTATGGCAGATCAGGGGTCCACAACCAACCTGGTGCAGGAGGGAGGGACAGAGTTGGGGGTGAAGGGCAGGGTCTGTGTATGTAGGACTCCCAAATGCCTCTGGGAGTCCAGCCAGAGCAAACGCTGCTGAGACCAAGAGCCTCCCTCCTGCAGGCAGCTGCACCAAGACATCCAAAGCCCCTCACCGAGCCAAGCCCTGGGGTGGGGCAGCACCCCTGTGCCCTCCTCCAGCAGTGGTGGGTGTCCCCGTGCCCCTCGTCCAGCCGCATACCCCTGATGGTCCCTTGCAAAGCCCCCGCACATGCCCTGGCTCCGGTGCCCTAGATGTGGGGGGTCCTGGCTCAGGCTGGGGGAAGAAGGGGTGAAGAGTGAGCAGAGAGGATGAGCAGTGCAGAAGAGAGGTCAGGTTCCCCTGAGGCATAAATGTGTGCTTGTGCACGAGCTCACCATGTGAGTATTTACACAGCAAAACGAGCACTGCACCCCAGATCCCCCTCCTGCCTCTCCTCCCACCTGGCAATCCATAGTCCCTCACAGGAGACAGAGGCAGCACAACCTCTTCTTCCCTCCTCCAGGTTTCCAAAATCAACTAAGGAGGGGAAATGCCCAGCAAAAAGCTTTGGTGTTAGGGCTCAGGTTGAGCTTGGCCATGCTGGTTTCTGCTGCTGCCTCAGCCACTCAGACCTCTCTTCCTCTGGTGGGTGGCAGAGGCCTCTTCCATGAGTGCTGCCAGGACATCCAAGTGCAAGCAACTCACCACAAGTATCCTAATTCCTCTGCCTTTTCTCTCCCAATTGCAGGACTACCTTCCTTGACGTTCCTCAGGCCAGCTTCACCCCCAGCACAGCACCCAGGGGACCCACCTGCCCTGCCTGGGGCTGGCTCCTGCCCCGCTCTGACTCTGCTTCTGGGTAGGGGCTATGAAAACAGCAAATGACCCCGCACAAAAGCAGCAAAATCCCCCCTGTGCTCCCCATGCACCACCTCTCCCATGTCTTCTTTCTCTAAGGATGTCCCTGCCAACAACCCAGACCGGTGGGAAGGGCAGAGCTGCTTTTCTTTTGCCCTAGAGAAAAATCCAGCAGGATCATTTTTCCCCAGCAAGGTGCGCTTTCAAAACAAGCCTCAGAAGGACATCTGTGATCTTACCCATCGCCAGCCTGGGCATCGTGTCACGGAGACCTCAGGCACACAAATACCGCTGTGTGCTAGGGGAGGGAGGCAGGGCAGGTGGCAACTGATTCAAAGCCAAAAGCATCACTCCTGAGTGCTGCTGGGCTTCGGAGCATAGGGGCCTGAGACATTCAGGGGCTTAGACCTTCAGAGAATGCCACACCTTGAAGCTTCAGGGCTTAGACCTTCAGTGGCCACCAGAGAGCAAGGAAGGGTTGGGGGAAGATGACCTTGGTATGGCTAAGGGAAAATGTTTTCCCATCATGCGAAAGAACAGGCAGCGGGTCTTTCCTCACAGCAAGATCCATGGGACTTCAGCTGCCTGCAGCAGCCTGAGGACTATGAGATACACATGGTCACATCCTCTCCACCAGTGGGACCCCAGTGCAATGAGCAGTGCAACCAAGAGCAGGACTTTGCCCCCATCCCACCCTGCTCCCCACTGTTTCTCAGCCCCAGATCCTTGCACCCTTTGCCTTCTCCTTTTTCCAGGTCCCAGAAAACCCTCCATAACTAAAATCCTCCCCTGACCACCACCTCCTCCCTGGTAGGGATGGAATTCTGCAAAGCTCACTGCCAGTGCATAAGTCTCAGTGCTATCATAGCCGGAAAGAAATAACCTCATACCACATTTAGCACGCATCTCCCAGAGGAAGCGTCTTAACATCTGCAAATCACAGAAACTTTGTGGCCTGCACCAATAATACCCGAATACTTTACAATAGACAGAACTTGAGTTACAATGGTGGCATCCGCCGGTGACATTACCTCAGCCCTCCCTGTTACTCCCCAGTCAGTTCATTATTATTAATGTCACTACAATAAATACCAGAACAAAATTGACAGCGTTTGGCCACGTATCTTAAAGCATTGCCCCATTCCTCCTCCACTCCATGTCTTTTCAGCCTTGGTTTCCATCCCTATCAGTCATCAGAGGAGCCTTTAGGGACAAACCGTTTGACTATGTGACCAGCCAGATAATAAAAGCCGTGCAGAAGGGCAGCTGTGGCATCGATGACCAGCGAGAAGGTGCCTCCAATCCCGGTGGCCACGTCTTTGAGGACAGAGGGAATGGCACAGATGGAGTGGTAAGGGAAAGAAGCAAGATGAAGGACAAACCCCACGGGGATGCGCAGGATCCTGTAGGTGAGGAATGCCACATCTTGAACAATCTGCACAAAGCCCAGGAAGATGTTGATGATGACCCTCCCCACATCATAGGGGATTCTGATGAGCACCATGCTGATGGCTTTAAGGTAGGACACCACCCCAGTCCAGAGGCTGTAGAGTCCATCCAGAACTGTACCACCAACCCGCTTGATAACAAGCCACAGAAAATAAAACACAAATTTCACCAGCTCCACAAACACGTAGATGAGGAGTTCCAGAAGTTTGATGAAAGGAGTAGCAATGATGCCAGCCACTCTTCTCACCAAGCCGCTGCCTTTGGCCTCTTGGTTGTCACTTTTTCCTACTTGCTCTCCAGAGCGGATCTGACTGACAGCTTGCAATATTGCTTCTGTCTTCTCCTGGCTTTTGTTGTCTTCTCCACAGCTGCCCTTGAACAAGTGAACTCCTGCTGGAAGCTGCTTCTCCAGCTCTCTCACCGTGAGGTCCTCCAAGCTGTTTTCATCATTCATTTTTTTCACTAGTCCCAGGGACCATCCCTCCGGAGCATCACAGCAGGCTGCCAGCCAGAGTGTCTCTGGCACTGACACCTTGCCTTTAACTCGGACACTGGAAGGAATTGCACCTGCAAGGAGATACAGATGATCCTTCTTGGAGCAGTGAGGGACCAGAGCTTGCTCCACTACCCTCCCGATGTCTCTGTGCCAGATTTTGCTCAAAGATGGGCTCAGAGGGACGGCATTCGTGAGCGTGTAAGTGGCCATCTGGAAATCCTCCTCATTGAGCAAGCTGGGATTGAGCAGTCCTCTCTCATAACCAGAGCCCACATAGTCTGAGGTCAGGGCTTGATTTGCACCAAGGTTGGTCACAGTGCCAACGATATCGGCTTCGTGCACCATCTCATGCAGGTCATTTTCTGGATCATCTATCTGAAATAGTAGAGAGGAGAGTTACTGGATGCAATTTGCCTTTCTAGAAAGCAACGTGTAAAATGGTCCTTGAAGTATATTTTCCATTATGACTGCTACTACAATACACATCCTGTGCTACCTCCTTATTTTACTTGCAGCACTTCAGAGGAGTGTACGCTCTACTTAGCTGCCCTGCCAAACCCATCGGTTCAGGCCACAAGGGATGCTTGCAGCAATCCAGTCTGGTCCACAGCACGATGCAGCCTTCAGAATCTCACCAGCCACCCTGCACCAAGCCTCCAACTTGTGCTTCCTTTTTTTCTAGAAGAGATTTTTTAAGGCAAATAGATGGCTTGATGGCCATGTTCTTAACTCCTGCAGTGGTGGTATCTCCAGTTCGTTTAAGCACCTACCATGACATTTCAATTCAATCTCTCTGAACTATCAAATCCAAGCCATGAAGAAAAAGAATAAGGCATATAAGACGCCTAGAGAAGGCATCTACCTCTCACCACTGATTGTGTAAGGAGCCTGAATGAAGCCAGGCACCATGGCAGGTAACCTAAACTTCCCTGTCTTGAACACAGACACAGCAGTGAGCTCCTAAGGTTCTCTCAGGGCTTGTCATTAGTAGCCTGAAACTCATGTCATTAATAATCTGAACCTCATGTCATTAATAGTCTGAACCTCATCCTTAATGACCACACAGCTCCTAGCACAACATGGGTGAGGATGCCATCACCACAGGTCCTCGATGGAACATGTGCTACCTGCTCGTGCCTGCCATTCCCGCGCCGCAGAGCCAGAGGTAGCAATTGCTGCAGCGGGCATCCCTCCCAGAGCCGTGCGTGGGAAGGTGACGAGCAGTGGGAGCAGGAGCCCTGAACGCCAGGGCATGCTCACGTCTTTCTGGGGCAGCCACAGCTCTGTCTGCTCCTTAGTCACTTCTAGTGACGCTGCCTGCAGCCGCTCCAGGGAGGTGTGCCGGACAGATTGTCATTGTCTCCCCCAAATTAGAGGGTGAGGGTGTTGGTAGAAGCTCAAGGGTGGCAGACGGTCTCTTGCAGTCACGGCCCCCTGTGGTCGCTGTTTCAGAGGCCGTGCCCTCAGCTCCCAGCACTGTGCTGGCCCAATTAAACATGCTGTCTTTGCTCCTGGCCTACAGATTGTTTACTGCACTATTTAACACGCACTTTGGAGCCATCAATGACAGACAACTCATTTTCTACCTTGAATCACTCTGCAGTCATCCTTCCTCATCCCTTGACCACCCTGCAATGCACTTGGACAGATGTCCAATTACATCCTTGCAACCTTACCCAGAGTTTGCATCCTCCTAGTGCTGCATCACCTCCTCGCAGCTCTGCGCCAGCCTGTGCTGAGAGTCAGGGCGAAAGGTCCAGCGCCAGCAGCTATCCATCACCCTCACAAGAGGACTGAGCTCTGGCTGACCTCCTCCACCAGCCAAGCCCCTGCCATCCAGGGCTCCTTCTGCACCAAGGCTGGTCACAGTGCCAACAGTGGCCATTGCAGAGGGCTGCATTACCCCCATCTCCTGCTAGGAGGTTTCTTGCACTTCATTTTGATGCATCTGATGCTTATTGCTTCGGGAGTGGAAGGATCGCAGCAAGTCCTACATGCTGATGCACAAGTCGTAGCTTTTTCTAAGTACACTACTTAAGAAAAAAAAGACTTACTCTGTGCTTCTTCTGCTTTATTCTGCTCCTCTTGCTCAGACACCCCAAATTCACAGGCTGCAGCTGGCTAATGAGGCCAGATATTTTGCATTCCACAAAATCACCGTCCCTTCCTGCCTCCCCAAACCCATTCTCCCCATTCTGATGAGATGATGGTGCTTCGCAAGGGACAAGGGGTGCACCCGGTGTGTTTAATCTCACGGTGATGGAGGACAGATCATGGGTGCAAGGCTGTGCCTGGGAACTGCCCCCCATGCTATGGCCCTGTTGAGCAGAGACACTCATCTCTTCTCGCTCCACGGCAGCTCTGCAGCCCCTTTCCTGCTCCAGGACCCTACCACCTTATTGACAAATGAAGGGAAACGGTGGGGGGAGCCTGAGGTGCCATACCACAAGGACATGCAGACCGTGATGTGTCAGCTCTGCCTCCTGGCAGAGATTCCCAGCCTACATGAAGTAGATGTTATAAACTTAATTTTCTCTGCTTATGAGCTGATGCATGCAAACCTTGAGGTGCCTATCAAGAAAATATCTCTCCGGTTACCCATTCAGCTGCAGGCTTTTGCACATTCCATTGGGATTGTTTAGGTGCAATTAAAAAAGAACATGATAAAAATGCAGCCATGTGCTGTTCATGTGTACAGCTCTGACATCACATAATAGCTCATATTATGGGTTGTAATAACTCATGTGTAACTAAGGTTTTCATGTCTCCTCCAGCTCAGCCCCAAAGGCATGCTGTCTCCAGCACTGCATCTAATCTGCATTGCAAGCTACCTTTCCTCACTGCTTCAAAAAGCTTTTGGTTTGTGTCACTGCCAGAGCATATCTGCATTCATGGAGGCAGCCATGAAGCCACCTGCCCAAACAACCTGGAATAGCTAAGGGCAAGATCCAAGCAGAGAGGTAAACACCTCATTCATAGGATGGGGATTTAAAAATAAATTATGCATCTGAACACCTGTACGGATGTGAGCACCTAACAATATTGATGTGTTTCACAAAGTGGGGTCTGCAGTTTCACAGGAGGGGCAGAGCGGGGTTAAAGGTATGGCAACACACAGCTATTAGAGCAATCAGCTTCCATCAAGTTTGGTCATTTAACAAGGCAGGACACTGTTACCTCCCACCTTCCCCACCCCGGTACTTAGGATCCAAGGTGAACTTCAGCATCCCACTCCCCTGGCTATTGCCTCAGGCACATTTGTGCCTTTGATTGCGGTGGAACTACTGCACCCAGCCTTAGCGTGGGACTTGTTTCTCAGGGAGGAGGCACAGTACATCGTATGCCAAGGTTTGTGTTGTAGGATGTTCACATGAGTGGCTCTAGAAGTACCTGTTTCTCTTGACTGTCTACCAAGACAGATGACAAGAGCAGCTCAGAGGTAGCTAAGCTGGGTGATACAAATCCCACCTTGGTCATCTGGCTGGTGGCAGTCATCAGCCAAATGAAAACAAGGTAATTGATCTAGACCTTCATGCGTTAGGACAGAAAAAGAAACTCCAGAGTTTTCCATCTCTTTCTAAGCTCCAGAAAGAGTCAAAACCATAGGTTTTCAGACAACCAAAACGAGATGAGGTGAAAGCCACCTAAGTGACTTGCTGTCAACCCCTAGGAAATCCGGCAGAGCAAGTTTTCAGACCTGAGCTTGGGGAAGTCCCATCAGCACGCTGCTCATCAGCCTACCCTGCCTGCTCTCTAATTTTTCACTAATTGCTGAATTAATTTGCTGTTTCCAGCTGCCAATTGGCAGTGGGTGGCCCTGACATTCCTCGCACTTCTCACCCAGTTACTGCCTCTGTGCTACATTTGGCATTTGTTTCTCAGGCAGACATTCCTGAGGAGGTAGGCATGCAGGGAGTGAGACGGTGCCCTCACCGCTTACATCATTACCCAAAAAAAAAAAAAAAAAAAAAAAAAAAAAAAAAAAAAAAAAAAAAAAAAAGCATGTGACAACCCTGAGGACCTTACCAGAGTGCTGAGAGCATTTTAATAGTAATTTCTTACTGCTTGTTGTATCTCTGCATCTCCATGTGCATGCACATAGGTGTAAGCACATGCCACTGTGGAGCTGAGCCTGCTCATACCTGGCCATCCCTGTCTTGGTAAAGAAATTACCCAGAAAATAGGCATTGTAACCTCATGGGGCTATGCTGCAGAGCAGGTGTTGCTAAGATTTCCCTTCAGCAGCCATCTGACCTTTGCTAACCATCTGGCCTAGCCTTGATAGGAACACACACGATGGCTGTGAAATCTCTTCCCCACTTTCTCCTCCCAGATCCAGCATGGCAGTGCCTGAGAGGGGTGTTCGTGCTTATTTCTTGACTTACAGGAATTTTTTGTAGTCCTGATTTCCTTCCCTTACAGATTCTTCTGCAAATTTTTTTCCTAGTAGTTTTCTGTCTCATACCGAGGTTTTTCCAGTGACCCACAGAGTTGCTACCTCCCACCCCCGAGACACCTACATTTCAGCAATGGGTGACGGGGACTCGTTAGTGCAAACTAAGAACAGACCTACAGCAACCCATGGGGATGCTCTGGAGAAGCCAGAGCAACTAAAGGTAGCACCTGGCCAATTATTTCTGGGGCTGTGGTACGCTTTGGAGGCAGGAGACACACAGTTGGGGCTCTGGAGTGCTGGCAGGGGTGATAAGGTGCGGGGTGGAGAGGCACGGAGCAGGGAAGGCAGGGGAGCCGGCTGGAGGGAGGTGATGGAGAACTGAAGCTGCTGTGGAGGAGCTGCCCACTGCTCCGTGGCAGGAGCCTGCCTGGGTAGGTCTGGAGAGTCAGACCATGAGGAGCAGGAGGAGATACGGTGGCTGGAGGTGATGAAGGGCATCAGCGGCCAAGGCAAATGGGAAAGGATCTCATCTCTGCCGCTCTGCCTCGCTGCCTCCATGACACCGACAGCAGATGCTCACTCGCCTAGGTCCTCTTTGTGCTTTGGAAATTCATCACCCTTTCTCAACTCCATAACAGCAGTCTGCAAAAAGCTTCCCTCTGTTCTAAAAGGGCAAGCAAACATCTCCCACGGCCATATGTGAAGTGGAAGGAGAGCAGATCAAAGAGCCCTCGGGAACCTCTGCGCCTCAAACCCCAGCCCAGAGATCAGGCAGACAGTCCAAGGTGAGGACAGGCATGTAGGATCTCCCACCTTCACCGCCTGTGACCTCATGGCCTGAGCGTCTCATCACCCCAGACGAGGAACATGAGCATGGCAGCCGCGCTCCTGGGACAGGGGGGAGCTTTGACCCTGGCTACGTCCAGCACCCGAGGGCCCCGCTCCCAACACGCTGCGCTGGTACTGCAGCCGCTCCTGCTCTGGCAAAGTACCTTGCATGGTGCCAATCTTTCCTGAGCTCAAGAGTCAGAGGTAGCCTGGTGTTTGCTACAAAATTCCCCGTGATCACTGCTGAAAAACCTGAACCACAGCAAAATAAAATAAAAACAGAGGTAAGGAATACTGGTTCTCTTAGGGCACCAGCAAGTTTTTAAGGATTTCCTTTAAATATAACAGCCTGAAGGAACTGCCTAAACATGCCAAGTGTCAAGGGAGACAAAAACCACTGAGGGTCCAGCAAAATTCATTTTATCTTGCCCATTCCTGCCCCAACTGAAGCCTGCACGCTGCAGGACACGGCAATCATTTCCCTACAGGAGTCTGTGTAACAGGGACACAGCGAAAAAGCTGCAGCGTCAACTTGGTGAACCGCAAACGAATGTTTTCTCCCTGCGCAGTGAAGCTAAAGAGCTCTTATCAAGGCTGCGATCGTGCTGGCAACAAAACAAACTTCAACTTGCCGCTGCGATGTTTAACCCTGCTCCCCACCGGCTGCTCCCTGCCCGTGATAGCTGGCTAGGCAGGACAGACCCATCGGCTGGGGTCAGAGATGACTTTCCTCTCCCCTCCCACCTTTCATCAATAATCCCCACGGGACAAGCTAATCTTTGTTTGCTCAGTTCCAAGCGCAAAAATAAGTTCTGTTTGTGTTAAATCAATATCGAAAGGAGTTCGACAAGCAGAGCTCCTGCCTCCTTTGCAAAATCCTGTCCCCGGAGGAAACGTTTCTCCAAGAACATTTGCTTTACAGCGAAGGAAAAGCTGACTTACCTGTGGTTCGACCAGCCAGTTCTCCTCCTCGATTTGGGCTGGCTTTGTGTACTTAAAAGCTGAATAAAGAGGGATTTTGTCCTTCGTACTGTAGAGGGTTGCAAAGCGTGGCTCTTTGTTGTACCGCTGACAGATTTTCACGTGGAACGGCTCCGTAAACCCTTCGGGTGGGAATTGTCCAGGGAAGAACACATTACACTCGGCAAAACCAGTTTCATCCTCTCCGACAACTCTGCCCTGGGAAAAGCCTGGGAAAACCGAGAGGCAAAGCAAAAACACAATTGACGTCGTCATGGTCCGCTCCCTGGAGCTGAGGGCAGCCCCGTCTGCCTGCGCTGGGTACGGCGGGGGACCTGTGCCCGGAGCCCATGCAGCAGCGCAGCCAGAAAGCGTCTGGAATTCGGGTGTAGCGTGCGAGGGAAATGAAACACGAAACCGCAGCCGATCCCTTCGGGCAGCCAGCGCTTTCCACGGGCAGCGCCTTGTGAAACCGACCGTGCGCCCGGCTGCGCTGACACACGCTGCGGCCGCCAACCGCCCGCGGGAGATGACGCCAAGCAACCCGAAATCTTCAGGGCTGGTTGGGAAGAGGAGGAGGGAAGCCTTCAGCGGTGCGGGGAGAGAGCTGAGCGGCACCGGCTGTCCGGGCTGGGGCTCAGTGCCCGTGGGGGTGTGGTGTGCTGCATTGCAGCAGAGTCCCCGGCAGGAATTTTGGCTGACGCAGCCAGAAATCTTCCTGGGGCTGCCAGGGGGGATGCTGCAAAGTCAGACTGGCCACCCTGAAGAAGGTGTTAGCTGCGCTGTCCGGCTGCCAGCCTGGACAAAGCAGGGGGAGAGGAAGGGGGAGGGAGAAGAGAGGTGTCAGGATATTGGAACAGTTGGGAACCCGCTTCGTCCCTTTTTGGGGTGCCTGTCATCACCATTGGTGCCAACCACATGCTGCTAAGGGGCCTGGGAAAGGCGTACTGCTCCCGTCTCTCCTGGAGCTGCACGGGGCATCCAAAACCCTCAGTATCACCTCACCTCGGCAGACCCTCCCTCAGAAGAGATTAAAAGAGGCGAAAGGAGGAAGACCCTTGGATCACGTACCCCTAAGCAACACCCACCTCCAAATACAGAGCTGGCCAAAAAAAAAAAAAAAAATCTACCTAAAGGTAATGAAACTCTTCCTCTGTGTTTACAATCAGCAGAGCGACCATCTGCCCCGTGAGCGGCTGCCTGTGATAGCTCAGCTACTGCTGGGCAAACGGCCGTGTTCCTTCAGTGGCTGGGAAAAACCATGTTTTGAGAATACTGGGGATGGAAAGGAGACTACAGAGCAGTTCCTCAGAGTCAAGAAAACGTGCACTTTCCCACCCAAGAAGTTAGATACGATCAGCTGTGTTGCCAACAACTTCAAAATTCCTGGGTGCCAATAAGGCACAGGTCCCTTTTTATAGTGTGACGTCCAAGCAAAAAACTCCAAGTGCTACCAACCCACAAGCGCTTTGCAGACGAGGTAGGAGTAGTCTATATTATAAATGACAAAGTAGGACAGCGAGTGGTTAAAGTGCCTGCCCAAGGTCAGAGAAGGAGCCTGTAAAAGTGCTAAAAATAGACCGGGCTCTAAGACTCATTCCTCTACTCAGGGGTGACTTCTAGAAGTATCAAGGCAAGGAAATACGTCAGCACCCCTTGGTGTGATGTTATCTTCTGGGGGACACAGAGGCGGGCTGGACAGGCTGGGGAACAACAGGAAATGTAGTAAGTGGGCTTGGTTTGGGTCCAGTCAGACGCCTGGTCACCCAGCCCTGACAGAAAGAGTTAGTCATGTTCAGGAAAGATGATGGAAATAAAAGCAGAGACACCGCCTGGCCTGAAGACAGCAGCTCTAAAAGACAGGCTTAAAATTTCATTTTCCTGGATGCAAAAAGGCTCCTGGGAAATCAAGAACTGAAGCTAAACCTTAGCTATTAGATGTTTTTCTGATCCCAGGATTGCAATTACCTGGGCAGCAAAGGAAAATATTTTCACAAGCACAATAAGCCCTGCTCCCCAGGCGATGCCTTTAAACACCCCACTCCAAGGCTGACACGCGTTACCCCAGGATAGGCACGGTCCCAATCCAACAGAAAGGTGTCTCACGGTGGGCATAACAGTGGCCAGCACGCTGAGCAGATCGATGACTTCCACCAGGAAACATCCTGCCTCTGTCCTGGACCTGTGCATCAACCTCCCGCCCCAAAGTGGCACCTCTGTCTCACTGGATGACAGCCCCAAGCTGTCTTCTGAGCCTCAAGGGCTTCCTACCTGCTTTTTGGGAGCTCTGAGATGCTCTTTCCTTTCAGGCTGTGAAGCTGGGGTCTGCCAGCCTGTTTAGCTCTGTATTTACCAGCAAATGGATAACCCTTGGCTCAGCCTGAAGAGCAAGAGCCTCAGGCTCCCTCCTCCCATGAAGAGCATCAGTGTGAAAGCCAGCATGGAGTTCCACTCTTCTACTCCTGATCCCATTTTCTTTCCAAGCGAGGCCCCTCTCCAGTTTCTAATTTAAGATAGCTGTTGTGACCCTTGAACAGGGAGCTGTATATTTTTTTTTTTGTTCTTGCTAATATCACTGTTACTTAAGAGACTAGTGCTATCATCATGGTGTGGCACTCACTGCGCTGAGAAGATAAAGGCCAAAGGACTGCCCTGCCCCGGGAAGATCACGCTCTCAGCCAAGGGACCACAGACAGACACAGGAGTCAAACACAGAGAGGTGGAGCTGGTCAGAGGTTTTGACGACTCAGTGCTCCAATATCCTATAGGCAGTGGCAGGGACCGATGCCTATAGGGACTGATGCCTATAGGGACTGATGCCAAAGGGAACGTTAAGATCGGATCCAAAACAGCCCTAAGGCTGTTGATGTGAGCAGAAGGGCTCTGGAAAAATGCACACTGGGTTGGAAGTGTGAGCTGGCGGCAGCGTGGCCTCATGGGAGCCGGGTCCAAGCCCACCGCGGGGGGACAGTGCAACAAGCCCAGCGGTGCCAGCAGTGCGGGCGAGCACCTCGTGTTTGACGTGGTGGAGGAGAGCGAGCCCAGGGAAGATGCAAAGAGGCAGGTGATGTGGTCAAAGGGACACGTGAGAAAAGTGATGTCTCGGTGGCAGGCAGAGGTGCGTGGGAGGACAGGAGAGGCTGTAGGCAATAGGCTGGATGGACACAGGGTTTGCAAGGCATACCAGAGATAAGTGTGTTGGGGAAAAGAAATTAAGGACAGAGAGATTGGAGAGAGGGAAGGGTAAGAAAAGAGGTAAGGATCTAGAAAATGGTGTTGACCAGGAGGAAAAGGAGGATGTTGGGCAAAAATTAGAGTTGAGGAGGATATGCATTCCTTAAGAACCGGAGTACTAAGGAAAGGTTAAGAAGGAAAATGAATGGAAATAGGTGTGAGGAAATACAGGAGGTGGATTGCGATGGGCCAAGTGAGATGAGAGCAAGCTGAGGAAAGCTGTCTCCTTCTGCAGTAAGAAAATGAGGAGAAAACATTAGGAGGAAAAGGGGGAAAGGGGGAATGACAGGAGGATTTCATCTGTCTTCATTGACCATGGATGACCAGTCCTCCTCTTCCCCAAGGGTGTCAAGCACCAAGTCCAACGTCTCAAAGAAAAGAATGCCTCCCTGCGAAACAAACCTGAAGAGCGTGCCAGTGTTCAAACCCTTTAGCCACGAAGAAGCTGCTGGGCTTGTTTGCCGGCTTTCCCACACTGTGCCTCCAGCCCTGTCTCTCTATTCACACGGCTGACACTGGATTTGCTACAAATAGCAAATCTTTTTCTTCACATGCCTGACCCCTCTAGTTTAGTCTTTCAAAACATTCTTGACTCCAAATATTTTTCCAGGCCGGATCTCCTGTGTCCTACCACGACCTCTGGGTGGGACCTTAGTGCTGTGTGTGACTGTCTCGTTTTTCTGAGAAGGAGAAGAGGAAGAAAGTGTCTCCGTGGGCAAGCAGTCCCACTGGAGGGGCACCACTGGAATCACTGGAGATACCAAGGGTTGGGTTTGGACCACAGCAGTGCCAGCAGACGTGCCATGGCATGTCAGAGAGCACATCTTCCTCCTCACTGTCTCATGAGGAAACTGCCTCTTTTCAAAAATTAGCTTAAAAACTTGGTCTGGGAAAGGAGCCCAGTGCTGAGCTAGGGAGAAAAGCAGGAGCTAAACAATTTTCCTATTAAAACTAAGAGATTCAAGAGCCAGCAGGGCAGAAGGACAATAAACTCTTTGAGGACGAGCTTAGCAACATGCTGTTGGGATTTGGATTCCCACCTAAAACCAGGTCTTGATGCCAGTCTCTGCTGCCTACTCATTAGGTGTTCACACGGATGTCTCCATGCCTTCCCCATGGTGCCCCTTGTGCTGGTGAGGAGTGGCCCACTGCCGACCGTGCTGATGTGTGCTCACCTTCTGCCGTGACGCCCACAAACAAGGGTGGGCCAGCAAGGGGCCACTGACCCTCTCAAACTGCCAGGGATGCTGATCTGAGAAAAAGACGAGGAGGTTTAAACCAAAATTATGGAGGAGGTTGTCTGTGGTGCACAGTCAGAGGAAGAGGATGATGACTGGGAAGGGTGAAGCACCCAAACCTACTGCTCTCTGGGCGGTAACACGGTTGAGACAGGGACTGGGTTTGTACAAAAACTTGCACAGTGGGAGTCTGACAGGGACCTTGTAAACCATGAAGCACAAATGCATTGCATAAATACTGAATAAAATTAATAAAATCCAAAGGCTACGTACTTTGGCACTTGATCACAGCTTTCAGACTCAAGAGATCTCTGTCAATCTCCAGGCTGTTAGAAACAAGCACAACGACAATCCTGTGCTTGACAGCAGAAGTAGGATAGATTAGGATTAGCAGTACAAGGCCACATTTTTAATAGTGCAAATGATTAACTATCAAAATTAATTATTTAGAGATGCACTGAAAGCTCCAGCACTTTCATTCCTTAAGTCAAGAGGTGCTTTTTAACACAATAACAACTACAATAAACGAATTGATGCTTCAAGTGTAATCGCCTTTGTTTTACAGATCGTCGGTTGGTCAGAGCCACAACAGTTCTTTCACACCTTAAATCTGTTTTGGGCAGGAAAGTTCCCCAGTTGCATGCTTTTCCTCTAGGTATTATTACTGACTTTTTATTATTTGTTATATTTTATTTTTTCAAAAGTGCGGTGCGATTCAGTCGATGCTGAGAGATCGCCATGCTAGGTGCTGCCTGAAAACAAGGTGTGAGACAGCTCCTGGCGGTCTGCATTGACAGAAGACTGATGAGTGGGAACAAAATTAGATGTATAGACTTGTTAGGCTTGCATCATCTCAGAAGAGGGAATGAGAAAGCCATAATCCTTGAGAAAGCTAAACCTGCTGGCAGGATCCAGAAGCTTTAATCAAGAGGCAAGATAGCAGCCGCGCCCAGGACTGCCTGTCTCCAGTAACACCACCATGTTTTGGAACCAAGGAGTGGGAGGAGGAGGGACATGTTTTGCATTAAGGGTTTGGCCAGACCCAATAGATGGAGGTGAGGTTCCAGCTGCTCCCCGGTTC
Source organism: Aramus guarauna (assembly GCA_013400195.1). Lineage (NCBI taxonomy): Eukaryota > Metazoa > Chordata > Aves > Gruiformes > Aramidae > Aramus > Aramus guarauna. The sequence continues at coordinate 209,627 of VXBL01008405.1, read as the reverse complement.
CAACCCCCTCCGTGCCGCTCGGATCAGCAGTGGAGATGCCCACATGGAGCCCAGCCATCCCAACAGCCAAAGTAGAGAAGCGGGCACCCCAAGGGTGTGACTTGCACCATCCTACATAGCCAGGAGAGGACGAGATGGCATCCTCCAGATATACACCTCCACCTCTGTGCTGGCTGTAAAGTGAGCCCAGGATGTCCACAGCTGGTCAGACAAACCTTGGGCGGGACCCAGCGTCCTCCTGCCGCCGCAGGGATTTAGCTCGTGAAATATCATATCAAGCCTGTTGGCTGTGTGAGGGAACGGGGAGCAGGTCTTTCTCCATGCTCCATTCAGGTCTTGGCCTTGCTACTGAAACATATTGCAACTGCTGCTAGGCACAAAGGTAATACCGTATTTTCCACATACGTTGCCTCTTGACCAGTACTGCCTGGGGAAAGATTCAGATGTGAAAAACACGATCAACAGTCCCAGGATCCCGTCACTGCCCTGAGTACAGGGCACAGCTTCTGCCCTCAGAGTTCACAGAACAGCATTGGTGTGTGACAGCCAGGACAAAGTATTTCCTCTAAAAAGACAAAAGCAGCTGTGCTTGTAGTCACACTAACTGACAGCAGGGTGGAAGGAAGTACTGGCCTTAAATTAATGCTTTAAATAGTGGCTAGTGGGACTGCAGGTTAAATTACAAGTGAGAAAACCCAAAGCCTCTGGAGAGAAGACCTGGGAGCCTCCTGATTTTGAAAACAGCTCAGAAGAAGAGAAGAGCGGGGCTTTGCAGCGTCTCTGCTGCAATCTGCTGTGTTAACTGTCTGACTTGACTTTTTTGGGAGATGGTATTAACTTGTCTAGTGGCTGTGTAACACTTGTTGTATACCGGTCTGAGCAGCAGCCAGTCCCCAAACCCTGGTTCATCAGGTGACATTCGGGCTGCACGCAGCTCCAGTGGTGTAGCATCTCATGTCTAGACCTCCTTCCCCACAGTAAAACTCAAGATCTCAGGGTAGGTGTTACGGCTCCCCAGAGGATGCATGAGAACAGAAATCACAGAAGCCAGCACATTACACAGGGACCCTCATAAGCTAGACAGTCACAAAATTTTTGCTGGCAAAATATAAGGCTTTGGCACTGCTTTGGAGAAAGAATTAAAAGCCTGCATATCCTCAAGATCCATAGCCATGAATCCTCTCCTGGCACTCAAGGAAAGGTAACTTGGTTTGTTCTCTAACTCTTAAGCTCAGTATCAGAATCTCGGAGATTGAGGTTTTAGTGTTACCTCCATCGGGAGGCAGGAGAGCTTCGGAGTCCATTGTGTCACTGCCGTGACGTGCTCCAGTCACTGTCCTGCTTCCCTGAGCTGCTTGCTATTGGACTTTGTACAAATAGTCACCTATTCACAAAGTCGGAAAGCGAAACACCTTCTGCCCTTTAGTTCTGCACTGAAAGCACAAGAGCAAGAGACTTGTGGTCCAGCCTGGACCCTCTGAGCAGCAGCCCCTGTGCCCATGCCACACCACCACACTCTCCATCTCTTCTCTGCAGCACCCAAATGAACAGGGACCCCCTGGAGAGCTGCCCAGCCCCAGCACAAACCACTCCACATGTTTCTAACTGAGCAGCCTCCCACCTGATGCGGAGCGCTTTGAAGCCTACCTAGCACAGAGTATAGAGCTCATAGCTGGTAAAGACTGCAGGAGTTGGAGTTGTTGGAGTAGGCAGGCTCCAAAACAATGAAAACTTGAAGGGGGGAGAGATGCGAATAGAGTAGAAAGTGCATTCATTGCACGCCAAACATTCCTGTGCAAGCCCTACCCCCACAGGCACCAGCTCCGTTGTCCTTCCCTCCAGAGCGGCTCATCCAACCGCTGTGCTGGGTGGGACTTCCCACCGGCAGGATGCAGCACCTTGCGCAGGAGCAGGGCTCCTCCCTCTATCCCTGATTAAAATTTTACACGCAAGGATGGCAAAACAAAGTTACTAAGGGCATGCTGAGGTAGTACTGGATAGAAGCAATGAGGCCAAGCGGCTTCATGTGCCTGTTTTCGCATGGGAGCAGCATGGGGGGCAGGGACAGGCGTGAGATGTGGCTTCTTGTACCATGCTCATGGCAGGCAACAGGCCAAGGGGAACAGGAAAGGGAGGAACGCAAGTTTGGTTTCAGTTACTAATCCTCAGCAGCAATGATACAGAAACAGGTAGAGTCTTGCCAAGACGAGGCACGTCTGTAGACACATTTGCAGCACACACCTTCTCGCTGAGCCCCGAGTCTGCGGGGGAGCACGCAATGCCTTGTCCAAAAGGCCTCTGGCTTCTGCAGGTAGGGCTTTGCTTGCACCCACCACGGAGTTCCACGTTCAGCTGAAGGAACTGGCCACCCCAAATTCTGAACCAATCAACTCTGCTAATCTGTTTTTGACACTCCTAACCGCTTAAGATTTCCTGCTTCCCAAACCCCAAAACACAGATCAAAAACCAGGAAGGGAACAAGTTTTGCCAGGCTCATCTCATCCAGCAAGGGCTTCAGTCATGGTTACTGATCTTGTAGGAGAAGCCTGCCTCATCCCTAGTCTGTGCCCCACAGCAGGACTCAGTGTACAAGTCTAGCATCACCAGGTGATGCTTCTGATGGTAAAATTACACAGCAAAGCCCTCTGGGCTTTGTCATATAGAAAATAAAATTTCATAGCCTGCTGTTAGATGGGATATTGCATCTAGAGATCAGAGCAAAAGCCTTTAGTCCATTATCGGTGGGTTTATAAAGAAGGAAGTGTGCATGACTTGGGGAGGAGGGGTTACTTTTTCACAGTCCCCAGGCTAGTGGCAGTGCTGGGAAGAAAATACCACTGTCCTGAGCGCCAGCCCTCTGCACTGGCACAGCCCCACATAAGCAAAAGCCTCCCTCAAAGCCCCACCAGGTAAAATACCGCGAATTTGCAATCAAGACCTGAAGGAGAATCAACCTGGTTGATCTTGCTTGTGCGTCGCGAGTTCACTGTTTTCCAAGCTGTTGTTCTTTGTTTTCATCTGAATCAGAGTAAACTCGCTTCTGCCCACGTCTGAAGGAAACAATGCGAGTGTTTAAGACTCTTCCAATGCCAGAATCGCCTCGCTACTGGGCCAACCCTTTGCACAGTGTGCTAGTTCAGTAACTAAAGGATAACTAAGGATAACTGCAGGCATCAAAGGCGTCTTGTTGTTGCTTGGTCCACTGTCAAACAACCTTCTTCCTAGTTAATTTCTGCAAAGGCCACATTCATACCACCAGATGTGGGATAAAAGTTCTCCAATATCCTAAACGTCCCAAGAAGGTCTGTAACTGGTTTACTGTGGTTTGTACGGAAATCGCTAGACTGTTTACTGTACATTATTTGGTATTTCTCTAATCTGTCCATGCCAAACTATTCCCAAAAATTGTACAGTGGTACTAGGGCTCTGTTTTCTTTTGATTAAATGCCTAACCTCAGTCCTGTAAATGCATCTTCAGTGATTCGGCAGCTGCTTCAATTTCTTGTTGTCACTCTGCCATAATCAATAGAGCATCAATACAAAGGTAAACAGTACCTGACCATAGTGCTACATCAGCTGCTGTCATCTGGTGGCAAAGGGAGGGACTGTGGTTGCATCCCTGAGGCAATAAATGGAAAGTATATTGCTTTTGCTGCCAGATAAATGCAAACCGGTCTTGGCTTTCTGAAGCAATGGCTATCGAAAAGAAAGAATTAGCAAGATCTATCACCAATTTCCAGGGCTGTATATTGTTGCTAATTATTTCTATGTCAGATTAACCATGCCTGGTACCATAACTGCAAGTAGGGGGAGTGATTTTATTAAATTCTCTATAATCTGCAGTCATTTTGCAAATGACGTCTGGTTTTCAAACAGGCCAAATGGGATTATTAAAAGCAGTCATAGTTTCCTTATGGATTCCCACTTGTTGAAGTGTCAGAATGGTTTGATAATTTCCTCCTCCCGCCTGGAACACGATATTCTTCTGCGGTTACCAGCTTGGTAGGACGGGCAGCACAACAGGGTCCCACTTCGGGAATCCACACAAGGTGGTTACAGGTCGAATGGCAAATCCATTAAAGGAACATGAGGGCATCGGTCCCCCTGATGGTAAGAGGCTACAGTGCGGCGGTTTGGGGGAACCTGCTG